>JACAFV010000007.1:241809-417713 GCA_014635975.1 Plectosphaerella sp. P0831
GTTACATCGTGAAACTCGCGGATGCAGGCAGACGCAGCCGGGGGTAGAACCCTGGAGTGAGAGGGGACCGCTTATTAGCCGGATGCTTCTTCCTGGGAGGAGGGCCAGAACAGCTGTCAGAGCTTACTGGCAACTTACTCGTGCAAGCAATGGAGTCGAAATGTGTCCCCGCCGTACTATCAACAGCCCGGTTGTCATTAGTCTAGGCCACTTGTCACCCCAAAAGCCAGCCAGCGGCCGTTGGACCCTGACAGCGGGCCCTCGCATTGCATTAATAGGGGGGACGATAGATAACAATTGGCTTGTTGCTCTTGCGTGTGGCTGCAACGGTTCCAAGATTCCCTCACCGTCTTCCTCCCGTCATCCATGTCTGGTCCCCAGCAAGCACCAGCCTGCCTTCCATTGCCCCTATCACCTCTCCCACCAAGCAGGAAAAAATAATTACTGACACCCATCAAAGACAAGCCGTTGTCTGCCCATTCATTAGGCTCAAGCCACATCCATGCGTGATAACATGGGAGCCAAGCCCGGACATCATCCCCGAAACGGAAGTTCGCTTCCCCTCCCCCCTCCCCTCTCACTCCAGGGTTCTACCCCCGGCTGCGTCTGCCTGCATCCGCGAGTTTCACGATGTAACGGCCATGTCGAACCCCCCTTGCCCACCCCCGGCCCGTCGTAGCTTCAATCTCGGAGCATCCCCGGACCATGTCCTATGTATCCCATTGCTCCCAAGCAAACCCACCCCCTAAGGCCTGCATGCCATACCTGCTATCCTCGGCACTAACCACCATCAGACATGCTCGACAGGGGTCAGGCAAAGGGCACACACCAAGCCCAAGCACCAGGAAAGCAGCTCCTGCTGCAGCACACACACCTTTTGGCCAGGAAGCATTCTAGAACCCGGTGTCGCGTCTTCGACCGCACCATCGCCGCGCGACGTCTCCTCCTCTTCAAGGTCGATCTTCTCTTGATCTCGCCTTTTCCCCCTCCCCCCCCCCCCCCCCCTCCCCTCCATCACGAACCCTTCCCGTCCCTCCTTTCGCCACCTTCGTTGTGCTCTTATACCAGAGCCCCCATTTCGATCCCTCGGGACGCCCACCCTCCTTGAACCCTTAGTGTAGCTTCCATCACCCGACTCTTTCTCTCTCTTCTCTTCCTTCCGTTGTCCGCCTTCGCGGCAATAGTTTGCCCATCATGTCCTGGCTCACCAACCTCAACAACTCCGTGGCCTCCAGCCCCGTGGGCTACTGGTTCCGTCTTGATGGCTCCGGCCACCCGCGCTCCCGTCATGGCTCCAAGTTCCTGACCGAGATGCGCGCCGGCATCATCACCTTTTTCGCCATGGCTTACATTCTCGCCGTCAACGCCAGCATCGTCTCCGACTCTGGCGGCACCTGTGTCTGCACCTTCACCGAGGAGGACCCCATCTGCCTGGTCAACACCGAGTACCTCCTCTGCAAGAACGAGGTCCGTCGTGACCTCGTCACCGGAACTGCCGCCATCTCTGCCCTCGCCACCTTCTTCCTCGGTCTCCTCGCCAACATGCCCGTCGGTATCTCCACCGGTATGGGCCTGAACGCCTACCTGGCCTACGATGTAAGACTCGGAAGTGATCTCTCAAAGTGTTCCCAGCTAATCCTTTAGGTCGTCGGCTTCCACGGCTCCGGCCCCGTCCCCTACGAGGTCGCCATGACCGCCATCTTCGTCGAGGGTCTCATCTTCTTCGGCCTCACAATCTTCGGTCTCCGCCAGTGGCTCGCCCGTGCCATCCCCAAGTCTATCAAGCTCGCCACCGGAGCTGGTATCGGCCTCTTCCTCACCCTCATCGGTCTCACCTACAGCCAGGGTATCGGCCTGGTCATGGGTGCCACCGCCACCCCTCTTGTTCTCGCCGGTTGCCCCCCTGAGGCCATGGACGCCGACGGTGTCTGCCCTGGCTCTCACAAGATGCGCAACCCCACCCTCTGGCTCGGCATCTTCTGCGGTGGTATTCTCACCGTCATCCTGACCATGTTCCGCTTCAAGGGCGCCATCATTGCTGGTGAGTTTAAACCTATATCTTCCCCCGATATTCATCTCATACTCACTATCGCCAGGCATCCTGATCGTCTCCATCATCTCGTGGCCCCGCAACACCCCCGTCACCGTCTTCCCCAACTCGCCCGTCGGCGATGACGACTTTGACTTCTTCAAGCGCGTCGTCTGGTTCCACCCCATCACTAGGATCCTCGCTGTCCAGCGCTGGGACATTGGCGAGTACGGCGCCCAGTTCGGCCGTGCGCTCATCACCTTCCTCTACGTCGATATCCTCGACTGCACCGGCACGCTCTACTCCATGGCCCGCTTCGCCAACCTCATCGACGACCACACCCAGGATTTCGAGGGCTCTGCCACCGCCTACCTCGTCGACTCCATCTCCATCTCCATCGGCGCCCTGTTCGGCACCTCGCCCGTCACCGCTTTCATCGAATCCGGCGCCGGCATCTCCGAGGGCGGCAAGACCGGTCTGACCGCCATGTCCGCCGGTGTCTGCTTCTTCATCAGCATCTTCTTCGCCCCCATCTTCGCCTCCATCCCCTCGTGGGCCACCGGCTGCGTGCTCATCTTGGTCGGTTCCATGATGATGAGCGCCGTCGTCGAGATCAACTGGCGCTACATGGGCGACGCCGTCCCCGCCTTCCTGACCATCACCATCATGCCCTTCACCTACTCCATCGCCGACGGCATGATCGCCGGTGTCTGCAGCTACATCATCATCAACACCCTCGTCTGGGTCATCGAGAAGGCCTCGGGCGGTCGCCTCAAGCCCTCCAACAAGGACCTCAAGGACCCCTGGACCTGGCGCATCCCCGGCGGCCTCCTCCCCGGCTGGCTCACCCGTCTGTTCAAGGGCAAGAAGGACTTCTGGCGCCCCTGGCCCGAGGAGGATGTCGACAACCAGTCCGTCAACGACCACGAGCTCAACAGTATCGGCCAGCACCAGACCTGGGCCAAGCCCGGCGAGGCTCTGCCCTACGTCCGGACCGAGATCCGCTCCGCCGGCAGCAAGGAGTAAATATCCTAAACTACGCGCCACATGCCATGCCCTTTTACATTACCACATACCCCACATCTATCCATTTCAAGTCTCTTGCTTGTCTATTTTTCCTGGGTCTTAATGTACGATAGAAAACGGAGTCCGCCTCGTTTCTCGGTTTTCACTCCCCCCGGCCCAAAAATGGTTTATTGTTCGCCCATGTAGCGCCGTTGTTTCCCGGTTGCGCGATGTCTCGAGATACCATAGGTTGCAGGCAATTTACGATACATGAGCGTCTATGATTTCCCGTGTGTGTGAATGTACGTGATGGTGGCTGAGATGGAGGGCATGCAATATCCTGTGCTGCCGGGTCCCCGGGCGATATGCACCCTCGCCATGGATATGCTGGCCGCAGACTCAGGCTGTTTTGGCCATGCATGTGAATGCGTTTCATGGATGCAGTTCCCTGTCCTGTTGGCCGTTCTTTGCCACGGCAGACGGCACAGAAGGCATTCGCCACCAACGGCCACAATGGTGCTGCATCGACTCCCTGTTTGCTGTATGCCGCGGCGGGGATCGCTCCGAACTCGTCCTTTTCTTCCAGGGAACAAACCTGCATATACCCCCAACAAACTTCAATGGCTCGCGGACAGCCGTCGGCCTCTGTGCCTAGGATGCTACAGTACATCCAGGTGCCCCCAGCAGTAGTTCGTGGGAGTCCCTGTCGGGCCATCTGCCATAGGGTTCGCCGGGCTACTGGCCCGGCCGGGGGCCAAGTTCCAGGCCTGACCGGCGCCGAGGCGATGGCTCGGTGGCGGTGGCATGTTTTTTAGGTGCCATTCCCTCGTGTCCATGGACGTGCGCGCTGCCACCTCGCGTGGTAGAGCAAGACAAGACGTGCCATTTCTTCTCCCGTCGACTCTTGCCGAGTCTTTCTTGTTTCCTCCCGACGGAGACGGGGAGAAAAGACAGCGGACAGCAAGAACGAAGCAACAAAGAGAATCCGGGATTCCGCCACCCCGGCGTTGCATCGAGAAGGGCATCAAGCCGCGCCAATAGTAGACTCCGTGTTTGACGCACTCCCTGCCTTCAGTGCTGGCCTGGCAAACACCACCCAAAACACGGGGTATCGGCACTCCTGGACCCAGCCACAATTCACCACCAACAACCTTCTCCTTCAGGGGCTTCCCAAGCTTCGCTACCCCTAGGCCCTGGCCCGGCTCGGCCACCATTGATGGCAGTCTACAGATGTGCCGAGATCACGATTACGGCGCCAAGCTCCTTAGCCCTGGACTATCGATGACTGTGCCGGGCTGCTTACCTGCCGTGGGATAAGCAATTAGCCAGCAAGAGTGCCAATGTCTTACTGCTGCACCTCTCTGTCTTCTCCAGGATGTCTCCATGCTCGTCAAGCAAGACATCTGCTCCAGAGCCGAGCCTTGGTGACCGGTACGAGTCCTCATTTCCCATGCTCACCGAAGGGGGCGTTTGGGGCTGATGCGACCAGGTTCTGTCTGCCGGTGAAGAGCAGGGCAGATAGAGAAGGGAATTTGGTGTGGCCGGACGCGATACCGGACCGGGGCGTGCTTGCGATGGAGGCGTGCTCGATCGACATGCTGTGGCGCGATTTGGGCTCCCCGCCGTCACAAGTGGCCGGCCAGGCTTCTCGGACTCGGAGATGGCGATCTTGCCCTGTTCCATCGAGCGGATGGGAAGCCGGTCCGCCAACAGTCAACTCCCAGCAGCAGAGTACCCTGAGGTTGCTATTCGACAATGGCCACGGAGGCAAGGCCCAGATGCCGCATGCCGCATGCCGCCCCGTTGCCAAGCACATGCGCCCTGCTGTGCGATGCGATGCAGTGGACTTTCCCCTGTTGTTTCCCCCTGTCATCTTCCCCCCCAGCAGACAAGTCACCTCCCTGCATCGATGCAGACAAAAGGGACTTCGGGAGCAACCAAATAACGTGGTGGGGCAAATGGTCCCATAACCCCGGTTTTAATTGATGCGGGCGTGCTCTAACCAGGTTAGCACCGTGGACCCCTGCCGGCGCCAGTCCGCAACCAGCCAGCCCCCGACTTCGGTACATCCCGTGGCGGGAGCGGAGCGCTGCTCAGGCACTTTCAGGGCACTTTCTCTCTGTCTGGCTGTGTGCTGCCCTGTTGCCGTGCCTGGGCCGGACGTTGTTTTCTCCCCGACGGCCGGCCCACTGCCGGATCCTCGCCCACCGTGAACCATGGTACGCTGCCATCCCCTAACCTCCCCTTTTGACCGGACGCAACGTCGCGAGGGTAACCGCTGGCGTAATGATATTGAAAGAGGTTGCTACGTGGGTCGATATTATCCCCCGAGACCCGGTTCCAACCTCGTTCTTTGACGTGTTTCTCTGTTGACGATGCGATGCCCGAGCGGGAGGATCAGGATGACTGTGTTGCCCTGAAGGTCGAGTCGCCTGCAATCTCGTGCGGCCCCACTGGTGCGGTGGATGGATGGTGGCCGATTTCGGGGCATTGGCGGCCGACAATTTACAGGGCGATCCTCCTCATTGATTGTCATTTCTCCTAGGGCTGCCTGGGTGGACAGGCTCCATTGCTCCCCATCGTGTCCCCGCCCGACAACCTCGACCAGGTCCAGCGTCTAAGGAACACGTTGATCATGTCAGTGACAGCTGAATTGCTGATCGCGATCCACAGATCGCCCACTGCTGGAGGCGCTCGGCCGGGTCGAGTCGTGGTCATGTGAGTCACGCGACGACGTCGGACTTCAATTGTGATGAACATTGAGGAGTTCACCAAGCTACGGGATGCCGTTCGACATGTCTTCTCTGCAATGTGGGTTGGCAATTGCTAGTGATTTGTGACCTGGGGCGCCCCGGGACTGCCGTCGCCGTCGCTCCCGACACTGTCACAAACGTCGGATTACGGTTCAGATATGTCTGGGATCAATTGTCGATGGTGACACTGACACTGACACAATCGTTCCACGTATTCTGATGGTGATACAAGGCCCAGTTGGCAGTTCCGTCAAGGAAGGGGTGGCTGTAAGACTGGCCATGCGGCTCCGTCGAACCATCAGGCAGTGATATCTCGAGGACGACCATGACAAGCAGCAAACACCCTCCTTTCACGACATTTGGTTCATATAAAAATAATTTGATTGGTTGAACGGCGACCATCGCTGCAAGTGTTGGTTGTTATGCAGTCGTCCCGACCTAGGTACCTGGCGATATCTTGAGGCTGGGATTGAAATCTGATGCATTTCCATCCATGACCATACGGTAAGCCTGGATCAGAGTTGACCTGTCGTCCGCAACATGAAATAGAATAACTAACCATGAATCTTATAAACGACAAAACAGCATCGTGACAGTCAATCACTTCGACCTGGTCCGAAGGCGTGAGGTACAGCTGACATGGTTGACACCAGAGACAGCGCGTTCACCACGCTCCCGAGATGGAACAAACCAATTCTCGCATGTCAATCACAACTCCCAGTCTCAAAACATGACCCCGCTAGCTGTCGTCCTTGTCTTGCTGCGTCACTTGGGTAATGGGTTGCAGTATGTGACTTGTGGAGGAGATGAGCATCGCCAGGCTGCTTGACTACCATCGCAGGAGAGTTCCTACGTGTGTTGCCTACTTTCGACACAAGGAGGACCTAGCGGATGACTCTGGGAGTGTTCTCCTCGTAGGTTCATCGGTATTAATGTAGATATTTCAGGTCAACTATAGCTCGTACGATTGTTGCAATGATGCAGTCCTCAGTAGCTACGGAAAACGCAGCAGTGTCACAATGTAGAGATGGGGACATCATAGTAAGTAGCTCGGCTGACTTCTTCGTATGATTTTGGCATATGTTTGCCTTTTGGGAGAAAGCGGAGGCGAATGCCAACGGCGACGGCGAAGGTCATGTCACGATGTGTGACGAGGAGCAGAAGATGTCAGATATGATTTTACACAGCCCAGGTTCCCAGTCATTCTCTCATATTGAACTCGATTTCTTGGCCAAGCCACAAGCAATTCCTCGTACCACCGGAGACATTGTCACTGCCGGCGCTTATCGGAGACTCTCTCGGATAATCTTGTGATGTAGCTGGCGGGGCGGCCCGGGCGTGTGCGTGCGGCTGATTCTGTATGCCGAGGGAGGCTGGCTGCTTTCATGGGTCTGCATATGTCGGCGTAGGGTCCATTTTAACTGCCGCCTTCGTGGAGCCAGGCATTCTGAATTGATAGTTTTGTGACGAGATGTGAACTTGCAGGGCTAGCCAGCGGTCCGTCCATCTTCCGATGGTACCCAAAACGAGACATGGGCAGTGCCTTTGATCGGACCATGGCTGTTGAATGTAAAACGCCTCGGTTCGGAAAGGCCCTTCTATATACATTACGACTTGAATAGCTGTATCAGGCATGGGGTTCGGCTTGAAACCCAGAAGAACAATTTTATCCTCCCGACGCTCGCGAGGGGTCGACAGCTGCATTCGGCGAAGAGCCGGAGCCTCGGAGAAATCTTTCTCATCGCCTGCGCCATCACAGCCGATGCCTCGGCTTAACACTACCATGCTCAATGGCGGCCTCGGTCTACGTAACTGCACCCTAATCGAGCAGACTCACTCGAGATGAAGTTCCAAATCAAGTTTCAGTCCAACGCTTTTGTCATCTCAATTGCTCTCCTGCCGATGCTCGCGCCTAGCGTGATAGACTCCAAGAATGACTGCGAGGAAGTCGCCACGATCCTGGAATTACAAAGCCAATACGCGGGCCTAGCTACCCCAACTTTGAAATGATTTGAAAATCCTTGAGTTCAATGTTCTGCCCTAAGTGTCGGGTTGTCGTGCGATGACGAGATGATCGGCCTGGAAAGGGTGTCGATTGGTAAGGTTGGTGGTGGTGATCAGATAAGCTGAGAAATAGGTGTCTGTGCTCACCGAGAGCCTTCACCGACGCTAACCATTCTCCGAGACCTCTCGGAGGCTTCAACGGCCGATACTTCTGCTCGGACCCGATTTATTTGTCCGACCTGCCTCGTTCCTCCCTCCAACTTTCAACTTCCTCTGTTCTTCCAACAACTTCACTTTTTACAATCAACAAAGATGGCTTCTCAAGGTGCCAGATGGTTCTCGGCCTCGCTTCGCCAGAAGCTTATTCGGGCTTCCCAGTTCGCTATCGGAGCTCCCATCGTGGGCTTCGGCGGCTTATATCTCTGGACGAGACGCTGCAGCTTCGAGCCCTTCGGACCGGACATTTCGCCACTCTACCAACACCCGGTGCTCAAGATCATCAACCCTAGGAACAACCCCAGTTCAGACGACTGCTGTGTTCGGTCTGTTCCCTTCTCCGACATCAAGCCGAAGCTATTGGAAGACGCCAGGCGAGGTGGCACCAGCCTGGTCGAGGCATTCTGCCGCGGCATGTGGGGAGGATATGGTTTGCCAGCCATTTTCCGGTGCAGGAATTGCAGACGGAACACTAACCTTGCGTTTTAGGCTACGAGATCCAACGAAACCTCATGCATTTGACCAAGGATGAGTCGAACAGCAACGATCTGTGGACCAGTGACGAGATTCGGAACAGCAAGTTCGAGCCAGGTAAGCCGGCGATGAGAAACACCCCTGGTTTTGCCTCAACTAACGCGGGCTCTTGCAGGCACAGTCATCACAAACCACTTCATCGTCCTTGAGAAGACGCCTTCGGCACTCACCTTCCGGGGCTGCCTCGGTCCAAGACAGACGACGATGACGCCCCAGGAACTGGACAACCTCTTCGAACTTTCGGCCATGGTGAACGAGAAGAACAAAGTGGTCGAGTTCCGGCTGAAGTGCATCACATTCGACGGCACCGACTTGACGGCCAGGGAGGACCCCTTTGGAGGGTTCCCGGGTCTGCTGCACCGACAGTACGCAAAGCTGCTGGTTGAGGCAGCGGCCGGCAACTGTACGAGATGATACGAAAGGCATAGATAGATACCGTGTTTGATTAGTGTACGCATACTGTGAATCCCAAGACCTGACTTTTGCTAACAAAGTACTCATCGACTGGCGGATGGCTGGTATTTCGAGAACTGTTCGAGTGGCGACTTTGGCCTCGTCGGAGCGTTTGGTAGCAGCTAGAATGCCTTGAATTCGCTGTGCTTATGTTTCTGACATATGAAAATCGTAAAGGCATAGGGCTTTTTGACGAGATTGGCCGGCAGCCCCCCTCAAGCATCGTCATATCAAGACGCCGCCTGACACTTGATACCTGCCAAGGCTGGCGCTACTGACTATTAAGCTTGAATCCCTAGGTATGACCAGCTAGAAAAGACATTGCTTACCCACCAATGCATCAGCAACGGCCAAGACGGGTCTTGATAACTCGCCCACTGAGCACCTGATCTTCCACGAACCGCACAGCCTGGCCAATGAGTCTGCGGAATGGAAAGGGCAGTGGATCGGGAATATGAATTCAGTTGTTTCAGCTGTGGGAACTGGCACACTTTCACAGCATCTGCTGGTGGTCCGATGCGCCTCGGAGCCAGAAAGGTCGGGCCATGTCGGACGCGGATCGGAGGACCGACCATGGGAATGCCAAAGGAAGCATAAATGAAAAGCGTTCGTTCGTTCAGAGTAGAAGTACAACCAGCTCAGCAATATCCCATTCCCCGACACCTGAGATTATTCGTCACTTCCAAATCGACAACATCTCTCCTCAAGAACTTGCCTCATCATGTCTCTCAAAGACCTCGGCCGCTTGGCTTGCCGCTATGTCATCCCCTCCTCTTCGACTCCCGTCGCCGAAACCTTCGGCAGATGGGGTGCTGCTTCTGAATCATCCTGCCATCATCGTTCATCCAACTACGGAGCATGACGTACTGGCCGCCGTCAAAGTAGCGAGGCAGAACCAGCTCAAAAGTTCTTCCGGCCGGAGGCACTCATGGATCCTTCGTCTCCGTCACGTCTCAAACGCTGTTCTTGGACATATTAGCACTGGATGGCATCGACATCGACAAGACCAGCCAGACTGTCACTATTGGTGGTGGCGTGGCAGTCGGCAAGCTTCTCAAGGCTCTCACGGCAGCTTGCTTTTATGCCCCCATCCCGGACTCGAACGCCGTCGGGGTCGTCGGCGCCCTTCTGGGTGGCGGCAACTCATACTTCTTGGGTCTCAAGGGTCTGACGGTTGACAACGTCGAGAGTCTACGGGTTTTCACGGCCGGAAACGACACGGTCGAGGCCCGAACCATCGCAGCCTCCTCACCGACGGAGGAGCGAGCTCTTTTCCACGCCCTCTGCGGCGCTGGTTACGGCCTCGGGGCTGTGGTTTCGGCTACACTGCGCATCTACCCCGTGGAAGAACTACACCTTACCGAAAACAAGGTCTGGACTCGCCAGCTCAGTTTCCCACCCTGGGCCCTGAAATCTGCCGCCGAGGCCTTCATCAAGCTCCAAGCCCAAGGCCCTCTGCCGGCCCAGAACACCCAACTGCTCTTCGTCCGCAGCCCACCTGGCACCCCGAACGCCGGATCCCCCGTCATCATCCTCTCCACTTCCTATTTTGGCCCTTCTAGCGACGCAGAGGCTGCGGCAGCCTACCTTCTTTACCATGAGCTTTCGGCTCAACCGATTCACGCCAAGACATCACTGATGCCTCTCGAGACCATCTACGATGCCCTCGAGCCGCTCAACAGCCACGCCGGCCACAAGCTCATGACGGCTTCCAAGCTGCGAGGTCATACCATGGAAAGCATCATCGCCAGCCTTGACAAGTGGCTTGCAATCACGGACCGCTACCCCGATGCCCAGGGTACGAATGTTCTTTTCTCGGCCCAGAACAGTCTGAAGTCGCAGCAACTGGGCAAAGAGACGCCAGTGTCGGATCATCTTGTCGAGGAGAGTATCCGGGAGCGAGGCTGTATGGTCGTGTCCATGGTGTGGTGCTTTAGCCCAGAGACGGCCTCAGCGCTCTCAGGGTTCAGCAAGGAGATTGTGGAGCTCAACTTGAAGGCTCAGCAGGGTTTCAAGGCGTCGCAGCCTCCGAGCTTCATGTCAAGTGGTACGAAATTGGAGGAGCTTTTCTCGAAGGACAGGGCTAAGAAAGTCAGGGCTGTCAAGAAGTTGTGGGATGGGAACAGCGTGTTCTGGAGCCCTTTTGAGACGAGTGGTTGAAATGAATGTGAGATAGGTATTGCATTGCATGGCATCCTGAGGAGGCTGGAAGAATCAGTTGGGGAGGAGGTATTGACGATAGCTTCTGACGTATCTGAGTAATATGACAGTGCTTATTGATGGAAGTCCGGTGACGATGATGTTCTGGGTCGGTCTGATCTCACACACCTGTCATCCAAAGATGATGGAGTTCCTTCGGATCTGCAGTTTGAAAGACAACCACTCAACATCCTCATCCCAACAAAGCCGAATGCTCGGAGCTTCTCAGCCCGAAATACAACCCAAAGAGGAGCATAGCCGCCGAGAAAAGTCTGTCCTGGCGACAAAATGAAACGTTCAAGCAGCCCCTCTGTCGATCATTCACCCAATGTCGCACCGAGTGCAGACCACAAGTTCACCACCTGCCTCGCCTGTCCGTTCCAATTCGCCCGCAAAAGCAAAACCACAGGCCGAGAACAGACTTTCACATGCTGCCGAGTTCAGGGCACGCCATCCCCCGCTCGCCTGAGCAAAATACGACTGTAACCGTGATCCCACACGCGGGCGATGCAGTCAGCTTGGCAACCCCAACCCCAACCCCCGCCGGACTTCCGACTTGTCGAGTGACTGGGCGTCAGACACTATTGGACAGGGGAGAAGCAAACATGCAAAAAAACTGAGAGGATCATTCGGACACTGCTTACATCCTGTGACTTTCCCATGATCTCCGTGTTCACCCGAAGATGCATGTGGGAACTTGATCTTGTATAGTCGCCACTGCTTACGTCCGCTAATGGAATTCATCTACTTGTCAGGCCAGTTCCTCAAAGTCAGAGCGAGCTGGCCTCTCACGAGGCGACGACCAAAGACAGCAGGCAGGTGGCATCGAGTCCCCGAGCGCCCAGATGAAAACGCGGGGTAGCGGCTGGGGTTGATCTGGGGCAAAACCCCCTTTCCCCCAATACGGTCTTCCCCATACTCGCCCCCTTCTCCTCTGGGTGCCGGATGCAACATCGTCTCAGGAGCGATTCGGACCTATTGCTGCAACGAGAACGACTCCCGCATGCACGCGCATCTCAACAGGGACGATGCGACAGGACGTAGGATTCGCGGGCCACCACCACGCGGGGGATTGTACTGTCTCGTCAGATGATGCGCGCCGCTCTTGGACACTCCGCCGCGGTGGCGGTGGATTTCCTTGGATTTGGAGGCGCGAGGAGTCTCTAAGGCGTTGCCCGGGAGAGGATTGGGAGTCTGGACTTGGAGTCAGCATGGGGACAATGTGACCACAAGAGCCTCGCGCATGCCAAGGGCGCGGCCTCGGCTTCATGTGCTCGATGGCGAGCTTTGGAGGAGGTATGGCTTCAGTGTGAGGTTTTCCGTCTATAAAAACCTCTGTTTTCTGATCTTCTTCAGTGGTGGTCCAGGCTCATCATCTCATCAGCTTCAATTCAGACCACAAACTCTATCGCAACTCTCATACCAACCCAGTGCCAAGCATCACCGCCAATATGCGCTTTGCCTCCGCCATCCTTCCCTTCACCCTCCTCGCCACCTCCGTGGTCGGCCAGCTCACCGTCCTCCGTGGTGTCCTCACCGACATCCAGGCTGACGTCGAGGTCTACGGCGATGCCTTCACCGCCGGCAGCGGCCCCGATATCACTGCCTCTGGCAACGAGCTCCTTGCCACCGCCCAGGCTGGTGTTCCCATCGTTCAGGGTGCCACCGCCATCGGCCTGATCGAGGCCATCCAGCTCCGCTCCACCATCGAGTCCCTCCAGGTCTCCGTCGAGGACACCTACGGCACCGCCGTCTCCCAGGTCGCCGTCGTCGACGCTCTCGGCCTCAAGGCCGCCACCCGTGCCGCCTTCGTTGCCCAGCGTGCCACCGTTGCCACTCTTGGTGCCGCCCTTGTCTCCAAGGTCCCCGCTCTTGTCCGCGCCACTGCCCAGGGCTTCGTCGATGAGATCGATGCCACCATTGCCGCCGCCATTGCCGCCTACGCTTAAGCAGCACACTGGGCAGGAATCTGAAGTGGCAGGGATGAGAGACGGGTCATGACAGGTCTGGATAGTATGTCTGTAGCTTCAGTATCAATGAATCAGTGAGGGAACTTATGTGGAGCTCGAAGGTGATAGATGTATGTAATACAAGTTTGGTTGCCTGTGTTTTCTAGAACTTTCCTAGTTTTGTCTGAACTGTGCACCCTGGGTAAGGTGTTCTTGAAAGGGGGGCGCGCATGGTGCCAGCACACCCACATGCGCACTCTGCCGAAAAGGGGGGCGGGCCGTCCCTCACCACACCACTTCAACTTGTGAGGTGGTGGGTTGCCAGATCCTTGAGCATCAGACTAAAGCATCGATTCATGAAGGATGCAGTCATTACGAATTGTTTCATTGTGTAAGGCATCCGGTAAGAGTGCGCCCTGGAATAACGACACTGGTCACACGTTACGTTGGCCCAGTCCTCCCATCAGTCTCAACACCCTCAAGCCGGTTTCCATAACCAGTTTCAATAAAATGATTCCTAAAAGAAAGAACCTACTTAGTAGAGGCAAACGGGTAAGACTGGTCAAGTATTACCTGTCACCGATCTGAAGAGACTGGACAGTCACCAACCCTTCGTTGACCATGTCTGATGGGAGCGAGCGGTTGGCCCCTTCCTCAAATCAAAGCTACATGACTAAGCTCAAAGGTCTCTTTCAGGCTCTTGGCCCCGTCTTTCCAGCAAGTAACGTTGAAACTTGCCGCTGAGTGCTATTTGACGCCTGGCTAGTTCGCCACACCCATTATAATCCCAACACCTGGAAATATCTTCAATAATCGCCCTGTTGGCGCAATGGTAGCGCATCCGCCTCCTATTACGAGGATCAGCGGGAGGTTGTGGGTTCGAGCCCCATGCAGGGTTACTTTTTGTCTTTTGGAGGGTTGTGGCGATGGTGCATGACTCGGAAAGCCAAGGGGGCGATATGCTACGTCAGCGGGGCTTCAGCGGGCTCAGAATCATTGCCGAGGGCTCTGCCAGGTCCGCCTTGGCCTTCCCAACGCATGCCAAGCTCTGACTGGACTGTGCTCCTTTGACCTGTGAACATCTTTTTGTCAAGAAAAAAGAGGCACCCGAGTGTTGAAATGGCAGAACTTTTTGGACCAAAATACCCACCTCAGCCCTCAGAGGCACTGTCAACGGGTGGCATCATGAATGAGACTACGCTCGATAAGAGCAAACAGGAAACGCTAGAGAGCAGTGATATCTCTTATGTAGCTGGTCGTTCACCCGACTTGAAAAATATGTTGAAATGATAAAAGTTGACGGTTTAACAAGCTGCTGCACCTGACACTCTTGATTTGCACGGTGGCGGAAAGGTGTACAGCTCATATTCTTGATTCCAAATCTCCAACTATCGTCTCAATCCATTATCATTATTGTGCATTATCAGATCGCTCCCTTACTGCTGGCCCTGCTGGGTGTACAGGCAGCTGATGGGCTCATCGACCTCGACAGTCCTGGCAGAGAAGCCGAGGCAACCCTCCTGGCCAGCGGGCTTCTCCACACCAGCGGAGATCCAGATGCCCCAGGCGTCGTCAATGCTGCCGGGGCAGGCGAGGAAGCTGGCGCCATCGAGGGTCAGGTTGCCGGCGTCATCGATGACCCAGCCAGTCCTCTCGCCGTTGCGGGGGGTGGGCTCGGCGCCGGTCGTGTAGCCGACCTTTCCTTGGCCTGAATGTGTTAGCAGCTGCAACTTTTCAACGATGCGAGAAGTGAACTCACCCATGCCGGAGCGGTCGACGTAGATCTGCTGGGGCGTCGCCGAGGCGGCGTAGAGGTACAGGCCGCCGTCCTGGATGTAGAAGGTGGCGCTGTTGGTCTCCTTGTCGCACGAGGCCTTCTGGTCCGGCAGGCGGAGGAAGAGGCTGTTCTGGGCGGCGCTGAAGGGCGCAAAGTGGATGTCGCTGGCGGAGCGAAGGGCCTGGATCTGGAACTTGCCACTGCCCGGAGTGGCCGTGGACGAGGAAGAGGGCTCGGGGGTCTCAGGGTAGCAGGGCGAGGCGGCCGCGGCGGCGGCGAAGACGGAGAGGGAGAGGGCGGTGAACTGCATCTTGAAGGTGGAGGAGAGAATGTTGTAAAGTTGATAAGTGTGTTGAGTGTTTGTGGTGTTATGATAGTGTGAGAGTGTTGTGAGAGTGTAAGAGTGTTGTGGTGATGGATCAAAAGCAACTGAAGAGCCGAGAGGCCAGGACTCTTTATACAAGGCCTCCTCCTTCCAGTCAACGCATTGCCAACACTGCCCGTGATGCCGATGACCACTTCTCCACGGCTGATCTTCTCGTAAACCCAGAGTTGAGCATCGCCTGACATCATCCCAAGCGAAGCGCTAGCAATACGAGAGAGCATTGAAGGCGACAACCGTTTGCCGGCTCCGCTTCGCTTGGCTCGCCGATCATCCCGGCCCGGACGTGGCAACGGAGAAGCGGCATGATCCCTGGCCATGTGACGGCGCTGCCGGTAGATGGGCTCCCTCACGATCCACCGCCCAGGGAGACGCAGCGCAGAGAAGCAGAGGAGGACCCTATTTTCATCAATTTGGAACACAAACAGCCCATTAAACTTACTCGCTGTATGTTTGTTTCCCACTCCAATACCTCGAGCCGGTGTCATCGGTGCGGCCTCCCACGGGCCCCGATCCACAGCGAGTCAGAACTTCGAGCATGAATGACCGTCGCCCTGAGAACAGCTTGCTTCCAGAAGGCCCGCTCGGTAGCTCCCCGACAGCCCGTGCTGTGGCAGTGAATTCCCCGGAATTCTATTTCGGTGCTCCCGGCATTGGCGGCGTGGCCAGCGAGTCCAAGGGAGGACGACGGACCCCGATCATCGTCGGTACGATCCGCTTAGAGCACAGCTGCCCGCCCTGCCCTGCTCAAAAGGGCTCAGCGTGCTCCGTAGTTGCATCATGGCCCAACGAAATATTACGAGCGACGATGCTATTGGCGCGTGACTCGGGATGTTTGCCTGGTTCCGTGGGAAAATATCCGGCGGCCCCTGATGATCGGGTGACAGGCGGCAGCGCACGTCGGGATTGCAGTGCTCCAGGGAGGACACCCTGCCTCGGTATCAAATTTCCAACTTGACTATCGCGAAGCTTGCAATCGGATTCACAGGGTGGCCCGTAAGAGAGGAGAAATACGAGAGGAAGCCCGACTGGCGATCCGTTGGAATGGTCGGAATGTCACTGGTGAGAGAAAGCGGTTGAACTGGGCGGAAACCGATGGAACCCGAAGCGAGCGCCCACCCTTGGATCACTGGGACGGGATCTCGGACGTTGCAAAAATGACGAACGGTTGACTCAAGGAACCCACCCAAAGAGTAGCATTGGCTCCACGAGGTTCATCTCAAGAGAAATGCCTAGGTGATCGACATTTGAGGCTGTCACTAAAAACAGGAAGTGATGTGCTACGGGACTGCCGACCAACCGTTGTGTGCTGGGGCCTCTGACTCGGAGTCAGTCCCTGAAGCCAGGGACCCAGCATTCAGCACTGGGCGCACAGCCCCTGAGGCACAGTGCTTGTCCAACCCTGAAAATCACCTGCGAACCGCACGAGATTTCCCGCCATCTCTCTTTCCACAACCCGAGTCAGACTTCTTCTGCTCAATCACAGTCTCCCCGCTGACTGCAACCGGAAAGTCGCTCGTAGTCACGGCCTCTCCATCGACGAAGACGGTGGACTCGTTGAAAGGAACGACCAGCGGCTCGGGCAGGTACACCAAACCCCCCTCCGGTCCAGTTACGTTCATCCGCACCAGGCCAGCGTCGTCAAATGCCCAAGAGACAGTAATATCACCCCTCTCAGTGTGCTGTTTGCCCTTGGCATACTCCAACCCGAGACTCATTGGCCTGACCTCCCACTCAGCGAAGCCGGGCTTCGCGGGCCTCACACCCAGCACGTACCTGCTGAGTTCGGCCGTAGGACCAGCCGCCCATCCATGGCACAGGGAAGTGGAAATGCCCAGTCCGGGTGTGCCATCCGGGTCGAGTGTCTCCCAGAAGCTGTTGGTATAGTTGACGTGCGCGGGGTTCGCCATGGGAGCCCAGAGCCTCTTCATCAGCTCCATGGCACCAGCTGCGTCGCCTGCCTCGAATGCCGCGCGGAGATGGTAAGACGATGCGTAGGGGCTGATCTTCTGGGCAAAGCCAGCTGCAGCTGTCGAGTTGGAGAAGGCCAGAGGTCCGGCGGGGAGGAGGAGCTGGCGCTGCATGGTGGTGAGGATGCTTGTCGCAGAGACGTTGTTGGCTTGGGGGACACCGGCGAGGATGGCAATGGCCTGCGCATCCTGAGCGAAGCCTCCGCGGATCTCAGAGCTGAGCACGTACACGCCTAGGGAGGTGTCGAAGAGGCGGGTGTGCATATCGCGGCGGAGACTGGCCAGGCGAGCCTCGTAGACCTCTGCCTGCACACCGCCTGCTTGGAGGAAGTTGATACCCTGCTGCAGGGCATAGGCGTACACGGCGTTGAACTTGGAACTGGCACCGGTCTGGGATGGGTCGTAGTAGTTCCAGTCACCAGTCAGAGAGGCATCGTCTAGAGTGAAGACGCCGTCTCGGATCTGAGAGTGCGCCCAGTCGAGCATTCGAACGACAGCGGGCGCCCACTTCTCTGCAAGGGCAACATCTCCAGTAACCATGTAGCTCTGTGCGAGGGCCGTGACAAGGTTGAAGGAGTAGCCGATGAGACCAGTGGCATTTGCTTGGATGATTTCCGACAGCGGGCCTTGTTGGATTTTGGCTGTCGGAACGAAGAAGCCGGGCGCCAGTTGGAAAGAAGCCATGAGATCCAGGGAGCCTTGGGCAAAGGAAAGGCCGTAGGTGCTTGCAAAGGTGGCAGCAAGGGCAATGTCGAGGTCGCCATTGTAGGCGATCCTGTCCCGGCGCGACCCGTCGACGATGGTATCGGCAGGGTTGTCGCCCATGAGGAAGTCGTCCAGGAAGGCGCGGTCGGTCAGGGTCGATGAATAGATAGGGCCACCTGAAGGGTCCGTCGCGACGAGGTTGCGGAAGTAAGCCGAGTGGGCGAAAGGGGCACCCAGGCCGAATGAGCCGAAGACACGTTTGTCTTGGGAGAAGGTGAGAATTGTGGCGTTGCCGATGGAAACCTGGATGTCGCTCATCGCAACCGTGGCGGCGACGGAGAGCCAAGAGTCGAGAGGAGGAGGGCTGGTCAGGTTTGCTGATGCAATAACGGCACGCTCAAACATGGCCTCTACCTTGCCAGTGTTGAAGTCGCAAACGATATCAATGCCATTGGCCAATGTGTCTTGGAGCACGGCGAGTGTGAATGCGCCGGTGAAGGGCTTGACTTCGACAGAGACGTGGTAGTTGAGAAGGCCACTGCCACCCGAAAATGGCTGAGCAGCAAGGCTTTCGACAAGTGAGCCTTCATCGCTGACTACCCAAAAGTCGGGAATGGTATTCTTGGGGATCTCGGTGAGCTGCGCGGTGCGAGCGCCAGCATGCCAAATGCGTGTGAGGTCCTCGTCGGAACATTCAAAGGCACCGGGAAGCTCAGTCAGTGGCGTGGTGTGGATGGTCTGCCTGACGCCGACGTTCTGAAGGACGAGTTGCCCGGCAGTTGATAGGTTGAGTTTCTGATAGCGAAAGGCGCCTTGAATAAGCCGGCCTTCCTGGACCGAGGGCTTCGAGATGTTGTATCTCTTCACGCGGTGGGTTTCCATGGCTGCTGCCAGGGGCAAGGGGCCGTCGCTCTGAGACTCGTTAGTCGGCTAGGAACACCACAGACTTCAGCGTGGACAATGACAAACCATGTACAAGTTCAAGGCAGCGGATGACTCGGCGAATGTGACCTCGAAGCGAGATGTATCTCCCGTGGCAGAGAGAACCTCAAAGGTCGGATGTCCCTCGTAGCTCTGGCCAAAGTCGAGGATCATGATGCCGGGGGTCTGGCCGTCGCTGGACAGGGTGACTGGGCCATCAGTGGCGTAGAGAATGGCATCGTTGTCGGGAGACGTAGATAGCGCCTGTGAAAGCGTGGCTGCATGGAGCAGGGGAGCAGCGAAGGAGAGAGTGTGAAACTTCATCGGATTGGTGAACGAAGGGCAGATGAGCGTGGGATGTTGCCGTGTCGTGAGCTAAACTTTGGCCGGGTCGAACATCGTGACCTTTATACATCCTTTCCACACTCGGACTTGAAATATGATCCGTTCTCTATCATATTGGCCTTTGGATGACGTTGCCCAGGGCCGGTGGTGGTGTGAAGTGGTTGCGAGCTCGGGAGATGTACGAACGAGGCAGTGAATGGTCCCGCGATGATGGTTCGCACCGACCGAGGCCCGATGGTTCGGGGCGTCCCCTGCTCGGCACCTGCGGCGGGGTAACCAATTCCGAACCTGCATGATGCATAGGTATTCACCGTCGATGCGGTAGCTTCACGGGGAAAGCCATACCTTGTCTCCTCTGGGTTGTCAGCGATGACCGTGATGGAGGAGGGAAAATTGCAATGCCCCTCCCCACTTCGAAGGCAATTAAGCTCCCCGGTCCCCGCTAGTTTCAAGTTCTTAGCGCCCCCGCCTTCGTACATCTTGCGAGCACGAACGCGGTACGAGATCGACGGTGGAAGCCTGCTCCGAGGGGGGACTTTGGTGAAGGAAACTTGGCGGTCAGCCGCACTGCCCCGAGGGACTTCGCACGCGCGGCGGTGATGTGTTCTGCATCCAGGCAACGGTCAATTGTGCATTCAAATACCTGCATCGCATTTCACTGCCGAGGCTGTTGGCTCCTGGAGCACCGCAAGCACCTCAAAATGACCACCCCTAAGACCAATCACCCTCAAGATGGAGACAGCTCGGATGGGATCAGCTGGGATCAGCCGGTCGCCTACGAAGTGCACTCCTCCGGTGAGATGCTTGCGAGCACCGCCGCTGTCAACAGTCTGTCCAACCCCAACGTCTCTCGCCAAGAGATACTGACCTTTGTGACGTCTAGGCCACGGAGGAATCGACATTGACTTCTCCTCTTCTCGCCCCGAGGAGCTCAAAGCCCTCCTCCCGCCATTCCCCTCCCCCAAGCACCTTGGCCAGCAATTGCCCCCAGACGCCGACCGGAAATGCCCCGCCTTGAACATCACCATCCAGGTCGTCGGAAGTCGAGGTAGGCCCAGCCCAGCACCCTCAATCCTCTCTCAAGTCCTCGGACCCTGGACTGACATCAAACAGGCGACGTTCAGCCTTTCATCGCCCTGGGCACTGCCCTCAAGCGCTACGGCCACCGCGTCCGCCTCGCGACCCACGATACGTTCGCCGACTTTGTCCGCAGCTCCGGTCTTGAGTTCTACCCCATCGGCGGTGATCCCGAAGATCTGATGGCGTACATGGTTAAGAACCCTGGCCTCATCCCGTCCATGGAGAGTCTGCGCGGGGGCGACATTGGGCGCAAGAGGCGCATGATGCGCGACATGCTGAGGGGCTGCTGGCAATCTTGTGTCGAACCTGACCCTCTGTCGCGCCAACCCTTCGTCGCCGACGTCATCATCGCCAATCCGCCGAGTTTCGCCCACGTCCACTGCGCGGAAGCTCTTGGTGTGCCGCTGCACATCATGTTCACCATGCCTTGGTCGGCGACGCGATCTTTTCCCCATCCATTGGCTAATGTCAATGGAGACAAGATGGACCCAAGGACATCTAACTATCTCAGCTACGGTGTCGTGGATCTTATGACTTGGCAGGGGTATGTGTCATCCCAAGGAGTCCGGTGAAAACGAGCTAACCTTTCAAGTCTTGGAGACGTGATCAATGGGTGGAGGGTCAAGGACCTCAAGCTCGAACCCCTGGCTGCAGCGGTTGGACCGGATGTCGTGAGCATCTTGAAGATCCCTCACACGTACTGCTGGTCGCCGGCACTGGTGCCGAAGCCAGCAGACTGGGGCGAGACAATAGGTGGGTGATCAGAACCATGGTGAAGACAATCTGTGCTCTGACAACATGGACAGACATCTGCGGCTTCTTCATGCGCGACGAACCAGCCTACACCCCACCGGCGGATCTTCAAGCTTTCCTCGAGAACGGTCCTGAGCCGGTCTACATCGGGTTCGGAAGCATCGTCTTGGAAGACCCCGCTCGGGTGACGGAGGTTATCAAGGAGGCGTGCCAGCGCCTGGGGGTCAGGGCTATTGTATCCCGAGGATGGAGCAAGCTCGGTGGCACAGATCCCAGCACGAACGAGGTGTTCTACCTTGGAGATTGTCCTCATGGTAAGTTGGAGTCTTTGGCTGGGTCTGATGTTAGCTGACACCTGTAGAATGGCTTTTCAAGAGGGTGGCGGCCGTCGTTCATCACGGCGGTGCTGGCACCACGGCTTGCGGTCTGATCAACGGACGGCCCACCACAATTGTCCCATTCTTTGGAGAGTAAGTCACCTCAAGGCATCTTCAGCGACCTCTCTAATCATATCTGCAGCCAGCCGTTCTGGGCCAAGGTGGTAGCGTCCAACGGCGCCGGACCAATGCCTCTTCCCTACTCGAAGCTCTCCACAGATGCCCTAGCAGAGGCCATCGGATTCTGTCTCAGCCCCTCAGCAAAGGAGTCTGCGCAGAAAATCGCAGCTCAAATGCGCCAGGAAAACGGTGTTCAGACTGCAGTCCGATCTCTGCACCGACATCTGCCCATTGACGACCTCCGCTGCCAACTCCTTCCTGAGTTTACAGCACGCTGGGTACACCTCGCCAAGTCGAAGAAGGCACAACAGCCCCTTGTCCGGCTTTCCGACGAGGCACTTTCGGTCCTGATCAAGGCAAAGAAGCTCAAGATGTCGGATGTCCATCCGTAAGTTGCATATTCACGATCACGTTGATCGCCGCTCACAACACTAGCCTTCGGTCCAAGGAGTACCATGTCGAGAACAAACGATGGGACCCATTGACCGCTGGTGCGTCAGCCACTCTTGGCATTGCCACGGACTTTACCTCTGCACTGGGAGGTATCTGGATCGATCCGTTCAAGGAAGTTAGGAGAGTCAGGAGAGACAAGGAATCCGGCGAATCCGCCAGTGGAGCTGCTGCCATGGCCGTGGGCAAGGGCTTTGCAGGCGTAACAGGGGTGGTTGCCAAGGGGACCCTCGTGGATTTTCCCCTGGCCATGAGTGAAGGGTTGAGGAACACGCCGAAGCTGCTTGGCGAGGAGGTGCGGGACCACGGCAAGGTGACGGACGCGAAGAGCGGAGGCGTCGTGGCGGCCAAGGTATGTCTACCCGTTGACATGTGCGAGGAACCTGCTAACTTGGAGGCAGAACTTTGGCTATGGAATGTACGACGGCATCACAGGGCTTGTCACCCGACCAATGGAGGGGGCGAAACAAGGTGGCACGATGGGGTTCTTGAAGGGCGTGGGCCAAGGATCGATCGGCTTCATTGCGAAGCCGGGCAGTGGTAAGTTGGACGATGTGAAGTTGTATGAGACAAGCTAACTTTTCTTGTAGCAATGTTTGGCCTGATGGCTTATCCCGCGCAGGGCGTGTATAAGAGCATGAAGGGGGCACAGAAGAGCACGGTGTTCAAGGCGGTGGAAAAGGGGCGGTCTGATTCTTTGAACGAGCTCTCAAAGGCGAGTCCTGGAGACTTTAGGGTGGTTGGTATGTTTGAGAACATGATTGAAAAGTAGATATCCCGACACACAGATGTCGATCTTACCGTCCTGGATGTTGTTCTATTGTTTTCGTATCATGGTTGTTCCTCCAAGCTGAAGTGACTGGTCGTATTTAGGTTCTCATCAGAGGGTAAAATTTCAGCATTAAAATTGCGCTTGGTGGAAAGTCGATTGCAAATTCTCGACAATGCAAGATGTTATCAAAATTTGGCGGAACAACACGCGCCTGTGGTCATGGTGCAAGTGAACATCAGGGCCGCTTACCCAGCTCACGTCCCCAATCCCCATCATCACGAGCCCGCTTCGTACCTCGCATCTTGAAAAGAGCAGCCTAAAGCGCCAAGAGATTTCCTATACCCCCAAGCAGTGCCAGACGCGTGTGAGTATGGCTGTTCATGCCGGTGCCTTGCCCATGACATGCATCGCTCCGGGCCCGAAGTCCGAAGGCTGACTTGCCCCGTCCATCTTGAACTGCAATCCATTGCGCTATTCTTCCCGAGGATTAGCGCCCCGCTAAGTGCGGGAAGAGCGGGCTATCATGCATTAGCGGTCAGTTGGGGTCCACTTTCTCGGTACAGCACAGCCTTTCTTTCAGAACCCGACCTCGGGGCGAGACCGAAGCTCCTCGAAAAGGAGGCGACTGCTCGGTCAACCCGGAGACCAAACCGTGACGCGTTTTGTTAAATACAATACAGAACTGCAACTTCCATAATTGAGAGTGAAGGCCAAGAAAATCTGCGATTCCTGCTCTTCATCTTCATTCTCTGTACAACACCAACAGTCAAGCTCAACCCCAACAGTCAACATGGCAGCCCCCGAGATGCCTGCGGGCGCCGAAGGATCCTTCGACTTCAGACTCTACCGCTACAACCCCTCTCTCTGGGCAGCCATCATCACAGCCATCATCTTCGCAGCATTGACGGCCATCCACACATGGCGCATGTTCCGCTCGCGCGCCTTTTACTTCACCGCCTTTACCATCGGTGGCGCCTGTAGGTGTCTCCTCAATTCCCTACCCCCTGTCCCGCTGACACCCCCAAGTCCAGGCTGTCGGCTACAGCGGAAGAATATGGTCACACTTCGATGAAATGGCCATCGGCGGCTTCGTTATCCAGGCGATCCTGATCCTCGTCGCGCCCGCCCTCTACGCTGCGTCCATCTACATGATCCTCGGCCGACTCATCCGCGCTCTGCGCGCCGAACACCTCTCCTTCATACCCGTCCGGTGGTTGACCAAGATCTTCGTGGTCGGCGACGTTGTCGCGTTTACCCTGCAGGCAGGTGGAGGTGGAATCCAGGCTGCGGGAACGCTGGAGCTGTACGAGCTCGGCGAGAAGATCATCATCGTCGGTCTTTTCGTACAGATCGTCATCTTCAGCATCTTCATGGCCACGTCCGTCACGGTCCACCGACGCATCTCGGCCGCCCCGACACCTGCTGCTCTTCGAGGAAACGTCCCGTGGAAGAAGCACCTCTGGGTTCTGTACACAACAAGTCTGCTCATCCTCGTACGGAGCGCTTTCCGCGTTGTCGAGTACCTGCAGGGCAACGGTGGCTACCTCATCTCCCACGAGATATTCCTCTACATCTTCGACGCGGTGTTGATGGCAGCTGTTATGCTCATCTTCGCCATTTGGTACATTGGGGACTTGGAGCAGAACAAGTCGGACATGTACGCCCTTGGAACCATGAGCCGTGTGAGCTTAGTGACTGACAGGGGTGTGGCGCAGGGACCAGGAGATGCAGTCAAGATGAGGGAGATGGTGTAGGAGCGGGATCCTTTCGGATACCCATAGAATTTCTTTTGTTACTTGTAGACAAGACCAGATGGTCTTCTTTAGATCTGGTTGGCGTTTGGGTTTCATTGAAGCGACGAGGACGAACATGTCCGGGGACGATCATGCCATGTTGGGGTGGCTGGGGAGGATCGCGACCCCGCAGCTTCGAGGAGGGGGTGGCTGGAAATCCTCAGGGTCGTCGCCACCTCCAGACAGCGTCCTGCATCTGAATTGAGATTATGAGCGATTACTTTGGAACGAATGTTTGATCGAGCGGAGTTCGGCTTTGACCAGAAAGCAACACTTTAAAGACACAATGCGTTGTCTGCACACGCCTACTTTTGAAATCAAAGAAGCGGACCAGACCTGGTTCAAGCAGCAGCCTGAAGGTTACGCCACACTTTCCCATCGCTGGGCAGCGTCCGAGGTCCTTCTCCATGAGGTCACCCAGTGTATGGCAGAGCTGAGAAGCACTAAGGGCCGCCATGCCAACCCAGGCCTGGACAAGATTCTCGGCGCCTGTACCACCGCCCGTGGTCTATCGATTGAGTGGATTTGGATCGACAGCTGCTGCATCAACAAGACGAACAGCGCCGAGCTGGTCGAGTCCATTAACTCCATGACCACGTGGTACAAGGACGCCAGCGTCTGCATCACACACTTGAGCGACGTCACGAGTAGCGGCACCGCGGGCCGGACCGGTCCAGACATTTTCTTCAACGACAGGACCGGCAAGCCATCCGTCTGGTTCACCCGGGGCTGGACACTACAGGAGCTCCTGGCGCCGAAGACCATACTTTTCTATGATACCAACTGGCATCTAATTGGTAGCAAGAAGGACCTGGTAGCCCCTTTGGCCGAGATCACGGGCATTGACGAGTCTTACCTCAACGGGGAAAATCACTTCCGCAACGCCTGCATCGCCACCAAGATGAGCTGGATGGCCCGACGCGAGACGACGCGAGAGGAGGACATGGCGTACAGCTTGGTTGGTCTCTTCAACATCAGCATGAGCGTCCAATATGGCGAGGGTCGGAAGGCTTTCATCCGTCTACAGGAAGCTCTTGTCGCCAAAAACGACGAATCCCTCTTCGCATGGAGGATGCCGGCCACCAAAGCATCGGAACACCCTGACAATCGTTCCACTATCCCGTCTGTCGAGTTAGGGCCCTTCGAATGGGGGCTCCTAGCAGCTTCGCCATCTTGGTTTGCAGGCTGCAGCGCCATGAATACGCACACTGTCAGCAGCCACGGCGTTGTCCGGCACCGCGGCGGCTTCACTCTGACGCCCCAAGGCATCAGCGGTCCTATCGGCAGGCGAGATCACTACACCGCGGCTATTCTCTCAGGACTTACCGTCGTCGGCCTGATTCCTTACCACATGTGGCTCAAGAAGCGGGAGAAAACGACGCTCAGATACGCCCTCAACTGCTGGGAAGAGCAAGCAGGGACATTCAAGGCCGTGCAAATACTACTGCGGCCAGTGTCGCGCAATCCAGCCGTCTTCGTGCGTACCGACTGCCAGGCGTACGAGCTGGTTGACGGCGTGAAAAACACGAGCTATGCCATGGTTGGAACCGTCATGCAACCGGAGCTGTACTAGTATGGGAGTGGTGATGACAGGCGTGGTCAATGGCGGTGGTTGAAGAGAGCAGCCCTGGAGATGCTGAGCTTAATTGACCTAAGAAATCGACCGACGTAATATCACATTCAATCGATGCCCGGGGCCAGTCGCAGCCGAGAAGATCTTTGTGGGACCTAGTTGACCATCACTGGCTACGAGGGGGCGACTGACTGGAGCTCTCCACGGCGTCCTCCCTCATCATCTGCTCCCTGCGACTCGCCCAGTCGGACTTCTCCGGCCAAGTCATATACTCGGGATCTGGTTCCGGGAACGTGCTCATCATCCAGTCTTGGGTCACGAGCTTGCCTTGGCCTTGGGCCAGAAGTTCGTTGACGCTATCGGCCGCCATGCAGAGCATGCGTTCGCTGCCCACCTTGTCAAGGGTACCCGAGTAGTCCATAAGGATGACCTGGACGATGGCGGTGTACTCCTCCGCGCTCGACATGAATTCGCCGTAAATTGTCTTCAGCTCCACGAGGCAGTCGCTGAGAACCTGGAAAATGAACCTCAAGCTGAGGGTGTGCAACCGGAGGAAGGGGAACGACGTTATCACAGTTTCGCCCGTCAGCTCCCCGGCGACCATCTTGATGAACTCGTCCACCGGCATTCGCCCACGTCGACGGCTTTTTTGTATGGGGGCCTCTCCCCATCGCGACCGAGCTTGCGCGAGAGCACTAGGTCGGTTCGCTGCGTGGTCCAGTCAATCTGGCCTTGCTTTTCGAGGTACTGAGGGAGGAAAATGTCCGTCACCAGGGACATGCACTTGATGTCTTGGGCGCCGGCGCTTGACGACCAAGGCCGGCCAGGGAGACCCGTCCTGTTGACATCAGAGAATGATGCCGCCGAGATGCCAACCTTCATGGCCAGATTCTTAAAATACATCGTCCGCCGGGTAGGAGCCTTGGAGGAGAAGAGGGAGTCCTCCGTGACGACGCCGAGGAGCTCTTCCATGTCCAGCCACTGATGCTTCAAAAGGCCCTCCCGCAGGAGAGCGTGGTGAAAGTGGGCGAGATGGAGGATGGAGCCATATGCTCTCGCGATGTCTATGCCACGTTTGCGGAATTGCTCGCGGTAGTAGAACAGGATCGTGCCGCACAGGACGGGCGACATGCTCAGAAAAAGGTTGTACTCCTCAGGCTCGTCGTAGCGTTCGTCCTCGTCATCTTGTTGAACCTTGGTGGCGTGATGTGTGAATAGTCTGCCGGCCTCAATGCGGAGATAGCCGATATATTCGTAGTCTTGTTTGAGTTCATCTATCTGCGGAGGAAAGTGTCCTGTACGTTCAAATCATCCTTCATCAACCGCAGCACCGCGACTTGCTCCGTCAGATAGGCCATAAGAAGATTCTCGTCTTCCTGACGCTTGTCGTCCTCGGCCATGACGCTTCGATTGGCCTTGGGGTTGAAATCCTTGAGGGGGTGTGGCTTCTGCAGAGGAACCTCCAAGCCCATTTCTTTCGACTTTCTGAGTTTGACAAGGGAGTCGGCGCCGAAGGACAGGACGCTGGGGTGGATAACCTCGGGGTCATTGGTCAAGCGAGTTTTCCTGATGACGTCGAAACAGTCTGTCGTGACTCGAAGGTGGCCGCGCAACGGGCCTTTGTCGTCGCCGTGCTTCAAGAGCAGCGGGAGAACATCGTCGGCAATGCTTTTGGCCATATCAATGGCTGTGTTGGTCGCCACTGCAGAGGCAGCCATCTCGGTTTACCCCTCTTTGTATTTGGCCCAGATCGAACAAATCAAGGAGCGCAGCTTGCCAATGTCTTTGTTGGTCATAAGCCAGGCCAGCCTGGCCTCCTCGATGGTTTCCAGAGGCTCAGCGACGTACTGCGTCGAATATTGTTCGTCGGCGTACTCGGAAGACTCGTGAGTGTTAGGAGCATCGATGAGGTCATTGGACGGGTCGTAGAGCTTCAGACGGTTGAACATGTCGGCCACTTCTTCTTCTTCTTCTTTCGAAGCCTCTTTCTGGGCATCGGCGCCATTGCACTCGTCGGCCATCTTCACAAGGATGGTGCGGACCTTTCGAAGGATGTCGACGAGGCCATCATGCTTGGCATCAGAATCGATGGGGGGNGGGGGGGGGGGGGGGGGCGTGATCGACGAGCTGCGCCCAAAACGACAATCTGGTGGCGATGGTACATCGAGGGTAAAGCGCAGCGGGGGCGTGAGGGGCACCTTTTCCTTCCGCGATGCGATGAAGGTTGCCAGTGGGATAAAGTCGGCGATAACGAGGACATGCTTGTAGTCAGAGCCCTCTGCTGGGGTGGATCTCTGCACATGGGAAGAAGCCATCCTCGATTAGGTAGCTGGGCGATCCCATCATGTCAGAGAGGGTTGAAAAGCCGCGACAATGGGATGTGAAAACAAGGGAGTGTATTGGCAGTTCGTGATGATTTGCGGTTGGGGGATGGAGGAAGTTGCTCGAGGCGCGGGCGGATGGTGTTGAGGGAAGGGGCACAGACTCGGAGGGCAGTTGGTGATTCAGGGTTTTGGAAGGCGCTGACTGTTAGCCACAACAGCCTGAAGCAGGTTTTAGGGGAGCTAATGAGATCGGAGGCTTAAGATCTAGCCTAAAGTTTGAGAAAAATAACCATAAGTAGCATGACAGAACGCTCATACGCAGGGCCCATCTGATGCTGCAGAACATCACCCAACACTGAAGCCCCTGCAGGTTCACGTTGCTGCAGTCTGCGGCCACGTCAGCGGTCGGTTACGATGGATTGTCAGGGCAGGCAGGGCGGGCCAGGCCTGATCCCCACTCTCTCAGGCACTGAGACCCACTTAGTCCAGGTGTGCGCCACAGCCATGTGGCTTCAAGCTCGTACTATCGGTTTGATCCGAAGACGCCGGTTTGATCACGACTCGCCCGACTTCCTTCCTTCTTCAAAACCACGCCAGTCAGCTCCATGCCGCGCGCGCGATGGACATCAATCTCGGCCGAAACACTGTCAAGGTGACACGTAAAGCCCACCGCAAAGTTCGCACAGGTTGTTCCATATGCAAAACGCGCAAGATCAAGGTCCGTCTGTCCTCGCCAATCCCTCCCCATTCCCCCAGACTAAACACCCTCCTTCAGTGCGACGAGCAGAAACCCCAGTGCGGCAGGTGCAAAAAGTATGGCGCAGAGTGCGACATTCTTGGCGCTCAACATGCCCACAACTCCCAGAGCATCCTCGGCCCTGGCTGGCGCTCTCTCCACCTTGACGACGCCGCGTCAGCCAACCTGAACATGCACGATCTCGAGCTCATGTTCCACTGGGACTCGGCCACTCACGCCACCATGTCGCCCAACCCGGCCATGCAGCACTTTTTCCGTCGCAACGTCGTTGCCATGGCTTTGCGTTGTGACTTTGTCGCCCTCTCAATGCTTTCCCTGGCCGCCCTGCACCTTGCTCACATAACCCCGGAGCGGTACGCCGAGCTTACCGACCGCTCTCTCCACTACCAGAGTCTCGCGTCGCGCAAGGCACTTGACCTCCTTCCCATCCCCGAGGGACCCGGCAACGAGGAGACTATCGAGAATCTCTTCATTTTCTCGTCATTGACCATGTTCAATGGTACGTTTCACGTCCGTCACGCATGACTCCCGTCCTGACACTTGCCAGTCATTGCAAACTCGGAGAGAACAAATGATCTGCTTCTCGGCCACAGCACCCCAGCGGATTCTCCTGACTGGCTGAGCCTTTTTTTCGGCACGTCGCACCTGGCATTATCCTCGCCCTCTATCAATGATCGCACAAGCCCAATGGCCCCGATCATCCAGTATTCCAGAGACTTGATAGAGCTCCGGCAACACCTCCACCGTCCCACTCGCCTCTCTCACCTGCGCGCAAAACTCGACGCTCTCGATGAGACTCAGTCACCACCAGAGCTGCGTGTGGTTTGGGCCTCAGCTGTTAGAGAGCTCGATGATGTCATTGCCACCCTCCATGCTCGCCCTGACACTCGCGACCTATCCCACGGCATTGCCTGGCTACACATGAACCTCCCCGACTTCATGCCCGTGCTCCGCCGTCCATCGCCGCCACAGGAGGCCCTGGTCATATTCTGCTACTACACCATGGTCCTCGAGCAGCTCACGCCACAGTGGTGGCTCACCGGGTGGGCCGAACGTCTCACACGGCAAACGTACGGGCTGCTGGACGACGAGCACAAGACTTGGATCGTGCCAGTGGAAATATGACGGGAAGGTCTTTGACGAAATCGAGCAATCTATCGCTATGCAAACTTTTCGTTCAGAGCTCGCCTCATATCAGCGACTCGGGCTCCGCGACCGCCTCCTCGGTGGCCGTCTTTTCCTCGCCCCGCGCGCCTCCCGTCTGCGCGGTCCACAATCCATGGTACCGGCCCTCAAGCTCCATCAACTCGTCATGAGGACCGCTCTCGACGACCTGGCCGTCGTGAATCACCAGGATCCTGTCGGCACGAATGATGGTCGACAGCCGGTGGGCGATGACAAAGGTGGTGCGCCCCTTTTTGAGCACCTCGAGCGCCTTCTGGATGCTCGACTCGGTGTGGGTGTCGACAGCGCTCGTGGCCTCGTCGAGGATTAGGATAGGCGGATCCTTCAGGAAGACGCGCGCGATGGCGATGCGCTGGATCTCGCCACCCGACAGCTTGACACCCTGCTCGCCGACGACAGTGTTGTAGCCGTCGACAAACGTCAGGATCTTGTCGTGGATAGCGGCGGCGCGGCAGGCCTCGTGGATTTCTTCCTCGGTGGCCTCGGGGCGGGCGTAGCGCAGGTTCTCGATGACCGAGGCGTTGAAGAGCAGGGGATCCTGAGGGACAACGCCGAGAGCGTTGCGCAGCGAGTCGAGGCTGATGTCACGAATATCGTGGCCGTCGATCGTGATGCGGCCCGAGGTGACGTCGTAGAAGCGCAGGAGGAGCTTCATGATGGTGGACTTTCCAGCACCCGTCTCGCCAACGAGAGCGATGGTCTGGCCAGGCGAGGCGGTGATATTGAGATCGCGCACGGTGGCCTTGCGCGGGTCGTAGGAGAAGCCGACGGCCTCGAATGCCACATGGCCCTCGACGTGCGGTATTGTGACGGCATCGTCCCGGTCGGCGATACTTGGCTTGGTCTGCAGAAGGGCCATTAGGCGCTCGGCATCGACGAGGTCGGACATCATGTATCGGATGCTGTGGGAGAGATAGACCATAGGCCAGACGAGGAAGCTCCAGTACTGCAACAGGAAGACAAAGTCACCCGGGGTGGCGTTGCCGGCAACGACTTCATAACCGACCAAAGAAGCGAGGACGAAGAACGTCAGGGGGCGAATAGTCTCGACAAAGGCCTCGATCAAGGCGCTGCGAACCTGCCAGCGGCGATTCGCGGTGAGCTGTTCCTCGACGGCGTCGCCGAAACGCTTGCTCTCGAAGCGGAACATGTTGAAATAGGTGACGGTCTGCCAGCCTTGGACAGCTTGATGCATGACGCGTGCCTCCTCGCGACTGGCCTTTGTCATAGCGCGGCGATGGTCGAGGTTCCAGCTGGTAGAGACGGCTTGGAGGATGAAGAAGGAGATGCCAGCGGCGAGCAGGACGATGGAAGCGAAGATGTTGAACCGCTTGTAGAGGATGGCGAGGGCCACCACCTGATCACAGATTGTGGGCAAGATGTCAAGGACAAGAGACCTCAACAGACGAGTGAGCGAGTGGCCCTGCTCGACGGCGCGCATGAGCTCAGCCGAATCGCGCTCAGCGTGGAATTCCATGGGCAGGCTCATGACATGGTTGAAGGCGCCGGTGGTGACTTGGCGGTAGGAGAACTGCTCAATGGGGATTTTCGCGAGACCCTCGATGAGATCGATGCCAGCTTCACCGCGTAGCACCGAGAGGATGAACCAGATGACGAGGGTGCCGTAGGGCGACTCTTTGTTGAGGAGCTGGTTGGTGGCTTTGCCGAGTTGATCGGGGATGTAAAAGTTGAGGGCGCGGCCGGCGGCGAGGCAGAGGAGGCAGACGAAGTAGCAGAATTGGACTTTGACATCGTTCCGGGGCACGAGGTAGGGGCCGAAGACGCGGAATTCGCGGAGGTAAGCGATCCACCCGCCGGCATCCTTGATGCGCTTTGCGCGACGTTTCTTCAGTTTGGCGGCTTCGTCGTCGCGGGGGCTTTCGTCATCGGAGGCGTCGGCGTCGGAGTCGCTGTCGTTGGAGGAGGACGGGGAGGAAGGGACAGCGCCGTAGCCGTTGCCGTTGGTGGTGGTTGTCTCTGCGGCGGCGGCGCCGAGGATGGGCTGGGACTCCTCAGGGAGGGCCTTGGGGGAATTGAAGGAGGCGATGATGTCGCGAATGTAGTAGGCGGTAGCAACGAAGACGATGCCGGCGAGGATGTAGACCCGGATGGTCAGGGCAGCGATGAGAATGACATCCAGCACAGCGGAGCTCCTGGGCAGAAGCACGACCAGAGGAATCTCAAGAGCGAGATCGATGAGGGCGAGAGCAGGCGGAGCCCAGCGGGCGTACGCGTGGTAGGTCGTCGTGATGAGAAGCCAGGTCATGCCACAGACGACGAGGTGAACGAGCCGGTCTTGCTGGGTGGTGATGGCATCATGGTTGCGGGCGACGAGGGATATAGCCTCGGCGGCGTAGAGGATCGCGATGACGGCGTAGGTGATGGTCAAGAGAAGGGGCCGGACGGCGCGGGCGCGGCGACGGACGCGCTTCGGCGCTGGACGGGTGAGGAGGACGGCGAGGGCGAGGCCGAGTGGTGTTGTGAGGCCGGCGGTGTAGTGAAGCGCCTTGGTGACGGTGTCGGGGTCTGGAGGCGGCATGGCTGCGGGGGAGGCGCGATGCGAGATGAAGACGCGGGGTTTGAGGTCGACAAGTGGCGGCCACGCGAGATAAAGTAGACTCTGAAAAGAAGTCCAGACTCTGCCTTTTCGTTTCTTTTCTTCTTCTTTTCTGTCGTGTTCTGCAAAGGCCTCGATCGGGTCGGGTACGGCTGCCTGCCTTGGCAACCTTGACGGCCGGAACTTGAAGAGATTGGCCAGTCGGTGTGGAAAGCGGGTTCAAATTCACACTGCACCTTAAAAAAAGTTCAGCGCATGCAAGTGAGAAGCGCGCCGCGCACCACCCCGGCGGGTTCCAGATTGTCCTGCGGGTGATGGTCAGACCCTGACCGACGCCTGGATTTAGCACACCCGGTACGTCACCCTCGCCTGCCTAGACCTGAATAAGGACACCGACGATTCGCGACGAATAGAACAAGGACACTTTACGGAGTGACTCATGGGTGCCTAAATCTTCATGTCTCTTCCAGAGAGTGTCTTACCGCCATGCATTGCTGTGCTGCGCAATCACTCGGTATTTGTTTGTCGGAACGTGTGGTGCGACGTGATGAGGGTATAGTGCATGCTGTGCGATCCGGGGCAGGGCTGCCGGGGCCGCTGGGGCCGCGCGATTGGGTTCTGATTGGGGGCCCAGTTCGTTGTCGTGGGACGGGGGAACAGCGCTATCGGATCGGGTGTTCGGGCGACGGGACGGGTGGTATCGTGGCGGCGGGGTCGTTGACAGGGTTATCGTGTCTCGTGTTTTGTGGCTCATGGGGAGGACGACGGGTGGAAGAATGGGGTTGTCGGGCGGATTGCTCAACTTGATATGTGATTTCATCGCGGATGCCTAGAGATGCCTAAAGATGACCTGTCGCTGACTGCATGTCAGTGTGCAGGTTGACTGTGACCGCAGGATCACGAGGTTGGCCCAAAGCTTCACAGGGCTGACGGGTCTCCCTCCCTCCCCGCACCATTCAAGTTTCACTCGGCGCTTAGCCAGGGGAGATGCCTGTGATGCCGCCACTGCACGCTCCCCAACTCCTCGTCCACCACCCCTGAACACTGTCCCTTACGCACCAAGCTCCGTCTTCCCAGCCTCCCGCGCATGCCGCATCAACTCCTGAATCTTCCTCCACATCTCCTTTCCATAAATCTCATCCCACTTTGCCTGCAAGTCCGGCCTCCCCTCGAGTAGAGCCATGCACTCTGCCCTGCCCTCATCATAGCCTGCCTCGTCGGCTCCCTCCGTGCCCTTGCCCATGAAGCGCTCATAGGCCGCGTCGAAGCGCTCGTTGCCGCTGGCGTCGAGGTATTCGCGGCACGCAATGACGAAATCGATTCCTGGGATGTAGGACGCGGGCGTGAAGTTGGGGACGGATGCCAATGCTTCGGGATTTTTCTTGCGGAAGTCTTCGTGGTTCTTTTCAATGATGACCAGGTACTCCTCTTTGGTGAGGTAATTTTTTTCGGTGGGGGTTGGGGCGGCCATGGTGATGGGAGGCTGGAATAGGTAGGGATAGTGATGAGGCGGTGATAATGGTTGATGTCGGGACGAGGGAGCGGGGGAACTTGACGATTATATGTCCTCAATCAACCCCGCGCCCTCGAGAGGGCCAAGGCCTCAAAACCGGGGCAAGGCCCGCTGATTGAGACCATGTTCAGTTGGTTCTGTCTCTCCAACTGCAGGAACAATCATACCACCATTGCCCGCCACCTTCATCGGTCACCAAAAGTCCCAACTACCAACGACAGCCCGGGCGAAGCGGGGTGTAGGCATCAGCAGGGAACACAACCAATGACCTCAATTGAGCGTACAGTACACATGCATTTACATCTCCGCTCAGAAGTGCTGTGCCGCTCGGTCAATAAACCTCGGACCCCGAGTTTACAACTTGGATTACGACTCAAATTGCAAATCCTGATATGTCCCAGAACGAACGCCGAGCCGATGGCCCTTTCGCGCCATATGTCGTCGCGATGTCACGGCCGGTGGTTTGCCGCCTGGACGTCGTGAAGAACGGCGCATCCGAGTCTCAGTGGAGGATGAGTCAGCAGTTCTCACTCCTTGGTCCGATTCTGCCTTGTGGCGGATGGTTGAAGTGTTACACACACACCTGCATCCCAACACCCCGTGCGGTCGGGAGGCAGCCTGATGGAAAAGCTGACCGACCCCGCCCGAGATGGGCGCTTTTTTATCGCTTCATCTCTCCCTGCACAACTGTCGCGGCTTCAGGAACTCCAATCCGAGCAGACAGCACGCCATGGCCGACCCTCTTGGAATTATCGGCGTCATCGCCGTTGCCGGCCAAATCCTTTCGCTCACGGTCAAGCTCGGGCTCGACTGGAAAGACGCCCCGGAAGACGCAAAATCCTTCCTCAACGAGATCCAGACCCTGAAGACAGTTCTCTCCGAAACCCACACCAACATTGTCATCAACGAAGACTTCAAGGCAGCCTTTGAAGACCGAAGGTCTGCTCTCCTAGAGCTCGGCGATCCGACACAGCCGACAAGCACGTTCTCACTGGTTCAGACATGCAAGCAACAGCTCGATGCTCTGTTACATGACCTCAAGAAGCGCACAGAAGGTCATCGGTTCGGCTGGGAGCGCCTCAAGGGAGCATTCATCAATAAGAAGACAAAGGAGGCGGTTGAGGGCCTGCACCGTCAGTGCCAGACCCTTAATAGCCTCATCAGCCTCGATGCGCTCTCTCTCGGTCTCGAAACCCACAAAGAAGTCAAACAAGCGAGACAGGAGCAGCACGATTGGCAGAACGAACAGAAGAGCAAGAAGATTCTTGATTGGCTATCAGAGGCCGACTACGCGGCTCAGCAAAGCGACTTTCTTCGACGTCGACAAGCAGGTACCGGGCAATGGCTGCTGGACTCGCAAGAGTATCGGCAATGGGTGGCGACGCCGCAGACCACGCTCTTCTGCCCGGGAATACCTGGTGCTGGCAAGACTATGCTCACCTCCATCGTGGTGAACGACCTGCAAAACCAGTTCCGAGATGATGGTAGTGTCAGTATCGCCTATCTCTACTGCAACTTTCGGCGGCATACGGAGCAGACAGTGGAGAACCTACTGTCTAGCGTCCTCTGTCAACTGGCCCAGAGTCGGCCATCTCTGCCAGAATGTGTACAGGCTCTTCACAACGCAAGCGGCAGCATGAAGCCGACGTTAGATCAGCTGTCCAGCACACTGCAGGCTCTGGCGAAGCAACTGCCCAGAGCCTTCATCATGGTCGATGCTCTTGACGAGTGCCAGTTAGCAGATGGCAGCCGCGCGCAATTCCTGAAGGAGATCTTCGCTCTGCAATCAGGGTCTAACGTCAACCTGTTCGCTACCTCGAGGTTCATCATGGATATCACCGATCGATTCAGCGATGCAACATCCCTTGAGATTCGTGCCCACGAGGAGGATGTTCGACGATATCTTGCGGGCAGTATTTCTCAGCTGCCGGCTTGTGTTGCCAAAAACCCTCAACTACAAGAGGAAATCATGACGAAAATTGTTGAGGCCGTCGATGGCATGTGAGTGTGATGGTGCCACGTACACCCTTCAGAGACACGCAGCTGACATGCCACCTAATCCAGGTTCCTGCTGGCACAATTGCACTTGACTTCTTTGAAAGGAAAACGATCAGCCAAGATCATTAGGACCGCACTCGGAGCTTTGCACACCGGGTCCGGGGCATACGACAAGGCGTACGACGACGCCATGGAGCGGATCGCCGGCCAACTCGAAGATCAGTATGAACTCGCTAGACAGGTCTTGATGTGGATCACATGTGCGATGAGACCCCTCGAGACAATCGAACTTCAAGAAGCCCTCGCCGTCGAGCTCGGCGAATCAGAACTGGATCCCGACAATATCCCTGAAATCGAGGATATTCTGTCCGTTTGCGCTGGACTGGTCACCGTGGACGACGAAAGCAACATCATCCGACTAGTGCACTACACCACACAGGAATACTTCCTAAGAACTTCAGACCGATGGTTTCCTGGGGCCCATTGCAATATCACCGAAACCTGCATCACGTACCTGTCACTCGACATGTTCAACAGTAGCATCTCAGATATCGCAGACGACACCTACGAAAGACTAAGGGCAAACTTTGTCCTTTACTACGCTTTCGAGTATTGGGTCGATCATGCCAGCATGCCTGAGAGTGAACCATGCAACCGAATGGTCTCGAATTTTATTTCGCGCCGATGCTCGACCACCAAGGACCAAAAAGAAGACAAGGATCGCCTGGTAAGGCTTGATAACAACCTTATTGGTGCACTATCGTTCTTCGGACGGTACGAACTTGCCCGTGCTTCTGCTACTGGTGGGACTCGGCATATGCAGTATTTGCTGGAGAGAGGTGCATTGCCCAACGCCACCAAGTACAGGCATGGGCGGTCACCTCTTTCTTGTGCTGTGGTCTCTAAGCACACTGGCAGCGTTGAAGTGCTCCTTGAGTGGGATGCCGTTGACGTCAACCACCGAGACTCTAGCGGAAGAACACCACTTTTCTTCGCCCTTGAAAGTGGTGAAAGGGCAATCACCGAGATGCTTCTCCGCGCAGGGAACATTGATATCACTTCCGTCTCAGATTTAGCGGAGACACTCCTTCATGCCGCTGCAAGAGGAGGCCTGGAAGATATATTCAAGGTGTTTCTCGATATGGACTGCAACAAAAGCAAATTGAACGTCCAGGACAAAGTCGGCCACACACCACTTCATGTGGCAGCCAAGCATGGCAATATGGCTGTTGTCCGGATCCTTCTCAATTCTGATGGCATAAGCATACACGCAAAAAACTTTCTTGGAAGAACACCGCTACATTGTGCAGCTCAACATGGCCATGCGGCAGTTGTCCAGATCATTCTCGATTTTGACTTCATCAACATCCATGCAAAAGACCGGGATGAACAGACACCGCTACATTTGGCAGCTGAGTATGCAAGGCTGGATGTGCTCCTGATGCTTCTCGATTTCGACCTCACCACAGTCAGCGCCAGAAACCATTTGGGAAACACACCAATTTCCCTGGCAGCTAGAAGGGGTCACGATGATGCAATTCGGGCGATTCTGGACTTTGACCCGGCCGCTATCAAGACCACAGACGATTCGGAATCAACACCGCTTCACAAAGCAGCTACATCAGGCGATGAGGCTGTGGTTCGGCTGCTTTACGATTTCGACCCCTCTGCAATCAACGCCAGGACCAAATGGGGGGAAACACCCCTTCACCTAGGAGCTCGAAGTGGCGACGAGGCTGTTGTACAAACGCTTCTTGATTTGAACGGCATTGAAGTGGATGCGAGGGATGACAACGGATCTACGCCAATGCATGATGCCGCTTGGGCGGGCAACGTCCAGGTGCTGGAACTTCTACTGAACACGGGCAAGTTGACTGCTAATGATGAAGACAATGAAGGTCGAGCACCCATATGGAAGGCAGTAGAAGGAGGCAGTGCGGAAGCAGTACAATACCTACTGAGCGTGGAAGGGGTCAACACTGGCCATACGGACTCTCGTGGTTTTACCTTGCTGCATTGCGCTGCTGAGGAAGAACACTGGGGAGTGGTGAAGGTCCTTCTTGCCTCGGGCCACTTCAACGTCAACCAGATGAGCAAGGCAGGAGAGACGCCTCTGTGCTTGCATGTCGCATCATCGGCCGCTAGCAGTCTCGGTTCTTCTTGGCGTAGACGAAGCCAGCATGAGCCTAAACGCGAAAGACGTCGAAGGCCGTACGGCACTGTCTTTAGCTGTCAAGAAAGGCTACGATTGGATCGTTGAGCTTCTGGAAGAAGCTCATGAGAATTTCGGGGTCAAGCATGATGGAATATGAGGCAAAGGGCAATCTAGGCTGACGCTTGAGGCTTGGAAGATGATCTGTTCAAATTCTACATCTCCAGTTCCCAATCCATTCTCCCTCACTTCGTCCTCACAAACTTGGTATGCCTCCCCAAGGCAACAGCCTCCCCCCTCTCCCCATCCTTGACCTTATAAACCCCGACATTCGTAAACGCCAAGCTCCCTCCAACCCTGTCCACCCGCCCCTCAATCTCAACCTCCTGCCCCAGCTTAGCGCCGCTCACATACGTGACGTGGATATCGACGCTCACGCCCGTCTGCGCGCGCGAATCCCACGCAGCAATCGCCAAACCGCCAGCCCAGTCAACAATCGTCGCCGACACGGAGCCGTGCAGGCTGCCGGCGGTGTTGAGGTGGCACGCGGCCAGGGGAAGGCGGAAGACGACGAGACCCTTGGAGGCGTGGGTGAGGCGGAGGCCGTGTGTCTCGGGGGAGAGGAGGAAAGCGTAGAGTGGTGATGCGAGACAGCGCGATGTGTGGTAGGCGTGGACGTGGGTGGCGATGGAGGGGTCTGAGGTGATGGGGGAGGGTCCGGGGAAGGTTGTGAGGTGGGATGTGGCCGCGGGGTCAACCTTTGCGGGGGCGGGGTCTTGCTTGGTGGCGTCGGCGGTCATGATGAAGGAAGTTGAAATAGAGACAGGCGACGCTTGGAATGATGTTTATAGATGGAGATACTTCTGAGGGTTGATGAGATGCTGAGAGTCGAGTTCTTGTTGGGGATGAAAATTCAGGAGGTGAGGTTAAAAAGTGGCGGCATCACGTAAGCGGGCGGGATCCGTCCGATGGCGGCGGGCAGCGGCGACGTTGCTTTAAGGGGGGTATCGATCCTAGAAAATGCAACAGATGGATGTATACAAGATGAAAGTGTGACTCCTCATCAACCTCACCCCAGCCACGTGGATATTTTGTCCTTCGGGTCAACCGTCGGCATCTTCCCGTCCCCTGCCCCGAACAGGGCGCGCGGCGCCTGGGCCACAGTCTCTCCTCAAGCCTGCTTCCTCCGCCGGGGCCTGCGCTTCCTAATGGCAACGACGTGCCTTCGCTGGAAGAAGCTGGCCACACCGTTGATGATTTTGCGGTGCAGCATGATGGTGATGGTGCCGGCGAGTAAGGGCCCGGCAATCTTCCAGAAGAAGTTAATCCCCCGGTCGAGGTCTGTGAAGGGCTCAAAGTTCTGGCCGAAGTAGCCAGTCAGGAAGGTGAGCGGGAGAAAGATAATGGTGATAACAGTCAGAGTCTTCATGCTCTCGTTCTGATTGGCGGAGATTGTGTTGAAGATGAGGTTGATGAGGTTGTCGGCGCTGCGCTTGATCTGCTGCATTGTCTCGGTGATGAGGACGCAGTGATCGAGGACGTCGCCGAGGTAGGTGTGTGTCAGGGGCGTGACGATGACGCCGGAGGATGGGTTGCGCAGCTGGCTGGCGGCGACTTCGGGGTGCATGGTGGTGGCGTGATCGCGGAGGACGTTGACGATGTTGTCGATGGGGTTGAGGAAGGTGAGCATCTTGTTGATCTCGGAGATACAGATGTACAGAGAGCGGGACTGCTTCATGCTTGGTGACATGAGGACATCGAGCTCCAGGTCGCCGATGACGTCTGAGTAGACGGCTGTGAGGGGCAGCGCCAGATCGATGATGGCGTCGATAATGGCCTGCACAAGGAGGGACGCATCGCATGATTGACGCAAGATGGTGCCGGGAGTCCCCAGACGGAGGGCAATGGGCCGCTCGATGTCGGACGCAGAGAGCTCGAAGAAGGAGATGACCGTGTTGTCCGAGGTGAGGAAGATGGAGACCTGCTCTGCTGACACCGCGAGGTTACGCGAGTTGAGCGACGAGTGGCGCTCCATGTACTCGGTGCGAGCTTCGTTGGGCGACGCGTGGTACCGCTGCAAGGTTCGTACGAGCAGCGCATCGTCGGGAAGCTTGATGGGGTCCTTGGGCCGCAAGCCGAGACGTGTCCTGAGACGGTCTCGCTTCGACAGTTGCGGCCTCGTCATTGTTCTTCTGAGCGGCTGCTCCGTCTTGGGGTTCGCGCTCTCAGCATCGCGTTTGCCCGACGAGCCACTCTTTGTATCCCCGCCGCGGCTGCTTTTGGTGCGAAACAGCCGCCCGACAGTACTAGCGACGCCCTTCTCCCCTGTACACCATCCATCCTCGTCGTCCGAGTCCGAGCTAGACTCCGAGTCGCTTGTATCGGGGTCGACAAGTCGGACGAGCTTTTGCAGCGTCAAGAGGATGAAGGCCTGGTCCGTATACCAATCCGCCTTTGTTCTGTTCCGGGTATTCATGACATCCTCAATCGCCAGCGTGTGTAGCCCCTTGTTCTTGCCGAGAGCCTGGATGACGTCCCAACTGAGGCCGTTGACGTTGATCCATCGACACTTTGACCACGCCGGCTGGGGCTCTTCGAGGAAGCGAATGAAGTCGGCGTTTCCGTAGGTTCGTTGGTCGACGCGGATCTCGCTAAAGTCGAAGATTGTGATGTCGCAGTCGGCTTGGAGCACAGGGACAGAGGCGTGTCCTCCGTCGGGCTTGGAGGGGTCGAAACCGGGTTCGGAACCGGGCTGCCAGCCGGGACGTGAGGACTCGAAATCGAAGGCGACTTCGTCGTAGTCGTCGACGGCGCGGAATGTGTTGGCACGGGAATCTGCGCGGCGACGGTAGACGGGCGAGAACTGGCTATGCTGGTCGGAGCGCGTCGTTGAGCTGCGCGTGAGGGAGGCGCCGTCGCCAGCGGCGGCGCGGGTTCGTGGTGACACGGGAGGGTCTTCGGCCGTTCTCACGGTGCGCAGCATGGGCGGCGCCCGCGGATCTCGCTGGGCCTCGTCGTGCATTTCGAATGTGATGCTTGGTAAGTGTACATTTGGGTGATTGTACTGTCGGAAATCGATGGCCTTGAAAAGGTTGACTCGACCACGGACGACGACCGAGGACAGTGACGGGGAAGGAAGGAAGGAAACCTGGCCCACGGGCCAAGTCTCACACTAAAAGCTTAGCGGGCTCGGGCCCGTTTATCGCGGTTCACTGCCCCTGTCGCAGCTGTTACAGTGGAGATGACGTTGAATTTTAGCAAACCAAGCTTTCCTGCCGCACACCACTGGCTGCTGTCGGCAGATGACCGACGGTCCAATAACCCCGCCTTTCTCTCCTCCTCCTCCCTCCCGTCCATCAACAGCCTCTCCCACCACACCTCATCCCTCGAACCACGGAGCACCGACAACCCGAGATACCTCGGCCCCAAGCAGTCGATGGATCGCCAGCCCTGGATGATAGTTGTTCCACCACAAGCAGCTTACTCCATCCAAGTTCTCGCACATGTCGTCAGGCGCTCCATACTTGACCGGATCGTCCAGCGCCTCGTAGTACGCCGTGCCAGCATCGACCAACCACGCCCTCGTATCGCGGTGGCTCTTCCGAAAAGCGGAACAGCTCTTCGCTATGATCTTGTTGTACAATTCCACAGCGCCCTTGAGCGTCTCAAGGTTCGCCCCGTTTGTCTTCATTAACGGCGTCTCGTGTTGCGCTTAACCGAGTCAGTATCGTGCTCACCACATGCTTGAGACCACTTACGGGCAGAGTTGATGATGACAAAGTTCCTTGCGCCGAGATTGTACAGTCTCTGGACTTGCTCAAAGTATCGCTTCGACACCTTGGCGTACAGCTGCGGCAGATCGGGCTTGTCCCACGATTGTCCCACGTCGTTGTTGGCGATCCAGATGCCCACGAGCAACGTCTCGGGCGTCCACGGGACGTCACCGTCGCCCACAATGTTGGCCTCGAAATCGTCCACCTGGTCTACGAAAGTCCGCACGGTCGAGGCATAGGGCGGGATCAGCACATGGTCAGTGGTCGCGCCGCCCACGGCGAGGTTGTACGAGAGCATGACGCTGCTGTTGAACTCGGTCAGGTCGTACCCGAGCCAGTTCAGCCCGCCGCTCGTCGTCAAGCCCGGCAGTGAGGGGTTTCCGAGGATGTTACCCGGCGAAGGCAAAGTGCCGTTGCTTTGGAAGCCCGTCTGCGTCGTCGAACTCCCACTAATCACGTCAGAACCAGTGCTGCAAGCTTTGGTTGGTGGACTTACAAGGTGACAAAGTAGCGAGTGAGAGGTTTGGGCACGCCAGGCGCAGGACTTCCCATGGCGACTGACAGTCCGGCCAGAATGGATGCAGCGACGGAGAAAACAGTCATGATGATTTGCGGCTTGTCTTTCTTCCTAGGTGAGTTGTCGAGGATGATGGGCGCCCGAATGACAGGACTCTTGACACAGCCATTCCCTTTCCTCCTTTATAGGCATCATCTCTGCCACCACAACCCCGCGCAAACCTCAACATGGCACATTTTTTCGGCTCTTGAACACCCGCCATTGCATTTCCACTTGTCCCGCAACGTAGTTACCCCAGGACTTATCCCTCAAAGCCGGCGCGTCCAACGTACCATCGGCCCAAAAGGTAGGGCGGGTGATCATCACCCTCGGCCCTTCGGAGTCCACATTTGGGACCGACCGCCACCACCCTGTTCACCAGACTTCCACTTCTTCCCCCCAACGTCCGAAAGTGCCTTCCCCTTGGCAAATCATACATATCATCTCGTGGCAGCGCGGGCACCAGAAAAACCATCTGGTGTCGCATCTGCGGCAACGCGCGTCGTTGCTCCTCGATTTCGTCGAATCGGTGCGCGTGTGCGAACATGGTTTGCTGATGAGGTACTTGTCCCCCTCCGTCAGTTTCCATATGTACGAAGCGCTGTCGGGCAAGAGGGAGTCTCGGGGCTTCATCCACGCTGTTTTAGTAGAGTCCCATGCCCTGGCCATCACACGCTGCTTCATCATTTGATCCTGGGCGGCTCTCTCCAGACGCAGGAGCTCCTTCATGACGCTGTGATATGACATGCTAATCCTCATGTCATTGCGAATCTCCATCGCCATTTTGTGTCTCAGTCGGAACAGATCAGACTTCTTTTGGCGCAGTTCGGCAGTGTGCTGGCCCAGCTTGATTTTCAGTCGACTCAGGTCAAGTTTGGCTTTCAGTAGGCCCAGCTGAGCTGACTTGAGCGATTCTGTCCTTTGCCTCATCCTCAGCTTCTCCATCTTGATTCGATGCAGCCTGGCGTCTTGGGCGTCCGCAAGTTGCTTCACCCTCTTTTTCGCTGCGTCCCGTTCGATGACCAGTCGATCCCAAGCGGCCTTCGTCGCCTCGAAAAGCTCATCGAGCTTCTTCTTCTTCTCCTCTTGTTTTCTTTCCTGGCGTTTTTGTTCCCTTCTAAGCCGGTGTTGCTCCGATGGTGATAGGTCGCCGGTCTGTCGAGACCGTTCAGCATCCTGCCGTTGTCTCTCCATGTCGGCCCTCCATTGTCGGTCTTCTTCCTCTTCTTGAGCCTGTGCAGCTTTCTGGTGCTCATACTCTTGTCGGGATCTCTTGGCTTTTTCTGCCTTCTTCTCTTCCTCATATTTGGCTGTCATCTCCTCGGCGCTGAGATTTTGCGCTGCTTGCCATAGTTGAAAGCGTGTCCATTCGTTCTGGAGATCGTAGTACTTTTCGTCGTATGCCGCGCGCTTGGTCGGATCAATCAAGCATTCGTATGCTTCTCTAGCCTGTTCCAAGGACGTTTTTAGCCTCCTCCGTGGGTTCATGTATTGAAATCATATGGGACAGTGGTTCATACCTTTCTGAACTCATGGGCGTCGTCACACTGCCCGGGACCCAGCTTGTCAGGGTGATGGAGTATTGCTAGCCTGCGGAAATCTGTCTTGATTTCTTGAGCGGTGGCTTGTTGTTGCAGACCGAGATCTGTGTAATGATCGGCTCCGGGAGGGTTAAATAGGTCCATGGTGGTAGGGGATGACAGGCACTGATGGTTGTATGTCAGAAGTGTCTGCCAAGGTTTTCGGAACGAGCTTTGCGTTGAGGACTTGATGATGATCATGAAGAAAAGGATGAATAAGGGAACCATCAATACGCTCACTCCGGCAAGTGCCAGGCCCAGGCCAATCATTGCCTTGTCTCAAATTCATTTTTGCCTTGAGTGAAGCCTGAACGGGGCAGCGAGGTGAGCTTTGTTGGACAGTTGTCAGTTGTTTGAAATGACAAAGGTTAGTCAACACCTAGAGAGACAACAGGTCCACCCCCAAAGCACATTCCGCTCAGATAAACGTCTTTGACATCAAATGTATCATCACTTCCAGAGTTCAGGCAGAAACCTCGAGACAGGCAGAAGTCAGATATGGTCAGCCATGGAAAGCTTGCCCGAAATGTATTGGAACGCCAACCATTGCCAGAACTTTCATTCTTTTGATCAACAGAAGCATTTCTCTAGCTGCCGCCGAAGTTCCCATGCAGCTCCCCGGTCAACACCCGACAACTGAGACACAACAACCCTCCAGGCTCCATCAAACCGCCATGATCCCTCGATTCCGTTTGTAGATAGACTGCCATTGGTCTTTCCAATTCCATCACTTAGGTGTAGACAGCAATGGCATCGACAAGCCTAGCATCAACATCCGCAACAGCCTCCTGCACCTGCGGCCGAAGCAGGGATGGAACCTTGGGAACAAGCGCAGCACCCAGATCCGCAATGCTATCGCGAACGTCCTCAATCAACACACGCACTTGAGACGTGATGCCAAGTGTGTCAGCCACAGAGCGCTGAGCCACGACAGTGTCGAAAGCAGCCTCAGCGGAGTCGCCGACGGAACTGAGAGAGTTGGCAAGGGGAATGGCTTGGAAGATGTTGATGTTGGGGGAGTTTTGGACGACAGGGATGGCGTCGTCGATGGACTCGACGAGGTCTTGCCCGGTAGCGAGGATATCAGGACCGCTTGTGCCGGCGGCGAACGCGGCGCCGAAATCGTCGAGTTCAGTGGCGATGGCGAGGAAGGCGGCTTGGATGGCGGCGACTTGGGCGGTGGCAAAACTGGCAAAGGTGACCAGGAAGGCCAGGGGGAAGAGGAGGTTGTTGAACTGCATGATGGCTGGAAGGAGGTGACTAATGTGACGGGATCTGGGGAAAGATGGGTGTGGGGATGGACTGGATGATGGTGCCTGTTCTGATGCTCCGATGCAATACTTGGACCGATGTAGGCAGGCACCCTTTTATAGACGGAGCTGATGGCTTTCAACCAGTCTGGTTGTTCTTCGGGCCTGACCTTGCATCCGTTGGACGTCCTGTCGACCCCTCAACAGCCTTCATTCCAACTTTCGTCCCCTTTCTTGGTTTTCCCCGCTCACAAATGTCGCGATGGTGTTGCGGGAGCACGTCCTCAGAGACATACAGCCCCCTCCCATGGCCACTGACGTAATGAGACCTCCCATTCCACCACATGTCCAGTACCGTCCTCGCCCAAGGCTGGAGGTTAGACAGTCTCAGCTGCGACAAGACTTCGTTGTCGAATCACAGCATACAGATGTGGCGGCATTTGTGTCTTCCAATTCAGCCGCCCTGAGACAGTCGCGGTTGTGGCACGAGCAAGGGGGCTACCTGGCCGTTGGCAGGCCTCCGGACGGGCCGTCCCTTCATATTTGCCGCGGTCCCCTCGCCACGGGGTTCTGTAATTGGGGACACCGCCAGAGATCGGCAGAGACATTGTTCTCGGCACGCGGCTCACCTCCGCCTCGTGGCGTTAAGCTCGATCAGCTTTTCGGCTTGGGGAAGTTCCTGATTTGTCAAGAGCGGAGTCTGTATCTGGGGTGCAAGTGCTGCAATGATCGTCAAATCTTTTGACTCGACTGCAACGACGCGCCCGCAGGGAGAGTGGTGCATTTCCGAAGCTGCCGATCATCTGAGATGTGAGTTGCTTGACCCTGGGAGAAGTCACCGGACGGAGATGCATTCCGACGGGGCCGTTGGGTAGTGAGAAGACCTGCTGGTGTTGTTAACCCAGCAATTTTCAAGTTGGAATGGGGAACTTGGCAAACAGAAGTGTGTTCCTCGAGGGCTGCTATCTCTGTTCACCAAGCGCCAAAGAGCTGTGTGTGAAGAGGAGGCAATGTGTTAGCGAGATGGGGACGGCAGAAACAGGCCGGCGAAGGCCTTGGCGGATCAGAATCTGTGACTTATATCTTCAAAAGGAAGCACATTATGCCTCCCAGTCGTGCAACTGAAGTCTTGGTCTCATGAAACCTCGAAAAAAAAATTGCCGCCAGTGCCCATGATGTCCACGGGTAACATTGCACCTCGAATGACGCACTCTGCGAGGCGGGCTCTCCCGGTCAACCACACGATAGGCTTGCTGCACCGAAAGTTGAGTATTTCAAGAAAGAATCCTCGGACTGACTGACCTGGAGCTTCTTCCTGCTTGCGGAGGGGTGGTTGGTGCGTCCTTATGCGTCCAGGAGCGAAGAAGTCAAATGCAGTTCGTCTAGAGCCTCGGCAAAAGTCCCTTGACGACATGATCGATGAGTCAACCTTCATCATAATCGATTCTGAGGCTCGCGCTTCATCTTGTCAATAGATAGCCATGTTTGTGGACCTGGGGAGGTTGGTTGGGCAGTATAAAGGAGCCTGAGATCTAGATGCTAAGTTACCCGCCTTCACAATTTGGACAATCTAGGTCTGTGTCTCAGACGTCCCTGCCATGGCGTCAGGCCCTAAAGTCGATGCGGATTGGAAAGCTCCATGTGTTGGCATTGGATGTTGAAAAAGCCATGGCTCCGAAGTGCGTTTTAGAGGCCTTGGGTGGATTGCTACGCCAGGTTTTGCCGCCAGGTATTTGGGGGTCCGAACATGAGCGGCAGCGCTGGACGTTGCCTCCAGGACAGTGCGGGAATGACTTCCCCTGATCAGGTCAGGCCGTGACTCAGAAATGCGACACTGCAGTATCCGCCCTTAGGATACTTATGCTTTGCATTTGCAATAAATAGCAGAATCTTCTACAATGCGACAGATCCGGACCATCGTAAAGCCCTGGAATCTCGTGAAGATATTTCAGAGGTTGGTCATGTTGAAAACAGCTGACACGCCCAAACGAGGCCTCCCTAGCGCAACATTCCCAAGGGCCAATCGCCAGAAATAGCAACACACCAACGATGCTTCTAGCACGTGGCTGGGGGGCTCTTAGTACGGTCGCTGCAGGCGCTGCAGCGCTTTGCAACGTTACGAGATCGGATCTGTCAGCCCGCCTTCAGTCTTTTCCCGGCCGACAAAGACCAGCGATCGGTGGACGGGTTGACGTCCCCACACCACCACGTCAGAAGCGTACGAAGACTCGGCCTAGCGGTGCCGGACTACCACCAATCGCCGCCAGGAACCCCTATTTTTACGGCGGCGTGGCCGTGATACGATCTCGTGGTCGCCAGCCTCCCGATGNCTCCCGATGACCGACCACCTGTGGCGGAGGCGACTAGCGGCTTTTCCGGCACACGCACGAACATCGCGTGGTGCTCGCATCCGGCCCACCGGCTTCCATCGTTGACGACGACTTCACGGGTTGTTGAAAAGGGGGCCACCCTCCAAGCATTTTCCAGGAACACTCCCTTTCATCACACACACACACACAAACAAACATCTTCCCGACTCGTCCCAGCCAGCGATTTGCTTGTTTTCAATTTTCTGACGCATCACTCGCTTCAGCGTCAGCACCACACACTCGCTCAACATGCAGTTCCGAGACATTAGCATCCTTGCCTTCGTGGCCGGTGCAGCAGCACAAACCTGGACCACCTGTAACCCCATGGGTTCGTCGATCCCCTCTTCCCCTCCTATCCACCGCTAAAACTCCCCAGAAAAGACATGCCCCTCCGACGCTGGCCTCGCCGCCAGCTCCTACACCGTCGACTTCACAAAGGGTGCCAGCGACGACTGGAAGATCACCGCCGGCTCCCTCGAGTACGACGACACCCTCGGCGCCGTTTTCTCCCTCGGCAAGAAGGGCGACTCCCCCACCATCGAGTCAAAGTGGTACATCTTCTTCGGCTCCGTCTCCTTCCACATGCGTTCCGCCCCCGGCACCGGCATCGTCAGCAGTGCCATCCTGCAGTCCGATGACCTTGACGAAGTCGACTGGGAGTGGCTCGGCGGCTTCCCCGGCGACGTCCAGACCAACTACTTCGGCAAGGGCAACACAACCTCCTACGATCGCGGCGGCCACTCCGCTGTGACCGACGGTCAGGGCACTTTCCACAAGTACACAATTGAGTGGACAGAGTCGACAACAAAGTGGCTCATTGACGATGTCCTCGTCCGCACTCTCAACTACGCTGATGCCGTTGGCGGCGCAAACTACCCCCAGACGCCCATGAACATCCGTGTCGGTATCTGGGCTGGCGGCGACAGCGGCAACTCCCAGGGCACCATCGACTGGGCTGGCGGCGAGACCAACTACGGCGCCGGTCCTTACAAGATGTACCTCCAGAAGATTGAGGTCCAGAACTACAACCCCGGCTCGAGCTACACCTACGGCGACAAGTCTGGCTCGTACTCCAGCATCAAGGTTGATGGAGCCTCGGGCAACACCAAGGGAGATGAGAGTGCCGACACCACTTCGGCTGCTGCTTCATCTGCCGCTGCCTCGAGCACCGTCGTGTCATCCGCGGCTAGCACCATTGTGTCGTCCGCCGCGAGCACCATCATCAGCAGCACCAAGACCTCGGAGCCTGCTTCCAAGACCACAGAGTCTTCCATCAAGCATACTTCTGTCGTCGCCCCGACGACTCTGACGATGGTTCCTTACCCTACCCTGTCGGCCCCCAACGCCACTGCTTCCCACGCCCCGACACGCATCATCACCTCGGTCATCGGCTCGAACAGCACTGCCGCCCCTATCCCCTCGCAGACCCACGCCGCGAGCAGCGCAACCCGCCTTGGCGCGGGTGCATCGATGCTCGCGGCCATCGCTGCCTTCCTTCTTCTCTAAGCATTTTCCTCTCATGCATTTCATATTTGTCACGATAGATAGCATCACGCTGCGCAGCGAAAAGATTACGAAGCATTAATAGTCGAATTTTAGATACTTAATTAGCCCTCATCGGCACCTCTTAAACACATCCTCCGCTTCTCAAGACACCGTGACTGATCCTCAATCCTCGGATGCCGTGACCCAGTTCTCCCTGTACCTTACCAGTGGTTCAACAACTTGCTCGTATATCGTCTGTCTGAACTTCGGATCGCTAAACCGAGGCCTTTGACCAAATCCAAAGTCTGTCAAGCACTTGGTCACCACGCCTGCAACCTGGGGCCCGCTCTCTGAGGTCAGTTTGACCTTCCACTCACGCGCAGAGGCAAGATAAGCCTGCTGATCAAAATGGCCGACTCGGCATCGGCGCATGTAAGGCCTGCTATCCTCAATGTTGTGCCCGAAAACAAGCTCCATGATCATGATGCCTACGTTGCGGAGGCATTGATGGGCAGCGTCTTCCGACACCTGGGCGTCCGTGTCTGCTGGATCTGCCGGGAAAGAGCGTGATACGAAAGCATGGCTGCTCTCTACTTCGTGCGTGACGGGGTTGATGAGAAAGTAGAAGCTGCGCTTCGACCAGTTTCCCAGCAACCACGGAGAGTGGTTGGCTTGGAGGAGGGCGGATGCGATGTGTGCGGCCATTTGGAAGCGGGTTTGTCGCGGAAGCTCAAGAGTGAGCTCTTTATGATATGCGTCCAGCATCTCATGAAGAGATAGTCGTGTGGGAGTGCTGCCGGCATGTGGTTGTGAGCTTTTTGTCAGCTCGAACTGGCGTTGTTGCTCGTCGGACAACGTTCCTTTCAAAGTGGTTGCGTCTTCGAGGAAACCACACAGGCTTTGGATACTATCCCCGCCAGTTGGTGTCGCTGTCGAGACGGTCAACGACTGCAGAGGTAGGCTTGACCTAGGCTGAATTTCAGCTGCGAGTCCTAGCATCTCCTGATTCTCAATGACCACGATCGTCGATCCTGATGATTGTCTGGTTGATGATCCAGGCGTTGTGACAGCATTTTTGGATCTCCTCCAGGGTAATGTGGCCAGTGAACTCTTTCCCTTGAACTTCACCGATACCCTTTCGGGGAGTGACGATTTGTCCCTCGTAATCTGCCGATCGAGTATGCCTTGCATTGAAGACAGATCTGACGCCCCAGGAACAGACATCATATCTGCCTTTTTTGTTGTATTCACACAATGCTTTCCTCCAACACAGACCCTGTGGTCTCGATCATGGCAAGATGTCAAGCTCCCGGTGCCGCTGCGCATTAGCAGAAGCATTTGGAGCTCGGAGATCGTGGCATCGTGGGCTATCTTGAGATTTGCTTCGTGATCCTGGCACATGCGGCACGCCCAATGATGGCGAAGGGCGTTGAAGAGGTAGACGGTGTGCTGGCGCACCTCTTCCAGGCGTTGTATCGAATCGGAATCACCACCCCTTCTCATAGCAATGGTGATGATCCTTTCACTGCAGCCAAGGAGTTCCCCAAGCGTCTGGTTGTATACTTCGAGTTCTTTGACTTTTTTGTGCTTCTTCTTGTTCAAGGCTAGGCGGAATCTCGTGAGGTGCCACTCCCACCGTGAGTTTCCGTCGCTGGTGCGAAGCCATGACACCTATTGACATGATCTTTGGTCAGTAGGTACTTGAAGATATGAATCATGAAGTCTTAACTCACCTGGCCGTCCTTGATCAGTAGTAAATCATATAGACTTTCAACGGTTTGATGTATGCAATGGATGATCCGAATGAGTCTATCTAGCTCACTGCCATGACGTGACCGAAGTGTCCGAGTCAAGCTGCCATCGTTCCACCGCGCATCGCTTGGGTTGCTCGCAAGCTGGAGAAGATCGTTCTTGTCTGGGATGATAGGGTCGAGAAGGTGCAACATGTTATCGTAGAAAAGCGTCGTCTGGTGGCGGACACCATCGAAAAAGGCGATGAAGCGGGCTTGGAAGTGCCACCATTCGTCAAGCGGTTCAAACACACGTCGGTACTCCTCCAAGCACTTGACAAGAATGGGAAACGCCCCGAGGACAAGGCCCGCAATTTCAATGCCGGACATGATCTTTGTGAAGTAGATACTGAGAATGATGAGCTCCTGTATCTCTGTTGGTTCGTACCCGATAGTGATTCAGCAAGGCGTCGTATCGTCTTAACTACAAACCAGGACGTATCAGAGTCACGGCCAACTCCACCCCCAGCCCTTGACTTTACCAGCAGCTCTACCTTCGGCTGGAGATTCACTCTCATTCCTACAGCATGCCCATTAGTATGTTATGTTGGAAGATCTCATTTGCACATCGACATCGATAAGGAGACCTTTCTCCCCACCCGCTCACCACTGTAGGAACTCTGTCTTGACGGCTTGGAGGCAGCATGCAAAATCTCACCATCGAGGCAGAGGAAAGCCTCCAACGCTTGGCTTCTGTCGTAAGAAACGGTCCTAACCCGGAGGCGGTATCATTACGGGACTTTCGGGACATCAAATCATTTCAAGACCGCCTAGGGCAATGGGCGTCGAATGTTGGAGCCCTTCTGCCCGTCACACCCGAATCATCTCTGGATCATCGCCTTCGAATGACGCCTACCACGAAAAATGCCATAGTTGGTCTACTCGCCGATATTGTGGTATCAGCAAATCAGGGCAAGTCAAACCTTCTAACATCCCTATCTGAGATCATGTGTACGTGGGCACCCAGTCGGGGACTCACATCAAGAGCAGCGGCAGAAATCGTTAGCGGTAGACGCCCGAATCGTACTTCGGCAGTCGATGTCAGCAACCTGGATCCTCATGACTACGGGCTGTCCAGTGACTCTGATCAGAGTACAACGTCCTCTCAAAGCTCCTGGGCCCCTGGGGACAACACCGTAAATGAGGTGCAGCAACTACTCGCAACAATCAAAGTCAGCTTAGACAATCTGTTCAAATCATTGGCTTTGATGAACAAACAACCAGTCAGGAGCCGCCCCCGACCTCTTCAGCACCACGATTCTCCCCAAGAAACCATTGACAAGGCGCTTATTCGATATGCCTTTCCTGTTCTGCGAAGAAGTGGTACACCCGAGTCCAAAGCCCTTATCTCACGCCTGGCCGAAGCCAACGTTCGACGACGCCAGTACTTCCAGTATTGTCGCAAGCGTCAAGAATATCCGTTTCGGACACAGGATGCCCAAACTTCCCCCGTTGAGGGATGTCAAGGTAGTTCAACGCAAAGCGAAACCCGTGAAAAGCCAATTGCATGCCCAACTCTCTCAAAGACAGCAGAAACATATACGATTCTCGAACCGCCTGCTCTCAGAATATCTCAACGCTCTAGAGCCAACTCTCTATCATCAGTTTCGACCGAAGTACTTGAGGAAGAGATGGAGAGCTTCCCTATCCCAGGACCTCCAGACAATGCAACAGCAGGCGAAAGCTTCCTTTGCGAGTTCTGCTGTACTTCCGTTACACTTCGACCGGGGGAAGAAAAGAAACAGTGGTACAAACATCTGATTGCAGATGTTGAGCCATATGTCTGCACTTTTCGCTCTTGTGGATCGACGACATTCTCTTCGCACGCAGCTTGGTTCCAGCATGAACTTCTCCATCATCACCATTCATGGACATGTTCCCTGTGCTCTACTCAAGTAGCATCCCGAGATGAGCTCGAGCAACACTTCAGGAGCACCCATAAGTCTGCGCTGTCAGGCCAGGTTCTATCTTTGCTGGCGGGGGCAAATCATCCTATGACGCACATCGATACATCACGTTGTCCTTTTTGCGACGATGACTGGGCCCCACGAGCTTCCACTAGAGCAGGGAAGCAGCCTCACGCTACAATGGTTCCTATCGACGCCTTCCAAGAGCATGTCGGACGCCATCTGCGGCAAGTCGCCTTCTTCGCGCTACAGAATTACGAGGGCGAAGGCGCCGAGAGTTTACAAATGCCAGCTCAGTGCTTCTTCAGAGTTCTGGACCCCAAGGGAACAGAGAAACTTCGAGGAACCAGACATTCGGCGTGTTTCATTGACTTTATGAGTGCCAATCGACTGAAGTAAGTTCTTAGCCACCTGGGCTTGTCCAATCCATTCGTCATCTGGCTGACGCAAATCTTCCTCCAAGAGACCACATGCTGGCTGCTCATAGCCAGACACATAACTGCCAGTATTGTCGCAAAAAGACAACCATCCCGTCTCAAGACTTTCTAGAAAAGCATGCTGGCTGTGCTTCGAGACCCAGCACTTACGATTCAAGACCATTACCGGCTCTGATGACCTCCTCTCAGGCTGCCGCCTTCATGGCGCTCGACGGGCAATTCGGTTATCCCGATGACGACTACATCAAGTGTCGAAAGCTTTTTGAGGCCTTTTTTCCAGGGCATCCAATCAACCTGTCACCTTTCATGACACTCATACCCGAACCATACAATGAATCACATCTTCCAAAGATGACGATACCATTAGGTTCGCCCCTCGGGGGGAGTCGCCGACAACAGTCAATGCAGCGTCAGGTTGTCCGCCTACGCTAACAACTTCCAGCAGCAGAGATGACTCGCCGACAATTGTTGATATAGGTTCACCTCGGACCTCTAGGCCATTTGTCGCTGTCAGCGGTGAGGAAGAAGTGTGCCAATGGGTCCTGGTCCCCCCGGGCCATACGAACCCGCTTGGAGCCCCGTTGTTCTCATCACACCGTCCAAAGGAGGAGGACAACTTGAAAACCGCTTCGGTGGGTCGCCATCCCGGAACAAGATCTGAAGGCTTTCCAAACACTACAAATCCAGCATCTAGTGGGCGGGACGAGGATGCTAGGGAGGAAGGCTCGGGCATGCCTGATAGTGTACCTGAAAAGGACCACGCCCCAGACACATGGTAGAGGTTCAGCGACATCAATATTCATCTGCCTTTCGATCTCTACCGGCCGGACATGGATACTCAGAAGCTTGACGAGGTTACCGCCATTGGGACAGTACCATAATCAAAATCACTCACTCTTCACTGCTCGACGTCAATGTTGTACGGCACGCGATGAAATCAAATGTCTCCTCTCATTTGATCAAGTACATCAACATAGGGAAATAAATATGTACAGGGAACGATGGAACGGTAGCTTTAACAAGCTCCATGTCATGACCATCCCCGAGACGCCTCATCCCCGACTCATTATCAACCACCACCGCCACCACCATCGTCCCCTATGTACAATCAAGTCGACTTCCTAGAGGCCAACAGGCTTTGTACAAGTGTCTACAACCAAGTCAGTAAACCTGTCCAGCCAACCACTCGAGAATCGCACTGACCTTTGCTCAAGCCCACTAGATGCGGCGGGCCACAGCCTTCTGACACTTCTCCTCGAAGAAAGTCATACCCCTGGGGCAGCTGCATGTGTGCGAGACACCACCCCAAAGCATACCAGCCTTGTTGCACACACAGTCCTTGCCCACAAGCTTCGCCTCGGTCGTGCAGTCACATGCCCGAGTGGCCTCGTTGTACGCCAGAGCCGAGTTGTTGCAGATACAAGCCTTGGAGGCCGACTTGTACTTGGCGTCAACACCGCAGTCGGGAATGCACTTGTTGCTCTCCTCCTTCTGTCCCGCCGGGCACGCGCAGCCAAAGTTGCCATCAGCCCCGGCAGCCCAGACGGCGCCGGTGACCTTGCACTTGCACGTGTCACCCGAAAGAGTGGCAGCGTTGCCGCAGTCGCAGCTGAGGGTGCTCTCGATGAAGGTCGCGCCGCGGGCCTTGCACACGCAGTAGCCGTTCTCGGGCTTGGCCTTGCTGCCACAATTGGGGGGCGGGACCTCACAGGCGCCGTTCTTGGCCTTCTGGCCCTCGGGGCAGACGCAGGAGAACTTGTCGTTGGTGCCCTTGACCCAGAGAGCGCCGGTGGGCTTGTCGCAGACACACGAGTTGCCGTCAGCGGAGAGGGAGGAGCCGCCGGAGCAGCCGCAGGACTTGTCGGCCTTCTTGAAAGTGGCGCCGGGGGCCTTGCAGATGCAAGCCTTGCCGTCAGAGCTGAGAGCGGCGTTCTTGCCGCAGTCGAGAGCGCAGGCGCCGTTCTGGACGAGCTGGCCGGAGGGGCAGACGCAGCCGTAGACACCGGCGGCGTCCTTCTTCCAGGAGGTGCCGGTGGCAGTGCACTGGCATGTCTTGCCGTCGCTGGAGAGGAAGGCGCCCTCACCGGTGCAGCCGCAGGACTTGTCGGCGGTCTTGAAGGTGGCACCGGCGGCCTTGCAGACGCAGGCGCCGTTGGAGACCTTGGCGTTGTTACCGCACTCGAGAGGGACGACGGCGCATGCACCGTTCTTGATGCTCTGGCCGGGAGGGCATACGCAGGAGAACTTGCCGTCAGTGCCAGCGGTCCAGGACGAGCCGGTAGCGGTGCAGGTGCAGGTCTTGCCGTCGTCGCTGAGCTTGGCGCCGTCGCCGCAAGAGCACGACTTGTCGGTGTTGAAGGTGGCGCCAGGGGCCTTGCAGACACAGGTGCCGGAGGCATCCTTCTCGGCCTTGGTGCCACAGTCGACGGGTACGGCGCAGGTACCGCTCTGGTCGGTCTGGCCTTCGGGGCATGCGCAGGAGAACTTGCCGTCGGTGCCGGCACTCCAGGTCGACTTGGCGGGAGCAGAGCACACGCAGAGCTTGGAGTCGTCACTGAGAGCCGCACCAGTACCGCACGAGCAGGACTTGTCCTCGCCAAAGACAGCACCGGGGGCCTTGCAGATGCACGTGTTGGACTCGACGTCGAGGGTAGCCTTGTCGCCGCAGTCAACGGGGCCGGCGCAAGTTCCCTTCACGTTCGTCTGGCCAGGGGGGCAGTTGCAGCCAAACTTGCCCTCGGCATCGGCGGACCAGGTCGAGAGGAGAGGAGCAGTGCACTCGCAGGCCTTGAAGTCGGTACTGAGAACTGCGCCGGTGCCGCAAGAGCAGGACTTGTCATCGCCAAAGACGGCGCCGAGAGCGGTGCAGACGCACTTGTCGGTCTTCTCGTCGAGAGTGGCCTTGTCGCCGCAGTCAATGACGACCTGGGCAGTGCAGGCGCCGGCGGCCTGGACGGGCTTGTCGGCGGGACAGGCGCAGGAGTAGGTCTCTGCGTTCTCGGCCTTGGTCCAGACCGAGTCGGTGGGAGCAGTACAGCCGCAGGTGAGGCCATCCTCGGAGAGCGAGGCGCCAGTGCCGCAAGAGCAGGTCTTGTCGTTGCCACTGGCGGTGTAGGTCGCGCCGGGAGCCTTGCATTTGCACTGGCCGGTACCATCGTCGATGGCGTTCTTGCCGCAGTCAGCCTGGGCGCGAACACACTCAGTACCGGCGGCGTTGGGGACCTGGCCGTCGTTGCAGGCCTCGCAAGAGCCGTCGGACTTGGTGAGCGAGCCGACGGGGCAGATGCAAGCGTCGCCAGCGGGGTTGAGGATCTTGACGCCCTGGCAGCCCTCGCAGCCGGTGCCGTCGGATTTGGGGAACTGGCCAGCATCGCAGGAGACGCAGGCGCTGTGATCGGTGTTGGGGACCTTGCCGGGCTCGCACTTGTTGCAGGAGGAGGCCTTGTCGCCCGAAGTCTTGTCGAGGTCGCAGGGGGTGCAGGCACCGGTGCCGTCGCTGAAGGTGCCGGCTTTGCAGTCGGAGCAGGCTGTCCTCTCGACGTCGAGGCCCTGGCCGGCGGAGCAGCCAGAGCACTCGGCAGCACCCTCAGCGGAGAACTTGTTGGGGTCGCACTCGCTGCACTTCTCGGCGCCGGCGGCAGAGAACTGGTTGGCGAGGCACTTGGTGCAAGCAGACTTGTCGCTGTTGGGAGCGGAACCAGCATCGCAGGGCTTGCATTGGGTGTCTCCCAGGGCCGCGACCTCGGTCTTGCCACAAGCGACGCAGTCGGTCTTCTCATTGTTGGGAACAAAGCCGACTGCGCAGGCAGTGCAGCTGACACCGGCGGAGATCTCGCCATTGCCGCAGCTCACACACTCGTCGAGTTTGTCGTTGGGCTTCTGGCCGGCGACACAGGCGGTGCACTTGTCGGAGCCCTCGGCGGCCACCTCGCCGCCCTTGCAGGGGTCGCAGGCGCTCTTGTCAGAGCCGGGGAAGGTTCCGGCAGGGCACTTGGAGCAGGAGGTGCTGCCGATGGGGGCAATCTCGCCAGTGCCGCAGGCGGTGCACTCGGTCTTACCAGTGTTGGGGAACGAGCCGGTCAGGCAGGCCTCGCACTCCAGACCATCAGTAGAGATAAGAGCGCCCTCGCAGGGAACACAGGCGGTCCTGTCGGCGTTGGGGGCCTCGCCGGCCTTGCAGATCGTGCAGGTGGCATCACCAACGGCGGCAACCTTGCCAGGGCCACAGGTGGTGCAGTCGGTGCCCTCAGCGTTGGGAGTGGTACCAGCGCCGCACTTCAGGCACTCGGCCAGGCCGCCGGCGGAGTAGGAGCCGGTAGGGCAGGCCTCGCAGTCGGACAGATCGCCCTTGGGCTTCTGACCAGCACCGCAGGTTGTGCAGGACGTGGCACCGGGAGCAGCGACCTGGCCAGGCTCACAGGCAGAGCACTCGGACTTGGCAGCGTTGGGGAACTTGCCAGCCTCGCAGTTGCCGCAAGCCTTGGACCCTTCAACAGAGATCTGACCATTGGCGCAGGGAGAGCAGGTGTCGACGCCGCCAGCAGAGAACTCGCCGGCCTTGCAGGTGACACACTCGGTCTTGAGGTCATTGGGGGCCTTGCCCTCGCCACAGTTGGTGCAGGAGGCAGCGCCGATTGCCGAGACGGAACCGACGGCGCAAGGGGAGCAGCCGTCCTTCTTGTCGTTGGGGAAGAAGGCGGCAGGGCAAGGAGCGCAAGCAGCGGAGCCGGCGGTGGTAGAGTACTGGCCATCACCGCAGGTGCTGCAGCTGGTAGCGCCCTCCTCGGAGTACTGGCCAGCCTCGCAGGAACCGCAAGTCTCAGAGCCCTCGGCGGCGGCATAGGAACCAGCGGCACACTTGGAGCAGCCTTCGACACCACCGGTCGAGAACTCGCCGGCGGGGCAAGCACCGCACTCGCTCTGGCCATTGATGGGAAACTTGCCAGCAGGGCAGGGGGCGCAGGCAGCTCCGTTCTTGCTGAAGAAGCCAGCAGCACAGGGCTTGCACTGGGCCTCGCCGGCCCTGGCCTCGGAGCCGTTGGGGCAGATCTCGCAAGCCTTGGTGCCGTCGCTGTGCTCACCGGCCTCGCAGGGGGTGCAGCCGCTCTTGTTCTCGTTGGGCTCTTGTCCGACAGTGCAGGCCTCGCATGCGCTGATGCCGTTGCTGACCTTGGATCCCTCACAGGGCTTGCAGCCGCTTTTGTTGGACAGGGGCTCGTTGCCGGGGTCGCAGGAGGCGCAGGACTTGGTACCGTCGCTGACCTTGTCGGCGTCGCATTCGTCGCAGCCGCTGCGGAGGCCGTTGGGTTGCTGGTTGGCGGAGCAGGACTTGCACTCAGTGCCGGTGCTGACCTTGGTGCCCTCGCAGGTCACGCAGGAGCCGCGGTCTTCGGCGGGTTGCTGGCCGGCGGAGCAGGGCTTGCACTCAGTGGCACCGCTGGCGGCGGTGAGGCCAGTGTCGCAGTCGGAGCATTCGCTCATGTCGCCGTTGGGGATCTTGCCGGCACCACAGGGGGTGCAGGTGGTGGCACCAGCAGCGGAGACCTGGCCAGCGGGGCAGTTGATGCAGGTGGGAAGACTGCCGGGAGAGTACTTTCCAGCAGCGCAGCCAACACAGGTGCCCTTGTTCTCATCAGGGGCCTTGCCAGACTCGCAGGGGGTGCAGGTCTCAGAGCCAGCAGCAGAAACGGAGCCCTCGGCGCAAGGCATGCAGCCGCTCTTGTCAGGGTTGGGCATGAAGCCAGGGCCGCAGTCGGAGCAGGTCGACGCACCACCAGCAGCAACCTGAGTCTTGGAGCAAGCGGCGCAAGCAGCGGTGCCATCGCCAGCAGTGCCAGGAGGGCAGGCAACGCAGCCGCTCTTGGTGGGGTTGACTTGCTTGCCCGTCTCACAAGGAGTGCAGGCACCGGAGCCGGGGGCGGCGAAGCGGTCGGCCTCACAGTCGGAGCAAGTGGTAGCGCCCTCGAGGGAGAACTGGCCGCCGGGGCAGTCGGTGCAGGAGCCGGCACCGGCGCTGGAGAACTTGCCGGCGGCGCAGGGGGTGCAGGATCCGGCACCGGCACCAGCGAATTGGCCGGCAGGGCAGAGAACACATCCGTTGTCCTTGGCGAAAGTGCCAGCCGTGCACTTGGTGCAAGACTTGGAGCCAGTCTGAGAGATCTCACCAGCAGGGCAAGGAGTGCAGGAGCCCAGGCCGCCGACGGAGAAGGTGCCAGCAGCGCAAGGGGTGCATGTCGAAGAGCCCTCAGCGGAGAACTTGCCCTCACCGCAAGGAGTGCAGGTCTTGCCATCGCCAGTGAATCCAGCAGGGCACTTGTCGCAACCGCTCATGTCATCCTTCAGCTTCTCGCCAATGGCGCAGACCTTACAAGTGGTCGAGCCAGGGGCGGCGTAGGAGCCGGCAGGGCAGTTGTCGCAGCCGGCCTTCTTGGAGTTGGGGACCGAGCCGGGAGCACAGTTCTGGCAGAGAGAGCCGGCGGTGCTGTACTGGCCGGCGTTGCAGTTGCTGCAGGTGGACTGGCCGGCGTTGGGCTGCTTTCCAGCAGCGCAGTTGAGGCAGGCAATGGCACCGGAGCCAGAGTACTGGTTGGGAGGGCACTGGGTGCACGAGGGAGCGCCCTTGGCGTCGGTGTAGGTGCCAGACTTGCACTTGGTGCAGGTCTTGCCGGCCTCGGAGGAGTAGCCGGCATCGCAGGGGTCGCAGGAGGTCCTGTCGTTGTTACTGTCAGAGCCGGCGGGACAGGCAGTGCAGCCACTGGCGCCCAGGGTAGAGATAAAGTTGACATCGCACTTTTTGCAGGTCGAGGAGCCCTCGACCGAGGAGGAACCGGCGGCACAGGGCGTGCAAGAGGTCTTGCCAGCGGTGCCTTGGGAAGTACCGGCGGCGCAGGGGGTGCAGGAAGTCGAGGCTTCAGTCAGAGAGAAGGTGCCGACGGGACAGTTGATGCAGGAAGAAAGGTCGCTCTTGGGGATCTGTCCGGCGGGGCAGATGTTGCACTTCGTGGCCCCAGAGGAGGCCGCGTTGCCGGGAGGACAGGCTTCGCAGCCAGACTTGTCATTCTTGGGGATTGAGCCAGCAGGACAGGTGAAGCAAGCCTTGTCACCAGGGCTGACCTGGGTGCCGGTGCACTTGGTGCAGGAGCCTTTGTTCGGGGCAAAGCCGGGTTGGCAGCCTTGACGTCTGGCGAGACCACCCATGTTGAGGTAGCGAGGGCCATCATTGTCGTAGCCGGAACCGGCAAGGTCCTTGGCGTGGTGCTTGGAGGACGCAGCGACTGAGCCCAGGGCGAGCAGAGCCGTGACGAGGAAAGAGGTCCTCATGGTGGCGATCAGGGTATTAGGGGAGTATTAAGGGGAGGGGGGGATTAAGTGAGTGGAAAAGTCCCAGGGATGGGAGTTGGTGTCAGACACCAGTAAAGAAAGACTGTGAGACTGTGGGTGAGGAGTGGAAGGAAAAGAGAGTGTTCTGAGTGCGGCCAGATGTCGTGTATATATGTTGCGAGAGTTGACAACTTCGACGCAAGCGCGCCATCTTCTCCCGTGGCCAACACACACTTTCTTTCCCGTCTCTGTTTCCCGCATCGGCTGAAGACAGGCCAGAAGGGCATAGTTCCAGTCCAGCCGCAAGCTAGGGTTGACTGTCCCTGGTCGTCTATTTCCCCCACGATGCCCTCAGCTTCCTCCTGCCGCTGGAGGCGCTCGCGCACGGAACTGTCTACTCCCAGAAAGGGGTTGCAGGTCCGCGGGCTACGCCGTAGTCTATTCTCGCGGCATAATTTAGTCAACCAAAGCAGAAGATGGGCCAGACCGTGTTTGTGGTGTGTTGTCAGACACCCCGAAGAAGCAACCACTGCCCAGCCGCGTCGCGCCGGGGCGCCGGTTTGCGCAGAAGAAAGGTGAAGAGGGAGGGCTGATCAATGCAGGGGAAGCTAAACCCCTGCAAGGTACCGAGGAATAATACCCCTCATGGCAAAGCCCCTTCTTCTCGTGGGCGCCATGCCGTCCCAGCTGAGTCGAGGGAGCAGGCCATGTTGACTGCAGTTCCAAGACAGAATGCAGGTCCAGACCGCTTCCCCTGGTTGACCTCGACCCTCGGCCCGGCGGGTTGGCTCACAACCCCTGAGATCTTCCCCGGGATTCAAAGCTTGTTGTGCCTGGCCGAGCTAACCCCCTGACAGGGGGTGAAAGCTGCCAGGTGACCGACGGCGCGTTCCCGGTCCAATCGGGATGTTCTGCGCCAGGCCTCACACAGCCCAAGCGGTTCCAATAGTCCGGGACGCTGTCCATGACTCGGCATCGAGGCTTGCGTCGATAGTCCCCCAGCCTTGGCGCCACGACCAGGGGTCATAAAGGGGTCAGAGCTGAGCAAGATGGGGGAAGTGAGTCGGCAGAAACGGGGTCATGGGATTGGGTTCTCTGGTCCGGTGTTTTCTTAGCTGACATCTTGTGCGGAGGTAACCAGATGACAACATTAATCAGATCCAGTCATCTCATAGTCAGGACGCCGTTCAAAGGCCTGAGGACAGCCAAGTCCGGGGTACAGGGCCAAGGGCACGGCCATAACCTCCTGGTATCAAGGGCAAAATATCAAACAATATCCCAATTGCCCATGTCGGTCTGGATGCACTTCGCCTCTTTTCCCCTTTTTGAGTCTCCCGTCTCGGGGAGGCCGCCATATGAGCTGAGGAAAACAAATCAAAACACCACCAGCTCACAATGTCTCTCCTTGCGTTGCCGTGCCTCGCCGCAGGGCCGAAGACCGAGGGGGCCAGACTAGTCCACGACACGGCCGTATCACTTCCGCCCTCCTGCCAAGACACTAGCCAAGGAGCTGGGGAAAGCTTGACCCGATCCTGTTGTCACTTATCCATGATCCCACGCTCGCTTGTCTCGCCCTTCTCGACTCCCACGCGGTCACGGCGGCACGTGTCCTGGACGCTTGTGCCTGGCTTGGTTCACCGACGGTGCACTTGGCGGATCGAGCTGCTGGACAGCTGGTGGTTCGGCACGTGTAGGCCAAGCACCCGTCTCTGGGGAGGGAGATCCAGAAGACGGAAGTCGAAGATCTGTCTTGGCTGCACCGAGGAACATCAGAAAACACATGGGAGATGAAGCCATCATAAGAACACGTGCAAAGAGAATAAGAGATCTACAAAGAATAGTATACATCCGTGGCGAACCACCTTGACGTTCCCCTGATCAGTCGACCGACAGCCTATTTGGCATCCGGCCCGACCGAGATAACAGTAAAGGTCGCCGCCTCTCCTCCACAAGCACCAAGCACCAGCTTGCCGTTCCCAGACACAACACACCTCTGCCCGTTTCCATTAGCCACCTGCCACTCAAACTGCTGCGCCTCAACGTCCATCTTGACAATCTGTCCCGAATCAGTGCCGCCCTCGCCACCAGCGCGTCCACCGCACGAGAAGATGGTGACATTATCATCAGCAGCCCTGCGCGCATCAGTGCTCACGCAGCCATTAGTCAGAACACTGGTGATGAGAACACCATCAGCGATGGAGCCATCGTTGTTGCGTCCGGCTGTGATAAAGTCAAACTTTTGGTTGGCTGAGCCGTCGCAGCGAGCGAGGCCGATGGGGATCAGGTTCTGGCGGAAATCGCCGGCCGTGGGGTCGACGGTTGCGCATTGGCCGGAGGAGGTGCGCAGGGAGATGTATTGAACGGGACGAGTGGCGCCAGTGTCGAAACGGTGAGCTTCAGCGGCGGCGGTTGGGTTGAGGGTGCCGCCGGCGCGGGAGACGGGAACGGCATCAGTTGGATTGCCGGGAACGTTGCCCTCATCGACGGGGGCAACTGAAGTGGCAGCAGGAGCAGCTGAGGAGACGGCCGTGGCTGCGGCAGTGTCCTGGGCTGCGGTCTCATCAACGGCAGACGAGGCGGCGCCGTCGACGGGGGAGATCACGGCGGAGGGAGTGGCAGCAGGGGCTTCAGCTCCTCCACCAACAGCCGTGCGAGTCTTGCGACCGCGGCCGCCCCTGCCGCCACGTCCACGTCCGCCCCTACCGTTGCCGTTGCCGTTGCCAGCAGTAGGCTGGGCGACGGCAGTGGTGGCAGCAGGCTCGGAGGCAGCTGGCTCTTCGACAGTGCTTGTGGCGGCAGGCTCATCGACAACGCTCGACAGAACCGATGCAGGCTCCTCAACAGCAGGGTCCGCGGGGGTGGGCGCAGCCTGCTCCTCGTCGGCAATGGTCGAGAGTACAGGGGCAGGCTGCTCATCGCCGGGGTTCGTTGCCGGCTCATCGATGGGAGCCTCAGAAGGGGTCTGAAGAGGAGCCTCAATGGGTGCCTCGACGGGAGTCCTGACGGGCTCGCCGATCGCCGGGATCTCGACCTCGGTCTCCGCAGGAGCAGCGGCTTCAGCGGTCGTGACAGCAGGCTCGGGCGCGGCCTGGCCACCACCGCCCTGGTTGCCACCCTTGTTGCCCCCGAAGCGGCCACCAAAGTGCGCGCCGTAGAAGCCACGAGCCTTGAGCTTGGCGCTCGCGTCAATGGTCGAGAAGATGGGGGCCGGAGCGCCGGGAGGGTTGACGGGGGTGGGTGCGGCGGTCTCGGCGGGCGGTACGACGATGGAGGTGGATGTCTCAGCCGGGGGAGCGGCGGACCGAGTCGGGCGGGCGACGTCAGTCTCGGGGGGTGCCATGATATTTCCGTTGCCGTTACCGCCGCCGTTGTTGTTACACGAGGGCTCGGCGACCACAGAGGAAGCGGCAGGCTGGCCGTTCTGACCGTCGGGGACGATGGTCGAGAAGATGGGAGCGGGAGCGCCGGGAGGGGCAGCAGCACCGCCTCCGTTTCCGTTGCCTCCATTGCCTCCCCGATTTCCTCCGCGGTTACCGCCTCCGTTGTTTCCGTTGCCGTTGCCGTTGCCGTTGTCTTGTGTAGGTTGTGGTGCGGCAGAGGTGATAGTGGTAATGACAGTGACAGTAGACTGAGCGACCTCGTCGTCGGGGTTGATGGTCGAGAAGATGGGGGCCGGGGCACCAGGAGGGTTGGCAGCACCGCCTCCATTTCCATTGCCTCCTCGGTTGCCGCCTCCGTTGTTGTTTCCATTGCCGTTGTCTTGCGTGGTCTCAGGTACGGCAGAGGTGGCAGTCGGTTGACCAACCTGGCCGTCGGGAACGATGGTCGAGAAGATGGGGGCCGGAGCACCAGGGGGGGCGACCGCACCGCCTCCGTTGCCGTTGCCGTTGCCGTTGCCTCCGTTGTTTCCACCGCCATTGCCGGCACCGTTACCGGCACCATTGCCGCCGCCGTTCCTGTTTCCTCCCCTGTTGCGCCCAGTCTGACCATTGCCGTTGCCGCCGGCCAGACGACCGAGGGCGCCACGCAGACCGCCCTGAGAGGTGCGGGTGCCTTGTCCGTTGCGGGTCTTCTTGCCGCGGTGGTGACGGCTCTTGATAATCTTCATGCCGCCGAAAGTAAAGGCCTGAGCAGGGTCGGAGTCGTCGCAAGCCGCGGCGACAACAGCATCGCCCTGGACAGCGAGGCACTGGCCCTCGACGTTCCTGGGCGTAAAGGCGTGCGGGCCCCAGCCGCCGGTATGGTCAAAGAGCTGGGATGTGGAGACGGCGCCTTCGCCTGCAGCGCGACCACCGCAGGAGAAGAGGTTGACTTTGCCGTTACGGTCGTCAAAGTTGAGGCATGCTTGGGTCTACATGGGTTAGTGATAGTCATAAAAGTCAGACACCATAGTACTGACCAGTGTGCTGACGATAAGCATGGCGCCGTCCTGGTCGTTGTGCTTGCCGGCGGTGATGACGTCCCAGTTCTGGCCGTCGGTGCTGCGGCAGTCGGCGACCTGGACGGGTGTGAGGTTGGCGCGGAAGTCGCCGGAGAGGGAATCGACAAAGAGACAGCGGCCGTCGGAAGTCATGATGGGAATGTTGGAGAACTCGCGGGTGGCGGTGTCATCGCGCTGGTGGGCCTCGGCGGTGGCCGCTTCGTTGAGCTCGTCGACGGCCCGACGGTGCTGGGTGGCCTCGGCCGTCGCCAGCGAGGCAGTGAGAGCCAGGAGGAGAGTGCGTGTGGCGACCATGGTGAAGATATCTCAATGTAGAAAAGAAGTAATAAGATGGAGTTGATGGTTGAAGATTGGTCTTGCGTCTGGTGCGACGAGGTGGAAGAGATTGTCAGAAAAGAAGGTAAAATGTCTGCACAGCAGCTCGTGGCGAAGTGAAGCGAAGCGAAGGAGAGGGAAAGGAACGAAAGGGACAAGACGGAACTGTTCACGAGTGAAGCCGTCGTGGAGTCTCCATCAAGAGAGGATCAGCCTTGCGGATGGGCGGATGGGTCGTCGCCTTTGTATATAGGGGCCATCGCGACATGCCATTTGCAAGACCACCTCCGCATTGTCCCTTGGCACTGACTGGCGGCCCAGGGTCGGTCGCATGAGACTTGCCATGGCCGAGAGAAGCTCGCCCCCTTGCGGCCCCCTAATCAAATGGCCCAGGGCGACGGCGAGGGAGAGGGGGCTTTCGTTTCACGATGGCTCCTACCAAGCGCTGGGCGTTCTGTTTGCCAGGTCGTTCGCGGCACGACTTTGAGAGGGGCGGCGCGCATCAACAGGGCCAATCTCCCGTTCGATCGCTCGAGCGGCGCAGGGATCCAAGGAGCGTCCACAGCTACCGAGCTGAGCAAGGTGCAGTGCTTTGCGTGCCGTCCTAGGCATCAGGTCAGCACCATGGACGGCCGTGCATGGCTGTCAGCGCGGTAGTAATTGGTGGTTTTGCTGAACGTGCTGGGCCGCGCAGGGTGAGGCCCAGGTCGAGTGAAACGGCTCTCGTCGCATCGACGGGCTGGTGAAGGGATGGCGGAGAGAACTTGAGACGACAACGGGGGGCCGCACGCACCCTGGCTGGGGGTCCCTGGGGGTGATCATGGGTTGGTCTCCCCGTCGCAATTGGCTCCTTTTCAGCCTGGTGTGTCTACCGAGGCTCTCCTGGCTCTCGCTCCAGCTGCCGCCATGTGCGACGTCGGGATCGCGGCTGTTCGGCGCTTGGCTGACAGCTTCTTGGCCGGCGCGTCGAAACCAGGGCAGGTCGCTTGGGGGAAAGCATGAGACAGGAGTCGAGCAGGGGGCGGCAGACGAGGGAGGAGAGTGAGGTCAAGTTGCTGCAGCCTGTTCTCGCTTCGACACGAGATGGCTGCCATCTTATTGTCCGAAACTGCGGACGGTCGTTTCGTTCGTCCCGTCCCCAGCAGCTTATCCTTGTGAATGTTCTTCATGCGCCCGTTGGCGGGGGCGAATCACGGTGGGCGCTGGACGGCATGGATTGTGGTCGTTGCAACAGGCCAAACGGGTCGGCAAACATGGTTTGAACAAAGATTTGGTTAAGGTGCTCGGCACACTCCGATTGAGGTTGGATGGTTGATGCCTGGCCTTGTGGCGATGGCCGGCGGAGGTGTCGTCCGATGTGGACCAGCACGGAGATTCTGTTCCTGACATCGCGATGGTCCAGGAACGGGTGATCCCAGGCCAATCAGCCACCACGAAGGAGAAAGCTTCGGGCGGGAGGAGGCGGGAGGCGGCTGTGGATGGCATCATCAGGCGCCCTGGGAAACGCTGGAATAGCGATAATCCAGAGATCAGCCCCCTCGTAGTGCTGATCGCCAAAGCGGCGTCCGCCGTCTGACGATCTGGCGCCTGGGCTTTGACATTTCAGGTCGACGTGGGAAGCTTTCAGCCCGACGACCGTGACGATGGACATGAGACGACGGTGCCGTCAGCTTGTCGGCACTGTAGTCTGTAGCTGGCGTCGGCCAACTCGGAGTATCGCCAGCAGCTCGGCGCAGAGACTCCTGTGCGAGTCGAGTCGAGGGTAATGATGCGATGACCAATTGGCACCAAGTCATGCCCTTGCCCGGGTCATGGTTGGGTGTATGCATCCATCGTGAAGGGCCAAAAGGGTCTGGACCGCGGTGCAGGCAATGCAGGCGGATGCGTCCGGTCGGTCGGCGGCGGTAGGAGGTGCGACAACGGACGCAGGCCCCGAAAATGAAGCCATCGTGAAGTCGTGGTCGTGTTCTTGCCCTGGTCCAAGGGCACGGAAACCCCGCCGGCGGAAGGGAAGCCGAGTCAAGGTTTTCATCTCCCCTGTGTGTTCTCTTCGTCTCGAGATGGTGGGAGGGTCCTCATCCTGGCCGGGCGGCGAATTGCTGGTCTGGGACGCGCCCACGATGTCTTCACTACCTTGGTAGTTCACGCGGCCCATCACACCGCCTCGCTTTGCTGGGGGGGGGTCTCGAACGTGCTGACTGGGGACGCGTCAACATGTGGGCCGGTCGGGGGTTGGAAGGCCAGTAACTGCAGCGGAGGGGCGTTGGTGACTGAAGTATCGGGGGTATGTCGAGTTGGTGGGAGGATTTTGACGACAATTTGAAAGGTTCGGGATGGTGGGAGGGGCGACGGATGACTTACGGGTGGACGAGTTGATGAATCGGGAGGGAAGGAACGGACGGACTGCGCCTTCCATTGCGACGGCAGGTTGTGTCACAGGGCCCCGATAACGGGCACAGCGGATCATAGATGTCAGGACGCTGTATTCGGCCCCCAGGTGGCTTCCTTTCCAGGGGAAGAGCACCTGGAAGCGTTCTGGGCCCTTCCATTCTTCGTTACCTCCATCACACTGCGTCCTTGGCTTCCCGAGTGCGGCATCAAAACATCGCGACATCATTCAAGCTTATTCCATCCCGGCCTAGCCCATGCGCAATCCCGAGAACTTGCCGTCCATCAGACGTCTTATCCTGCCGGTTTGCATCCAGGCCTCCATCCCCAGCTGCGTTACCGGGACCCCTGAACTCTTGCCAGGCTGGCGCCAGGCACAGCAGTTCTTCTCGTCACATGGCTCCGGACATATCCATCAGCAAGCTATTCGCGGATCTGCATGCCGTCTCGGCGACTCGCGACTGCAGCCCGTCTCCTCCGACCGCTTTCGGTCAAGACCTCACGATGCACTCACGCCCGCCCGTCAAAGAATCCAACTTCGACTCATGAACGAGGCGAACAATTTTCATCTCCTCTCCTCCGTCAGGCTCAAGTGCGCCATGCCCTGGCACTCGCCTCTCACTCCGTTGCCCGACGGACGCTTCTCATCTTTCAGCCCGTTTCCGTGATGGTGGGAGGAGCCCAACCAGCAAACATGGTAGGAGGAGCAGTCTCCCGCCAGCCAAGGACCCTCCGTGTGGTCCATACTGTGTCTAGTACCACAGCCAGGACGATGGCGACACCCAGCCCTGGGGTCCTTCCCCCGACCCACGATGTCTTCATCGACTCCAGTGTTGCTCCAGCTCAGGTATAAAACCTCCGGCAGCCTCCACGTCCATCTCCATCGAGATGTTCATTGATGTCATAGCATCTCCTCCTCCCACCGTCTGATTTCTCGGCCGTGGCGTTGCCGGCATATATCAGCCTTGAAGCATCTTTCTTTGATTGCCTCATAACTTTTCTCGTCAACCCTTCTCTACGAGACTTCACTTCTTGCTCCCTTCTCAAATCCCACACACCACTCAAGCTCACTCAATATGTTCGCATCAAGTTACCTCGTCACCAACGATGCCGAGCCAGACCCTCCTCCCTCTCGCCGTGCCATCAAGGTCAGCACATCGACAGATGGCATGGACGCCGCCGACAAGCGTCTCGCCGAGCTAGGATGCACACCGGTATGTCATTCTGCAACATCTCTGGAAACATCCTTAACACCATCCAGGTCTTCAAACGCGAGTTCTCCTCCTGGGCATGCTTTAGCTTTGCGCTCAGTATCTCCGGCCTCTACGCTACAATTATGGCAACCTTCAATTACCCCCTTGTCGCCGGTGGCGCCGCCTCAGTCGTCTGGTGCTGGCTGATCGGAGGTGCTGGCGCCCTTGCACTCGCCTTGTCCATCGCCGAGATCTCGTCTTCCTACCCAACATCAGGCGGCATGTACTTCACCCTCAAGTACCTCTGTCCCCCAAAGCATGTTCCCGTCGTAGCATGGATCGCCGGTAAGCACATCCCTCTTTCTCCCAACATCACCTACTGACCTCACAGGCTGGCTTAACTTGATCGGCACCATCGCCGGGACCGCCTCGTCTGAATATGCGGCCGCCCAGATGCTCCTCTCCGCCGTCAGCATCACCACTGGGTTCTGGTACCACCCCACGCAAGTGCACATCACCGCCACCATGGCTGCCCTTTGCATCACCCACGCTTGCATCAACAGCATGTCCACCCGCTGGCTCAACAAGATATCCGGCACCTACGCCATTATCCACATCTCCGTCCTCCTAGGCGCCGCAGTGACTCTCCTCGCTATGGACAGGAACAAGCACACTCCCGAATACGTCTTCACCCATCTCGAGCCGCAGTCCGGCTGGACCCCGCCCGCCTTTAGCTTCTGGTTCGGATGCCTCAGTGTCGCATGGACCATTGCCAACTGCGACGGCGTCGGACACATCGCTGAAGAGACCAAGAACCCTTCAACGGTCGTCCCCTGGGCCATCACCACCGCCGCCCTCTTCACCTACGGCGCCGGTTTCCTCTACAACATCGTACTCGCCTTCTCCCTAGGCGACCCAGCCGAGCTCCTCCAAAGCCCGACCGGCATGCCCGTCTCGCAAATCTTCTACAACGTCATGGGCCCCGGTCCCGCCGTCCTCTTCTCCATGGCCGGCTTTGTCGTCATGAACTTTGCCTGCATCCCCTCCATCCACGCCGGGTCCCGCACCGTCTGGGCTTTTGCCCGCGACGAGATGCTGCCTCTCTCGCGAGTCTGGTTCCGGCTCGATCCCCGCACCGACACGCCTCTGGCCGCCGTCTGGCTGTATGCCACGCTTTGCATCTGCGTCAATCTCATCGGTCTAGGGTCGCACGTCCTTATCACTGCAATCTTCAACGTCTGCGCCGTGGCTCTCAACTGGAGCTACTGCATCCCCATTTTGTGCAAGCTACTCTTCCCTGGGCGATTTGAGAAGGGCCCTTGGACATTGGGTCGGGCGAGCATCGCTGTCAATGTCGTCGCCATTGCCTGGAACGCTTTCCTCTCGGTTATCTTCATGCTCCCAACACGCCTGCCCGTCACCATTGACAACATGAACTACGCCGTCGTGGTGCTCGTTGCGACATTCGTCTTCTCCATCATCTACTGGTTCGCCGGTGGAAACAAACACTACACCGGTCCTCGAACGCATACACAGGTCCAAGGCGGCCATGTGGTCACGGAAGAGGCTGTGGCGGCAGATGACGCCGAGAAGTTTGGGGGCGCCGAGACCCCCGAGCCTGAGGTGCTGCCCGCCGTCGATTCACAAGTTACCTTCGTTTACCAAAGCGATGCTGGGAGCCCTGGGACGGGTTCCTCGACTACCGTCTACGACAGCGAAGAGTACGACAAGGAGAAGGGGCTTGAGGAGCCCTTTGACACACCCAGTCCCGGAGAAACTGTCATAGGGGATCCCTGGGACACTTCAAACATGTCGCAACAAGCGTGAATGGTTTAGTGGTAAAATTCTCCGTTGCCATCGGGGAGCCCAGGGTTCGATTCCCTGTTCACGCAGCACATTTCCTTTTTGCTTCTGGCAGCGCCTCTTCACAAAAACGGTGTGGTGGTGGTGTTGACGCGGAGGGGTGGAGGGCATTTGTCGCTGGACTTTCTTTTTCTTCTCGAAGCTTAGCGACCGCCCTTCTCATGATTGGAAGCGCGGCCCCATGGAGAAGGATGGCGGGGTGACGCCCACGATGTTGCTTCGAAGGTGGGCAGCACATGACTTATGACTTATGATCTGCCTCCTGATAGCATTGGCGTTTGTTTCAAAAATAGCTTGAAGGGCGGGAGCTTGGGCTTGCCATTTCGTTCTTAGATAGGTCTCAATGCATCCTGATTATTTGGCTCGGGAGACGCTTCTCATTGCTGTCTTCTGGCTTGAGGGGCCGTGGAGGTAAGCTGTGATGTCTTCGGCAACGACAATAAATTCGGCAAAGCGGCCCATCATTGCAGACCTACGGCGGTCTCAACATGCGGTATAATCTCGCCGATAAAAGGGGCAGATGTGATGATCAGGGCGTCCTGGGTATTTTCTCGAGCAGCTGAAAGGCCGAACGGCGAGGCGGTCGCCGACTTGAAAGTGTCAACCCCTGTTGAGACGGATACCGGGAGCCCGGGAGCGGTGCGTTCATCCGCTAATCATCCGAGCTTCAGGGCAGTCGCCCGTGCTGTTGTTGGGACGACGGGCCCGTTTCTAGAACCACAAGCCGCTCTGTCGGCAGCCGGAAAAGCTTGTCGGCGTCCGCAGGGCGGGGGTGGCACCATTGCGATTCATCCCCCTGGCTTGGGTAGCGCTGTAGGGCGGCGATGTTACCGCGGTGCCTCGGTGCCTCGGCCTCGGGGGCGCGAGATGGGGGCGCGACGTCATTGTTTATGGGTCTGGTGCGAAATTCGCCAGGGCGGGGAGGCCGTTTATTGTGCGGTGCTTGGTGTTTAATATAACGAGGCATTGAGGTGCTATTTCGTCCCGGCCTCGCCGGCGGTTGATCTACAGCGCTCCGAACGCCGTATCGGCTGTCCCGATGCTCGACGTAGCGGGATGTTCAACATCCACGGGGCTCGCGATTCCAGGCGCCGACTCCAGTATAGTATGACGTTCTTGGCCATTCATAGAGTCTTTGGCGATGGGATGGCTGACGCGGGTTCATTCATCTCTTTGGCATCTTAGAGTTCGAGCGACTGTCCAAACCTACTTCCTCACTCACAATGCCGGATTACCACTGAAGCTGGGCAAGACCGTCTTGAAGATGCCGAGATTGTGTTTGTCGGGGAGTGCCCCTGAGGAGCGCCGCCAAAATCTCCAGATCCTCTGGGTTCTCGTTTTCGCCCCCCCTGACTCGCAGCGTGCAACCTGACGAAAAGTGCCGCGGTGCAGGCATCGGCCGTGTCATGATCCCTACCTCGCCGGCACTTCCATGTCCACACTGACGATATGCCAGCAACCCGGCAACCGGTTGGCAAGGTCTAGGTGCCGTCAGGATGGAGACGGCTTCATCCATCCCCACCAAACGGCGGCAATCACGGAGGTTGGCAAGCTAGCTATAAAGCTCGGGATTGTTCCTCGTCATCTCTCTGATGATCACCACTCACCACCACTGCCTCTTCCACAGTATTCAAGATGGGCGTCGCTTCAATCACAGAATTCGGCTTCAGGTACCGCACCGCCAACGTCAATGGCGTGAAGTACAGGTACATCCGTTCCGAGCCCGAATCGGGCAAGGCCGTCGGCACCGTCTTCCTCGTCCACGGATGGCCCGACATGGCTCTCGGATGGCGCAACCAGATCCCCTACCTCAACTCCATGGGCCTCCGGGTCATTGCCATGGACATGATGGGATACGGAGGCACCGAGGCCCCTGAGGAAGTCAGCTTCTAGTAAGTCCCCAGGAAAGCAGACACTGATGTACCATCGCTGACATTTCCAGCACCCTCAAGCGCGCAGGCGATGACATCGCCGGCCTCGCCAAGCACCTCGGCCTCTCCCGCATCGTCCTGGGCGGCCACGACTGGGGCGGTGCCGTCGTCTACCGCACCGCTCTCTACCACCCCGACCTCATCGCGGCCTTCTTCGTCCTCAGCACCCCCTTCTCTCCCCCCGCCCTGAAGTTCGTCGACTCGCCCGACGCCATCCCCACGTTGCATTACCAGCTCCAATTCCGCACCGACGCCATCCAGAACTACATCGGACCCAGCGATGCTCAGAACGCCACTCGCATCCGCCAGGTCCTCAACACAATCTACAGCGCCAGGCTGCCCAACGGCCTGTCAGCCTTCAACGCCAGCGGCGCCGGCTTCGACTTTGACGCCCTCGACGGCGTCACTACCGACACGCCTTTCTTGTCGACAGAAGAGATGGATTTCTATGTGGAAACCTACATGAACAGGCCGTTCAACAGGACGCTCAACTGGTACCGTACTGGTGAGATGAACTTTGCGGACGAGCGGGAATTTGTGGCTGGCGATGTCGCCTTTACGGACAAGTTCCACCAGCCGGCGCTGTACATTGGTGGTGTGGACGACACGGCGCTGCCGCCTATTCTCTCCACGGGTATGGAGACGTACTTTGACAGTCTGTCGAGGGGCTTGGCCGACGGCGATCATTGGATCATGTGGGGAGAGGCCGAGGCCGTGAACGGCTTCATCGGCAACTGGCTCAGTGCCTCGGTGCTGGGCAACGCGACGTTTGGTCTTAACCTGACCACGACGATCGGATGCTAGGGGGGTTGTATGTTTAGGTAGCCTTGTCATGAAATAATAATGTTGAACCACCAAGACGCTCACTCACTGAGGAGGATATCCGTGCATCTCCCTGTATCCCGCAGCCACCAGGCTCTGCGACCCCTTGCGGTCCGCCGTGCCAGTCCAGTACATCAACCCACCAAGCCCGCGATCCCGAACATAGCGAGCCTTGATGCGCACCGTCTCGGGAGTGTCGAAGCTCGCAAAGCCCTTTTCACCGTCGACGTAGTACGCCGCGGCGGCCTGGTGATCAACTGACGCGCACGACACCCACTCCTCCGGGAACTTGTCGTAGTCCATCTCGCCCGCGTTGGAGAAGGGCTCGCCCGGGCAGCTAGCGCCGGGGAAGAAACGAGCATAGGCTGGGATGCCCAGCAAGATCTTGCGGGGTGGGAAGCCCATGCGTAGAGCATAGTCGATGCCGTCAGCGCATCCTCCGCGACAGGCTGGGTGGCAGTCACCCCCTGAAGGAGGGAACAGCTGGGCCTGATGGCCAGCGACTTCGCCCCAGGAGCCGGAAAGATCATAGGCCATGAGGTTGAGAAAGTCGAGGTAGAGGGCTGCCTGGGCGAGATTGATGTTGCGCAGCACCCATTCACCGGGAGGCAGGGCAGTAGTGAGGAGGTAGCTCGGGCCAGGGAGGGTGGTGCGTAGGTCGTAGAGGAGGCAGAGGAAGTTGTAGCCCTCGGTTTCGTCCTTGGGGTGTTCCCAGTCGATGTCAACACCGTCGAGGCCGTAACGGTCTAGGAAGGCGCGGCACTCCCGGGCGAGGGTCTGGCGGGCTTGGAGGGAGGCGGCCAGGGCGGGAAATTCAGCCGATGCTGTGGCGCCGCCGAGAGAGAGGAGGAGCCGGAGGTGGGGGTGAGCGGCTTTGAGTTGGGCGAGGGCGGGGAGGCAGCCTTTGACGCCGTCGGCGTCGACATTGTTGTCGGCCCAGTCGTCAGTGGGCTGGGTCGTTGTTAGTACGGTGGATGGGAGAGGCATGATGATGAGTTGGGCTTACCCTCAGGGTGCCATCTTGATTGACGCTGGGAATGTTAGCTGTGCATGAGACGAGGCCGTTGGGATGTGGGAGGGACGCACCCGACAAACGCGTAGAGAATGTGGCTCGTCTGGTCGACATTCAAGGACGAAGGGGCGATGCCGTCGTAGATTTTCCACTGGGGGTAGTAGACGGCGTTTGCGAACTGGGACATGGCGGCGAGAGGTAGGGAGACGTGATGAGGATGAGGGGAAGTGGTGGTGATGTTGAAGGCTGAGGCTCTGGTTGAGCCAGTGCCTGTAGACCCGAAGTTTCCGGGCGGGTAGGGCCGAAGGATGGACCCCGAAAGTGAACCAGGGGGCTACCGTGGCAGTGCCGCCGCCAAAGGGAAGGGACGGGATTGAGGGGTGAATATGGGGTCAAAGTCTGGGCGCCGCGCAAGCTCGCAACGTGTGGCAGGCTGGGATTGGCGTGGGAGTGGGCGTGTAACCTTGGCCGGGTAATCAATTGGTGTGTGGACCAGGGGCAAACGAATCTGAAGTCCTTGCTCAGATGGAAGGGAATGAAGCTCGCGATGTGGCAGGTGTGTCGCAGTTGCACTGGGCTTTTGGTGTTGTATGTAACCTTTTATCTTTTATCTAACGGTCTACCGTCTTTCTAATATGTATGTAAGGTACCTCTGAGATTGATAAATCTCGAACCAAATGCTTGCCATGCCCGCTCAAACGCCAATTAAAATGCTGGTTGTACAAAATGTCGTGCCCTCATGCCCCTCCCCATTACTTCCTCCCTGCTTCCCCTAGTGCTGCTTCTCTCTCAAAGGCATGCGCACGCCCGACTCCTCGTCAAGCATGCCCGACTTGATCATGTGGCGATACAGACCACTTTCGCCCTCCTGGTGACGTGCATGACCACGTCCAACAATGGCGAAACTGTCGCGAATCCAAAACTCGTAGAAGGCCGTGGCGAGCAGCGTCGCGGGGATGTTGACAAGCATGCCAATCGGTGCATACCCCGCATGCGTCCAGACGTCGCGACCGAAGAAGATGGCGGCGACCATACGCGTACCCAGGTCCCTGGCGAGGTTCGTGCTGAGGGTTTGGCTTCCGAAACCCCAGATCATGTTGGCGTAGGCCAGGCCGATGACGAAGGGAATGGCCCCTGGGGTCATGAATGGGTTGGCGGGGTCGAGGGCGGCCCAGACGGCGACACCGATAAATGCGTCGGCAAAGAATTCAACGGCGAGGAGGTAGCCGAGACTCTGGCCCTCGTTGGGCATGGGGCAGAGCATCGAGGCGGGCAGGCCACCGCCGATGAGAGGACGGCCGGCGGCGATGAGGGTGGCGTTGACTTCTTGAACCTTGGTCCAGTAGCAAGCCATGAGAACCAGGCCAGCCATGAAAGCGCCAAAGATCTGGCTGAAGATGTAGTACGGGACCTTGCGCCATGGGAAGTCTTGCCAGAATGCCATGGCGAGGGTGATGGCTGGGTTGAAGTGGCCGCCTGATACTGGAGCGCAGGTGATTACTGCCAGGGCGACGCCAACGCCAAAGGCCCATCCGATCTGGAAGACGGAGCCAAACGGAGCAAGACCTTGGGGATGGTCATGGTGGAGAACGAAGGAGGCGATACTGGCGATGCCGCAGATGACGAAGATGAAGACGCCTGTGGCTTCTGCGACGCACTCGCGGAGCCAGGTTGGGCGATGGCGTTCGAGATCGAGACGGCGCTGGGAGACAGGGCGGTAGACGGGTTCGCGGGCGTCGAGGTAGCGGCGGGCCGCAGCGAGAACATCGAGTTCGTGATCATGTTCTGTCTCGAGATCGTGAAGCTCGTGGTGGTGGTGGTCGGGGTGGGTGCTGGTGGCGGACCGCAGCGGGGTGAGGGTGTGAGCGCTGTCGGTGCGAAAGAAGAGACTGCTGTTCTTGAGGCCCAGGTGCAAGTCGTGGGAGGATTCAGCGGGGGACTCGGACTGTTGGCCTGTTTGTTGGTGCATGAAGTAGTGGGCGGCCGATGGCGCCGAGGGGACTGGTGTTGCTGTGCCAGAAGAGACCATTTTGGTGTGCCCGATCTTGGTGAGATGGTAGTAGATGGGATAGATGACTGGGTAGTCAATCAATCAAATGGATGATGATGATGATGTGTGATGGTGATGATGGGAGAGAGGCCTTCTGAACAAAGGAGCCGCCATCCCAACGGCGTCCTTTTATCACAACGCCCTCTCCCTCGTCCATGAATGATGTCCGACTCCGAATCCAGGAGGTCGATCCATCACACCACGCACCCGTGTCGACGGCGACTTGGACAAGGCCAGAAGAATCGAGATCGGACCTATTCGCGGTCTTGGGCGACGCCGTTGCATTGCAGTGCCCCCTGGCGTCACGCTCCCGGCAGGGGCCGATCACGGTACTTTTTGGGCGCTGCCAGTGAGCCACCGACAGCAGCAGAGCCTGGAATGGTGCACCGAACACGGGCCTGGGCGCCGTCCTCCCAGTGGTCGAGCGCCCTGTCTCTCGCGGACCGCCATCCCGCTGGCGCTGGAAACACGGGCTTGGGAATATGACAAGCGACAGGAGGTGACACCCGGCGAACAAGAATCACGCCAGGCCGCCCCCTGTGCCGCCCGCAGAGCCTCCGGGAGTCGCCGCTGGCATGATATGATGTTTCTGGCGATCCAGACCATCTTGGCAAGCGTGACGTTTTGGCTATCTTTACCTGTCAAACCTTCTTCGGTGTCGGTCCGTCGGGGGATTCTCCGGAGAAAGACCTGCTCAAGGCCATGATCCTCACCGCAAGTCCGCAATTTTCTCTGCTGGTGAGACGAAAATGCTCAGATCATGTTCGCTGATCGTCTGGCCGGCGACGCCACCGTGACGATCAAATGTTGTGATGCCCGGGGGTGGGAAACAAGCATGAATGGCGAGCTTATTGCCCCAGGTCCGAAGTGAGGCCTTTCTCCCATGTCCATGGTCGTCAAGGTGGACAGGCTGGTGATGTCCTCATCGCAGGCGGCTCCCTCGTGTCGTTCGTGGCGTCAACCTTGATTCGGGTCGGAGTTTGGAGAGGAGAAAAATGACCTGGCCGGATCAGGATAGCGCAGCGCTCGCCAGGCCCGGTGGCTAGGCGAGGTGCGACATGAGCCGGTGTCGGTCGCTGTCCTCGGCCAAGTCCGCTGCATGGCACCGTTGCAGACAACAACGCACTGCCACCACCATCGCCGGGCACAAGCACGAATATCTCTCATCCGTGACTCGCCCAAAATACCGCACTCCCCCAAAACACCCGCCAAGCGATCCCTTATCACTATCAGCATCCCGGACACTTTCAAAACCCCGACGTCGCCCTACCATCGACGCTCTCCAACACAGCCCCCGAAGCCCTGCCAACAACGCAGCATCCACCTAGCTGCACCAGCTGACCTCGCTCAAGCCCTGCCTTCTCCCCTTCCAGAAGGTCCCGACGATCGTCTAGCCTCCTTCATACTGGCCGACTGCTGAAAACGCCCAACAACCCCACAGACTCATCACCGAAATCCCCCAAATGGGCCGGTGCCGACAATTGCCGCACCTCGTCCATCGCCAGCCTCCCTTCCTTGGTGTCTCCCCAGGCTCCCCAGATCGCCCAAGGGCAGGCAGACGGGGCATGCCGTCTTGCCCGTTAGGGCAGACATTGCGCCCTCCGACTCGGCCGAGCTGGCAAAAACACCGCCCCAAGGCTGACTTGACCCTGCCCGCGCCCTTCCTGCAGCGAGCGACACCATCACCACGATGTGTATAAATCGTGACCAGCCGTAGTCCCACAGACCTGTCTTGCACTCTCATCACTCACATACCTTACAAACACTCCTCTCAAGCGCACCACTCTCCCAAACTGCAGTCAAACACTACACCTCCAGTCTCTTCCCTGCACGCACCCAAAATGTGCCTCTACTGGATCTTCAAGAAGGACAACAACATCTTCCGCAAGAAGAAGCATCCCCGCGCCGCCCCCGCGCCGGCAGAGCCTGTTCGCTTCTGGCCACCCTACGAAGACGACGGCGAACCGCGCCCTACGCGCAAGGCCTCCGTGCCCGAGGGCAAGCCCGCTGGCACGTTCTCACACACGCCCACACCCGCGTATCGCTCCTACGACCCGCCCCCGCGGCGCAACAACAACCACTACTCTTCCGGCGGAGGCGGAAGCTACTCCTACTCGGGCGGAGGCGGAGGTGGAGGCTACGGCGGATCGTCGAGCTGCGGCGGTGGTGACGGAGGTGGTGGCGGAGGCGGCGGCGGCGATGGAGGCGGCGGTTGCTGAGCATATGGCAGCATGATGATCTGGTTTGATATAATGATTTATGATGGTTTAGACAGCAATGCAATTTGGTTCATTCAGCGATTGAATTGGCGAGGAGAAGCCGCCCAAGTGACCACCAGAGGTGGAGGCCTGCTGGAGATGCTTGGCCAGCCCCTGAATTACCCCTAAATCGGTGTCATTTACAGACACCCCGATGGCAGTGATCCAGCAACAACACCATAGAAATCATCGTCGACTGTACAAGATCCAGACCACAAACGCTGTCAGAAGGATGCTGGGTATTCCTACTCCCAAGGCGATCTTCCAACCTTTGCTCAACCCTCCCACTTGCCCACTACCACTAGCGTCACCTTTGGCTAATGATGTCGATGCAGACTCCGTTGATTCTCGATTCCGGAGCTCGAACGGCTCCATGGTGGCCACATTCGTCGCCATGGTAAACTTCTTCACCCAAGTCGTTTCCGTCGTTCCTGTGCGTCGGTGTATCGATATTTCTTTTGACACTGCCGGCGTCCTCTTTTGCAAGATAGTATGGCCATCCCTCGGCTGGGCACCTCCGAGGTGCTGGGACATGTTAGCCATCACCGCCCAGGAGAACGTTCATGCTTTGAGAACTCACGAGACCGCTTCCTGCTACTACCCATAATCCTGCCAAGAGCCACAATCTGCGCGAAGCCATCATAAGGCCGAGCTTGAAGCGGTTCCCCGGAGCAGCATGATTGCGAAGGATCAGGCTTGTGGCACCTTCAAATACCAAGCCTTCTTGTTGAATGCCGTTCAATGTCTGCACTTTGGCAGGGCGTCACTACTGAATTCTACAATTGCACTTCCATACTCAGCCACCCTTCGCCACCTCGAATCCGGGCCGACTGGAGCCATCTTGAGGCCAATCGATCACGCTGCAAGAGTCAGGGAATTACAAGTTTATCATTGATCTGGCGTCATTCTAATTGTCCTTGGGCCTTATCAGTCAGATCTGCCCATCATATCATCATGAAATCATAAGGGTGGCTTTCCTCAAACCAGAATCCTCCTCTGCGCCTCTCCCGCCTTCAAACAATGCATGTATCCACAGACGACTTCTCCTTTATCAAAAGCTCACCTGTCTCTACAACCTCAACTGCGCCAACTGCCTTCGGCCAGAACTCGTGCGACGGATGCGGGCATCCAATTGCAGCGCCATAGCAGCCAGCACACAGAAAGAAGCCCACATCAGCACACATAGCGCATGCTTGGCCATCCCTGGGGAATGTGTCCAAGAGGCACGCATCGCAGAAGCAGAGGGTCGGGTCGGGATCTTTCCCCGTTTCAGTGACCGCAATGAAGCCGACGTCGTCTTGGTCTTGTTGGAGTTTTTTCCTCTCATCCGGGCCGCCCATGAAGTCCCTGAAGAGCGATGCTACCTTCGCTTGGCCACAGTGCACCGCAGCCGACAGCGGAGTCCATCCGTTCCAGTCCATGACATGCTGCTCCGCGCCGGCTTCCAGCAGGACTTGCACAACCGGCAGATGTCCCGCTTTTGAAGCGTGGAAGAGTGGCGAGCGTCCCAGGCAGTCGTATCGATTGACCAATGCAGATACCGTGGCGGCTGCTTCGAGAAGCAGGCGAACAATGGCGGTACGGCCGGCCCATGCGGCTACAAACAGGGGCGAGTTCTCGATTTCAATGCTAGCACCGTGATGAAGTAGCATCTTGACGACACTTTCAGTGCCAGATCTTGCCGCATACTTGAGAGGACTACACCCTAGCCCGTCGGCGGCATTAGGGTCGGCCCCATGATGGAGTAGCATCTCCATAGCAGCCATGTTCCCTAAGTCTACGGCGTACCGGAGAGGAGAATAACCTAGGCCATCGACGGCATTAGAATCCGCTTTGTGTTCAAGTAGCAGCTGAATGACGTCAAGGCGGCCCTGCTTGACTGCCAGGCCGAGTGGCATGCTTCCGTCGGTGTTGGCCGTCTCATTGTCGACCCCGTACTGGAGAAGCAGCTCTGCGATGGCACGATGACCCCCGATTACCGCCCAGCTCAGCATGGTCCATTGTGGATTGCGGTCCGCCATGGCTCCAGCAATGACAGCGTTGACATCGACGCCGTGTTCAAGCAGCAGTTTGACAGCGTCCGGTTGGCCGCTGGCCACTGCCATCACCAACATTGTCCAACCGCCAGGACTTACGCTATTGACATCGGCGCCGTGCTCTATAAGAGTCGCCATGATGTGCGCGTACCCATTTAGTGCTGCTTGTTGAAGTGGTGAAGCGCCGTATGAGTCTATTACCGCAGTGGCATCGGCCCCCTTGTCTAGTAAGAAGCAGACCAGGGCAAGATTTCCTCCAGCTGCGGCGGATGCCAGCTGAAGTTCTGTGCTGTCGTCTGAGGCCCTCTTTCGCTCGGTGTCGTGGTCCATTAGAAGCTGCACCAGGTCCAGATGGCCCAAAGCTGCTGCCATATTGATCGCATCCAACCCCTGTGAGGACGGAGCGGACGAGTCAGCTCCATGGCTTAACAGCAGTCGGACGATGCCGACGTCGCCTTTGGCGCATGCGACATGAAGCGGCGTGATGCCAACTCCATTATAGCTCATGAGGCTATTAGTCGTACCAGCGCCATGATTTTCGAGGATCAGTTTCACCATATCGACCGAGCCTGACCTGACAGCATGGTGAAGAGGGCTTCCAATCTTAGTAAGAACCCGCGCATCGGCGTTGTTGGCGAGCAAGACTCTCGCAGCATCAAGGTGGCCACTGCCTGCGACCATATGAAGCGGACTCCAGCCATCGAGACCAATCGAAGTCGCGCCAGCGCCTTGCTCTATCATGGCTTCCAAGACCGAGGTTATACCAGAGCGACAAGCATCTCGGAATGCTGACTCCACGGTGGCATCCAGGTCTTCAGGCTCACAGCCGGGCGATCTCACCAAAGAGACTGCAAAATCTGGCATGCCCAGATGCAATGCATAGTGGATGGGACGCATGAGAGAGAGTTTCCTTTCTGCCGACTCTTCCTCCGTTGTTTCTGCAGACTGTTCATCCTCTTGCTGGGCTTCTATCGCCACTTTCAGTGTCCTCCAGGCAACCCACGAGGGGTTGTCCAACTTGAAAAAAGCTATAGCAAGCTCCACCAATGTTGGGTCGCTCGAGAGGCCAGCATTCGCGTGGCGATGCCAGGTATCGGTGGCGTAGCTTCGAAATGCGGTTCCAGCAATGTGGTTATCGGTGATCAAGGGCAGGGCCCAGACTTCAGGCAAGCTGAGGTATCGAAGGCAAACCTCAGCAAGGCGAGCATGGTGAAGCATCTCGGGGGGTGATTGTAGGTTGCTAGACATGATCCACCCTGGCGTCGGGAGCCTGCCGGCAAGAAACTCTCTCACGGTGAAGTGAGGCAGATGCAATGTCCAGCGGCTAGGTAAAGCTGGGTCTGCGTCCTCGTTGACCTCCAGGAGAGGGCCGCACAACCCGACGATTTCCGTGTCGACGTAGTCTTTATCAATGTCGCACAGGTCGTCGACGTCGCATTTGTGAGACTCCTCAACGAGAATGGCTTCGGCAACCTCATCGACGGAGAGAGGTCGACCAGAAAATGCAGCCCAGCGGAGCAAGGCAAATGCGCGGTTCTTGTCGGCGTCTTTGAGTTGCGTGATCATGGTCCAATTGTGGTTGTAGATGTTGTCGAGATCAGTCGGCGTTTCTTTGACAGTCTCCTCGAGCTGCTTCTTGGACATGCCCCTACGTAAAGATTCGCCTTGGAGTCTGATCCAGAGGAATTGACCCTCGCATCTCTCGGCTATGGTGTCGGAAAGGGATGAACGGAGGGCGGCATTCTTGTTCTGCAGCTTCTTGTCGACAACGTCCCGCGAGTACGCGACGATATCAGCCTGGACGTCCTTGGGCCGTAGTTTGATCTCCCAAAGCTTGGAAGAGTCTTCTGCTTGCAGTGAGTGCTGAATTCCGGCAAGAAACCGACTAACAACCAGCAACCGTGTCTCCGTTCCGGCGATTGCATCTGTGACGGCACCCAGGAAAGTCATGACGGAGTTTTGCGCCTCACCGTCGATAGTTGTACACTCATCCAGACCATCCAGCACAAAAGTGCAGCCTGGGATGAGTCGCACGAGAGCCTCAAAGATTTCCATGATGGTATGACGCGTGGCCGAGGAGTCATTGTCGTTCTCCTGGCGCTGCAGAGCGAGTTGAAAGGCTGCGTCATTACAGGCGATGGCTTGGGAAATCCAAGACCGCACAGCCATGAAAGGATCGTCGCGGCTCCCGGCCTCAGATGAGAAGAAGAAGTGTGCCGTTGGGGTGTCGAGTTCCGTGGTCAGGTGCTGGACCATGTTGGCGCAGAGGATAGTCTTCCCAAAGCCAGCAGGCCCATGGATCCAAAGAATCTTTGAATCTGGGGTGAAGTCATTGGATTTCCACTGGAGAAATCGTTCTTCCTGGAGAATCCAGAGGCAGGTCCCTTCAAGGCGTCGTTGGAGCGAGTCCCGGTATCGCTCTCCGGGAACGTGGCGGAGCCAGGCATGCACATCCCTTCTTGCCTGTGCTGCATCGTGTGTTAGCAAAGGCGACGGGAACATGAGAATTTGATTTGCTCACCTTCAAGTCGAGAAACGATTTGGCTGAACTCGGCTGACCACGCAGTGACAATGGGTGTGCCTGCCTCGTAGCCGTCAGGGGGCACCAGGCTGTACAGAGTCTGCACCAGCTCCTTGAACAACTCGACCTGTTCCGTGCGTCTGAGCTTGCCTCCCACGGCCCAAGCCAATTTGCGCCTGCTGGAATTACCAGGCTCTCTCAGGGGATCTGGCGGCTGCGACGGGTCAACAGCGCCCAGGCGTAGCTTTCCGGCGCCGGCAGACTCGCATATCTCTTTGACGAACCCAAAGATCTCAAGCGTGGCTTTCTGAATCTGCTCATCGTCCAATGCTGGGTGGTGTCGCGGGGTGTCATCGGCGCCATCGGCGGCTTGCGCCAGATCGAGGATGCCGACCGCTCGACCCCAGTTCTCCAGCCTGACCTTGGTCGCTGTGAACTGAAGATCGAGGGCTTTGGCATCGCTCGCGAATGACCGGTAGCTTTGCGCCCGGTTGATGGCCTCTAGGCAAGCGCTGAATAGGCCAGCGAGCCCAGCTATGCCGACCGCGAAGCCTGCCGCCTCCATGATCGTATCGGGTCGTCGGTCTAGGAAATGAGCTTTGCTGTTGATGGAATGGTCCGGCGGGGCGCAGCCTTATGAGGGGGTGCTGACGCGCTGGAGCTCATTGCCCTGATCGGCTGGGCACCTGGGCCGGGCGGTCGTGGGGGGGCTGTGTGCATGGAGGGTTGTATGGGCGAGCCAACAGCGGGCGGCGGGGGAGGTCATCTGGACCTTCTAGACGCGCTCAAGCAGGGATCATGGGAGGCCGGCTGGAGGTTAGGGTGTGAGAAAACATTTATCGAGGCAATTCCCACGTCTTGGAGTTTTTCGAGTTTGTCTTTCCCTCCTCGGTGTCATCCCCATTGCTTCGCCCAGTCCAACTCAGTCTTCACAAGTCACAATGTGCCTCGGACTCTTCACTTGTCGCAGGCGGACAGGGGCTGCAAAGCCTTCGGCTTCGGCCCCCAGCGCCCGACCCGTCTACCACACAAAGAACACCAGCAAATCAACCATCTCGTCCTTCCCCAAGAGCGAAAAGAGCTCCTCTACCTCTTCTACCAAAGACACCACACCACCACTCTCGCCTACCATGGCGAAAAAGCCCGCTCCGACAAGGCTTGACGATCCCCTCTTCCAGCAGCGTCTCGCCGAGGCTAGGAGCACCTGCTTCAGGCGTCATCAGGTGGATTACAGGAGATACCAGCCGAGGAAATATGAGGAAGGGTCGTGGAAGCACAAGTTGTATTCGCAGATCGAGTTTGATGGGTTCTCGTCATTTGGGGATGGTGGCGGCGGAGGCGGATTCGGGGGAGGCGGCGGCGACGGCGGTGGTGGTGGCGGCTGTTAGGTCGCGAGGTGCATTTTCTCGCTCACCGAAGATCGAATCGAGAGATGCAGAACAGATGATGGAGAGTGAGTGGTGGTGGCGGTGCACGGCGAACGCCCGCCCAAGCCCAAGGGCAACATGATACCAGCGGCCAGCCCAGCCCGCAAAATGGCGCATCCAATTTATTGTTTTCAATCGACACGGTTGTCATCATGCTTGATCCAATGGATAGTCTGCCCGAGGACTCACACGCAGGTCGAACCCGACCAACTAAAACTCCATGTCGGACTCCGCCCCAACCGCGAATCGGGATCTCCAAAACCTCACACCGAAACCTCGGCCAAAAATCAAAAAGATGTGCGGGCCCCGCTCCGGCCGTGGCTTTCGGTACCTTAGCGGCGGGTATGCTAGGGTAGCGCAGACAGTTGTGCTTATCGACGACTGCAGATTTTGCTGGGGGCGCCCCCAAGTCGGACAACAAGAATGATGAGGCATTCATCGTGGCACGACACCACGGAACATGTCCTCTTCCCCGATGTTTGGTTTATGCCTCGAACCAGGACCTTTTATTAGAGACAGGACAATATGATAATTGAGCTAATGGCATAGCCCGCGAAGGGGTCGGAGGCGTTCATCATAATGTAGTCTGGCTGAACTCTGTTCTAATTGGGATGTGGTGTCTGGGGAGGCGGGCGGTGGTGGGGTACGTACCGGTCAATGCTTGCTGGTCCTGATTGTGTGGGGTACTTTTTAGTCGTAGATGGTCCGGGGTCAACCGAGAATCAGGTCAATACAGTGTAATCTGCTAATTACCTACCTATAGGCAGTCATCTCTGGCTTTGCTTTCAAGGCAATGTCGCTGACGACGTCCGGTGGCTTGAACTGAGCCTGGCGAGACTTCTGGGCCGTCTCTGAACCGATTGTCGGCTTGAAGACTCGAAGTGAATGTGTTCAAAAGATTGTTGGAACGGAAGATGTCAGGGTGAAGTGAGGTTAGCCTTGACGATGTTGGAAGCGGCAGTCCAACACCTAGAGCCATGAGGCGGGGCGCATCACGAGCTTTTCGATCAATCAAACATTGCTTGGTTCCTGGGGAGTGTTCTTGTCGCTCTGGGGTCCAGGAGGTGTATGTGCACGCTTGTTGCAGGACAAAAAGACAGGCGTCCCTGGGGTGGCTTCATTCCCAACGTCGGTCGCTCGGTCGCTCAGCACCCCGAATTATCGACACTCCAACAGCCAGCCACCACGGTCGCATTCATTTCATTCCATCTTTGGATGACTCAGAAAGCATGGCAGTTGCCGTCATCGACTTTTTTGTCCAATCAAATTGCTTTGTTGTGGCAGAAAAAAGTGTCCGTGTCGGCGCCTCGAACCTCCTAACACGCGATGCACGACATCTCGCTCCGTCATACCTCGACCCCCTCCTCGCCCCCTTTGGTCTGCCCACAACGCATGCAACGCATGCATGCAATGAATTGAAAGAAAGAATACGTGAAAAGAAAGCAGTGACTACCTTTTTATTTAATTGGCGACATGCAAAAAGTCAAAAACCAGAGCATACCGCGATAATGCGTATTTTAGCATCAATGTTGAATTGAGAGGCTCAGCGAGTACCCGTATGATGGAGTACCGCGAGAGGACAACTGGTGCACCAACTGCGCCACTCCCGGCGAAGATCAAAACGAGCGGCGGCCCTTATAACGGATGGGCGAAGCTGGGCGCCTGGTGGTGGTGAGGCAACCGGGCGCTGAATTGTCCCCTGAAGACGTGTTGTTGAGCGTGAAGTTATACCGCCCTTCAGCGGGTTGAGACGCGACGTCACGTGGAGTGCCCCGCGATTTGTGGCCCGTGCCCCGGGCGCCTTTTCAACCCCGCACCTCGCCTTTTCCGCCCTTTGACCTGCCATCAATCAAAACATACCGACCTCAGTCCCAGGAAGCCCATCGAACGGCAGTTTGCCATGTCACCTTGCATCTCCCGCTTCCGGGGTTGACCTCGCTCACACGAATGAACCTAGCACAAGAGCAGCCTGCATCATGCTGGGCGACAAGACACAACCTCAGAATAAGCTTTCCGACCCCGCCGGGTGCGGTCGGCGTGCAACCTACGGACCTCCATCTCCAACCTCCCCGTATCTGCCCCTCGGTCGCTGAGCCAGTCTCCTTTGCAGGAGGGGGCTCTGTTCCTGGGCCAAATCGGCCGTCACCCTTTCGCGCCAGGAACCACCACGCTGCTCAGTCGTCGACCCAACTACCAAACCCCCAGGCGCAGCAGGGCTCATCGTTGCGGCTGATGGTCGCCCAGACGCCCACGACACTAGTCCCTCACGCCGTCGATACCAAACCGCCGCCGTCTCCCGGCCTCCTGCGAATCGGGTCCCAGCCGTCCCAACCACCACTTCATCATCCAGAGCCTCCGACTCTGCCCCCGACCCGCCGCCATGCATCAATACGAGCCAGGCAGTGTCCCATGAGATGAGCGTTCTGGAGATGATGTCGATGGGCCGACCAGACATCTAGTGCAGTCTCCAAAGCCGGCTCGTCGAGTCTATCGAGCTACAGACCATACTGGCTTACCCATGCCCGGATGGAAGTCGGCCGAGGACAACCTCCCAGCCTTTACGGTCCCAACCTTCGTCCATAGATGCTGCTAACTTGTCTCAGCGAGGCCTCGGCCAGGAACACTCCCGCCTTAGCTCCAAGCCCAGCCGATCTGTCGCTACTCTGCCAACCGCAGGATCCATCAGCTGGGTTCACTCCGCCATCTGCTTTCCCCCACGAACGCATCGCCTGGATCCAAGTGGCTGGGCAGGGCTGTTAGGCCCAGTGGCCGCTGGGAAAGCCAAACCGCTGGTCCAAGTGCAGCCACCCCAGCATCGTATCTTGGTCCCCACGGGCTTGGCTTCCTGCATGTCGAGCTCTGCATTGGGCGCCACATATCGCCTTGACGTCAAATTCCCATGCCTGATGCACCAGCTATCGTCGCGTAACCGACCTCCGGGCCAGGGCTCTTCCGCCGACGGGAGACGGCATCTCGAGTCTTGGGCCCCTCTCCATTGTCCACTGCCGATGCTGTCTCTCCTTGCTAGCTTACTGCTCAGCTAGCTTTCACCACAGCCTTCTGATAAAGACGTGATGACCTCCTCGATCCCCTAGTCTCCGCCAACCTCCCCATCTGCCTCTTAGCGGCACCCGCGCCCCCTGATATTCCGCTCATAAATACAACCTCACATTCGCGAAGTGATTGTATTTCGGACGAATCCTCATCATCAAACACCATCACTCCAGCCTGTGTCTACACCTCCAACACCAGCTTCCACACCCACAACCACCCTTGCAATGTATTCCGCACGCACCTTCGGCCTCGTGGCTACCCTCGCCGCCGCCACCTGCTCCGCCGCACCCACCCGCACCCTCCCAAGAGCCACCACGTACGTCTCCCCCAGGACCTCCCCCAAGAAACATGGACTAACTCTTCCAGAAACCAAACAACATCAGGAGGTCCCGCCTTTGGCCAAATCTACTACAACTGCATCACCCCCGGCCAAGTCGCCCTTACCTTCGACGACGGTCCCTACACCTACACTAACCAGCTCCTCGACGTCCTCGCCAGCTACGACGCAAAGGCCACCTTCTTCCTCAACGGCCAAAACTTCGGCCGCACCATGGACCAGGAACCCTGGGCCTCCATGATCCGCCGCATGTACGAGGCCGGCCACCACATCGCCAGCCACACCCTCACCCACGCCGACCTCAGCACCCTCTCCTCCGCCGACCGCGCCGCCCAGATGTCGGGCAACGACGCTCTCATTCGCAGCATCATCGGCGTCGCTCCGACTTACATGCGCGCCCCCTACCTCTCCTGCGCCGGGGAGTGTCTGGCTGAACTTGGCAACCTCGGCTACCATGTTATTGACGCCAGTCTCGACACAAAGGACTACGAGAACCAGACTCCTGATACGAACGGCGCCTCGCAGGCAAAGTTTGATGCTGAGCTCGGCTCTCCTGACAGCTCGGGACCTATTGTCCTCGCTCATGATGTGCACGAGACGACCGTCAGCTTGTTGACGCCGCACATGATCGAGACTCTGCGCGCCAGGGGCTTCAAGACCGTTACCGTCGGCGAGTGCCTGGGCGATGCGCCGGCTAACTGGTACCGGTCGTAGATGGAGACACCGAAAATGCTTGGATTGATTGGACTGTACATAGCCTTGCAACGTTTGATTCGAAGTAAAATCGCCTTTAGACAGATACCTAATTAAGTAATCACGTTCCACCCCTTTCGTCTTGGCTTCGAGTGACGATGCCTTCATGGTGGGCAAATGTGGGGCCTCCCTTGGATCAGCACAGATGCAATCCAACGCCAGTCAATTCATCATCAAGACGCTTCGAGCCGAACCCTGTCCGCCCGTCCATGATAACCCGACCTAATACCCAAGATCATACACGTTCGCTGCATTGGAAAGGGAAAAAAAATCGAACCGTCCCCCCCTCCTCAAGACGCTGGCGCCTCGTCCTTCTTGAGTCCCGAGTATCGTACAAACAACTGATCCAAAAAGTGCGAGTGACGGATGCCGTTTGGTCTCGCCGCGGCAAACGTGTCAATGGCTTCCTGCACGCCAAACCCGCACCGCTCGACCAGGTAGCACACCAGGAAGAACCCCGTCCTGTTGAAGCCATAATGGCAGTGCACGCCAATGACGCGCTTGCTGGTATCAGGGACCGAAGGGTCCTCCACGTCATCACCCTCATCCAACTTGCGCTGCTCCCTCATCTTATCGACGAGGCGGATGAAGGTCTCGACCTCGCCATCACGCGGCGGGATCTTGGACACGGTCGCAAACTTGTGGTACTTGATGCCCGCCTGCTCCATGGTGAGGGCGTCGTAGACTGGCTGGTCATGGCTGATGTCGACGACTTCCTTGATGATGCCGCCCCATTGCTTGACAAAGACGGCCGGGCTATGGACGTCGTCGGCCTCGCGGAGGGTCTTCATGGCGCGGAATACCGGGGCGCCAGGTGGACCGATTGGGGCCGATACAGCAGCGACCTTTCGCCATTTCTCCAGGTTCTTGACGTCCCACTTGCCCTCACGAGAGAGATACTGGAGTTGCCATCCCAGGGAGAGGCGGTTGGTGACGTGGTGTTGAAGAAACTCGGAGATAAGGCCGGCGAGAATTCGAACGTTGCAGCCCTGGTAGATGAGAGCGTGGTTTGCCGGAGCTGGTAGGACGATCGACTTGACAACCTTGGAGGGGTGCCGCAGCTGCGGCGGCACGGTCGCCAGTGACTCTTGTGGTGTGCTTGGGTCGTCCAGGCTTTCCTCTCGGTTGACGACCCTCTTGTCCCGACTGAAATCATCCTCGCTAATGTCGTCAATGCGAGAAGGCATGTGGTCCGAAGGGTCTGAGGAAGGGTTGATGGGAGCTGCGTCCGCGCCAATCATTTCAAAGTCGTCTTCGAAGGGTGCTGTAGGCGACGAGGTGGCGGTACCGGCGAGGTAGCCCTCAATGTTTGTGATGTTTCTGGGCGGGGTGATGTCGTCGGCCTCGCCTCCGACCAGGTAAACGGGAACGTCGATGCCCGCGAACATACTCTCGCCCTGGATCCCTCCAGTCCCGTCGGCGTTCTTGTTAACAGCCCCCCATGCCATGCGCCTGAATGTGGCCGACCGGCTTTGCTTGTTGTAGCGGTCCTGGAGCTTGCGGAAGTGCAAGTCGCCGTCGGTCCCGGCAAACCTGGTGACACTTGCGCTGTAGGGGCCACCCCATTGATCCCATGCCCGCCACAGGTTGAAAATCCACTCCGGGATGTAAAGAAACCTCCGCATCCAGACGGCCTTCTCCTCAGGAACGGGGCCGCTCACCGGGCAGATTCCGACGTAGCCGACGACGTGTTCTGAGATGCGCGTCCTGCCGGGCTTTGTGCGACTGGCGAGGCGGGCGCAGAGGTTGCTGCCCAAGCTTTGACCGATCAAGACCACAGTGCCCTCGACATCGCGCTTGCGATAATCCTCAATAATAACGTCCAGCAACTCAATGAGCGCATCGTAGGAGTAAGCGTCCCAATCGCTTGGGCTCAGTTTTGACCGGCCGCACCCCGGGAGGTCAATGGCGAGTGTTGATGAGAGGTGGACGAGGCTGGTCATCAGGGGGTGAAACTGCGCGATTGACCCGCCGAGGCCATGGACGAAGACGAGGAGCGGCAGCGACGGCTGTGGCAGCTGATCGGCCTGTGGGTGTCGCCGGTAGAAGACGCGAACACTGGGGTAGGTGAATCGTTTGGTTTTGAAGGACCTGATCTCCGAGTTGTCTCTCAAAAGCTTGGGGTCGGTCTCGTCGGGGTCATGTGGGCTGGATGAAGGGCCATCGACCCATCCCGCGATCTCAGCTGCCTTTTGTTGGTCGGCCATGGTGAATGCTGAGAGGTGAGAAAATGTGTGTGCGATATAATACTGAACAATATTTGTGATGCTTTCTATGATGCTGTGGTGCGAGTCGTTCAAATGACAGCCGAGTGGGAAACTTTGAGTCGAGTCGTGCCGAAAGGAATGAAGCGACGGATATGAGGCGAGAGCTGCGCAGAAGCGACGGCACAGGGGCACTGGCTGTCTCGGGAAGGCGTGTTTCGCGTAAAGGCAGGAGTCCGCAGCTGATGGCTCCTCGTTCGTTATTGTCCAGCACCTGGGCTTACGCCCAGGGCCCTTTCCTAGGAGAGTCCAAGGGAGGGATGCGCAGACTCTTTATGAGTCTGTCGCTGCCCGATGAGCGAGACCTGCGGCGAGGAGCTGCAGTGAGTGGGTGGTCCCAGGGCAATCTCGACTTTCGAGTCAATCAGTGGCCACGGGGCGGGACCGTAGCTTTCTCAGGGGCACCGGTTCTGTTCGTGGGGATTGTGTGTTCTTTTTTTCGTGCGGGTGACGCGGTTTTGGGCAGGAGGAGTCATCGTCAATTGTGCCAGAATTTGGCGATGTCATGTCTTCCTCTTCTTGGCTCGACCAACAGTTCGTCATCCATCCCCCACCTGGAGCGGGTTCGGGGGTTTGATTGGTGGTTGGGAGTCGGTGAGTTCTGGCCAATCGCAGGCTGGCTACGAGCCGCGTTTCGAAGGCCTCACCGAGGATCACCGTGATGGAGGGCTCAAGGGGCAGGAAATCGGGACATACACTTTGATAATTTGATGTTGCTATTGATGCTTCTTGTCAATTTTAAGGTGGGAGTTCAGTGGATTTGAAGCTGCACATGTACATGAGTCTGTGAGAACATGACGCTGTTTTCGAAGTGGCTGATTTCATGAACATCAATTAGAAAAGACGACTTAAGACACGGGTTGCTGAAAACACCACATTTACTGTCATTGACAGCGACTCATCCGGATGAATCTTTTACGCTATTTGAGAACAACAATTTGATGCTATTCACGCTCGGTCGTACCGAGCGGATGGTGCAGACGGGGCCGATCAACATTCAGGCGTTGGCAGTTTAGTTGGGCAACCAGCCCGGTCACCCGCGTCCCTCGACAAAGTTGTCGCCCACAATACGAATGCGGCTTGGAAAGAATTAATGACCTGATCGATTCGTTTGATTGTTTTCTCTTCATTGTACTTCGCTATTGCTTCTCGTCGGCCGCTTCCTCTGAGTTTGGTGCTGATATTGCCACCCAAATGCCACGCCCGGGCGGAGCAAGTAGGCCACCGAGTTGGCATCATTCGGCCGCCCATGATTGTTTGGGGTGACTTCTAATGTCCCGAGACTAAGTTCAGACTCGCTTGCTTGGAATATTTTGCAGCGGTCGTTGTGTGTCTCGTAGAGGCTCCCCTGTCGAGCTCACTTCAAGAGTAAGACGAGGCATCTACTTGTACCCCAGGCTTCTGGCCTCACGTCTTCCACGCCGAATCTGCTGCCACTACCAAGCCAACAGGGTCGTCCATGACAGGGTTGGCCGTTGAGTGAGACCCGGTAACCTGGCGTAGCGACCATCACCACGTACCAGACTGAAGCAGAGCTTGTTTTCGACCATCATTTCCTTGAAAGCTTCGTCTTGTAGCTGTGCCCTTTGCCGTCATCCATGGATCAATACAGTACTTCTTCTAGCGCTTTGCCACTTACCGCGGCGATTGTAGACACCCCATATAGTACACAATTTTACAACAGCTGCTCCATGACAGCCTCGAACCCAGGGCTGCCATCTACTCGACAGCGCCCTTGCCTTCCACCCATCCGATCGGTATCAACGCCGCGCCGACCTCCTCGACTCCCCGCTCCGTGGTCAACAGGTTGTAATGCGAGCATGCGTTTCTCGTGTCGAGCACTTCCACCCTCATGCCCAGGGCAGAGATGTGTCGTCGTGTCTCCGGGCTGAGGGGTCGGTTGAGGCGTCCGACGCCGATGACGAAGAGGTCTGGACAGGAAGAGGTTAGATGTGCTTTGCAAGAGAGAGGAGAGCAAGGGCATCCTCGCAGTGAACATACCAGGGCGCGGCCACACGAGGCTCAACAGCGAGAACGCTTCCGCTGGCAGCTCGATCTGGCCCTTGTCGTTGACGATGCGCAGGTTCTTCGGGTCGTCCTCTGGGCCGTTGAGGAGCCAAGGCTTCCACTCGAACGCCTCGCCTCCCACGAGCAGGGCGCCCGCTCCATCAAGGATGCTGAGGCCACTGTTGAACATGAAGCCTCGCGGGAGGGTGGCGTCGATGTTTGTGGACGGCACCGGTGCCGAGGCCAGCACGTCCAGACTGGCTAGATCTGTCGGGCGGTGCTCCTTGTTGCCGGTGATCTGCGACCGCGACCGCAGCAGAGGCGGCGCGGCGTGGAAGGCTCGTCGGGAGGCCACGGGCAGTCTGGCTATCGAACGGGATGTGGTAGGGAGGAGGGCATGTCGGCTTCGCGGGATCGCGCGCATGACGCGCAGAGGGCTGGATAGAGACATGATGGAGGGCAATCGGCACGTCCTTGGTGTGTTGCAATCGGGTGCAACAGGTCCTGACGGCTGGGTGTCGAAAGGTCGAGGATTCACCTGCGGGGCGTGTGGTGGAAAAGTCGAGCTTGGAGCTCGGGCTAGAGTCGCCCTCCTGACGTCGTCATGATTACCGGCCCAAGCGAGAGCCCCATTTGCGACTGTCACAACACCACACCGAAAGTGTATTCGCACGCACACACCACGAAGCATCGCATCGACCCAGCATCATTTAAAATCGCAGTCATTCTCAGGACGAACGTGTCCGCCCTGCGCACATGATGCGGACCAAAATCCGTGTTCATTCCCGAATCAAGCCCTGCATCTAGAATAGCAGTAGACCAGACCGGCCCTTCTCTCCCATGCCAGGCCAGCCCTGGTATGCGCTTCCTTTCGCAACATCATGCAAAAGTTTCCCTTTTTGCCCTAGTGAACACCGAAGACGCAGATGAACCAACCCTTCCCCTCCGTTGCCCGTATCCGTGAAAGCGTGGTTGAGGATGGTTGTCGTTTTGTTTTGTGGACGGGGACCCCGTGAAAAGACGACGAGGGGGGGCGGGGGACCGACAACCATGGAAAGAAGAAATACGACGAGTCGCTATTGTTCGTGTTGGGGTGGTACGATGAGTTGTCTATTTCTTCTTCTCGGCCTGGCCGGCCTCCTTCAGGACCTTCTTGACGATCTTCTGCTCCTCGATCAGGAAGGCGCGGACGACGCGGTCACGGACGCAGTTGCCACATCGCGAACCACCGTAGGCGCGCTGGACGGTCTTCTTGGGCTTGGAGAGCTGAGCGTACTCGCGGGGGCGGAGAGCGGGGACCTGGAGAAGGTGAGTTAGTGGGAGAGCTTTGCAGAGGTGGTGGCGCGGTGCGAGGAAGGGTTGGTTGTTGGTGGCGGGCGTTGATCTTCGACGTGCGACGAAGCGACAGTTGTTCTGCAAGAGTTGTCCAATGTTTTTCCTCAAAGTCCTCCAATCGAGTCCCGTCAGGTTGTTTGTCGTTGTCGCTGTCGCTGTCGTCGCTCGTGATGTCGGTGCGCCTCCCTCAAAACCCTTTCCCCCATTGCCGTGCCCCTCCAATTCGAGTGTTCGATGTCACTTACGCCGGGGAGCTTGATGCCGCAGTCGCCGCACTTGGGGGCAGTGCCGCGCTTCTTGATGTGAAGAACACGGTGCTGGCCGCCGGGGGTCTTGATCACCCGCGTCTTGTTCGACGTGGTGTTGTAGCTGTTGATTTCGCGTCAGTTGACGAACGTTACGACGGCGAGCCGGCAACAATGCGACGTTCCGGCTGGAAAAGGCAGGCTTGTAGCGGGGAGCTACTCACGGGTTGCGACGGCGGTAGGTAACGCGTTGGCCGGCCATTTTGTCGTCGGGTTGCTGGTTGTCGGACGGTTAGTTGGGGAAGGATCTGGTCGGTGTCGTGAGAGGAGAACAGCGTCGAAATGCTCGAAATTTCTTTGTGTGGGAGTGCAAAATAGCGAGCATGCCTGATTGGCCCATTTGGAACGGGTCGGGTGGGGCAAAACCACCAGCCACCTGCACGTGACTGCGCCACGCTTTTGACTCAGCGTGCCACGGCCCACGTCGACGACACGGTCGGACATTTGGCCTGGACGAGGTGAGATGCACGGTGACGACGAAGGGCCATGCATCGGTCGTGAGGTCGGCGGCTTGTCGCGCGCCTCATGTAAAGTGGCGCGCTGCTCATACGAAATGTTCCATATGGGTGAACAGACTGCCCATTGAAACACACGGCCGACCCGGCGTCTGTGTCTATTTGTCACATGTCACCAGTCGCTAGATGCGATCAATCGCTCAGCAAATTTGACCATTTTCCATTACCAGGCCCTTAGCCATCATGGCCCGTTCGCGACCCAAATCCGAGGACTACCACTAATTTTTGAAAGACAAAACTCCGACCGCTATGAACCCCGTCTAATGAACTCCGAAATGCAGGACAGAATGCTACAAGCAGACCACTTGGTCCACTCCCACGAGCAAAACCCAGCTCACTTCCAGGACGAGGAGCAGCTCGCCAGGGCTCTGGTTCTCGGCCCCCGATCACTTGATCAGCAGAACTTTTTGTATGCCTCAAAGCTACGACTCGCCAGAGTCTACGGTGCACTCACGAAAACTGCATCAGATTCATCGCCACCAGCTCCGAACGCTTGAAGCCGTTGCCAATGCACCTGAAAGGAAAAGGAATGGGCGTAGCTAGAGAGATGTCAGTGGAGTCCTCATAACTTTGCATTTCCATATCTCCAGGGGACTAAACTTACTATCAAGGTGCAACACAATGTCAGCGATGACATCGGGGTTGATGCGGTAATACTTTCCACCTTGCATCAGGTACTCGCGGCCGAACTGGAAAAGAAATGGTCAGTCAATCTCTTAGATAACCATAAGAAGTAGGGCTCACTTACGTAGTCTTGAGTCTCGCTGGCGGATCTGAAGTACGCCAAGCCACCGCCGAACAGGCGGTTTTCGAGCCACCGACCGGCCTCTCCGCGATGCAAATCGTCGGCCACGAGCTGCACGAAAGCCACACTCCGCGGCGTCGCAGACCCTGGTGCGATACATCCCTCAGCCAGGTAGCCCACGAAAGCGTGTGCCAGCTCGTGGGCCGTGGTTGTCCCAATCTGGAATAGCAGCCTCATGTACTTCTCCACGTGCTCTTGTTCGTAGGCTCGCGACATCTCAATACACTTTGTGTAGTTGAAGGCGAGGTGAGCGGCGGCTTTGGGCTTGTAGTCGGCCAGGTTACCCCCTCCAAACTGAGGCTCAGCCCACGAGGAAATACGCTGGGTGGTGGCAGATGTATCTGGTGCCATGGTCAAGGACAGCTCCACGCACGGGAAGTCATTCTGGATCCGGTCCAGGAAATGGTCGACGTAGAGTGGCATCAGATCCACATCTCCTCCGAAAGCGTGGCGCTGCTCATGCTCCCAGCCCATGACAACGGCCCGGCCGAGATCCTTGAGGGCTGCCCTGCCATCGAATGTGTTCAAGATACGAACACCAAGCTTCAGCGCCCTTGCCATCTACCACTTGTTAGCACAGAATCACAGTCGCGATCATTTATTGATGTACTTACCGTATCGAACTCAGGCACACCTGGATTGAGGTTGTGCCTGTTGTTGACTCCAAGGTGTGTGACATACATGCAGACACCGTGGAGGTCCAAGACGGACCAAAACGACGGCACATTGGGGGCAAGTCCAGCGGCAGCCATGATTGTCGACTGTCGAGAATAGGAGAAGAAAATGGGCTGATCTTGGAAAGTACTGATATTGAAAGCTTTGTGTATTAGCAGAGCGATGAGAAGATGTGGTGTGCTGTTGAAGTGTGGATTCCAAACACTCGGAGGATGCTGGAAACCCGAGCATCTTATGCTGCGAATAACCGTCGCAACGTGGTTTGGTGACGAAAAACATTAATTGCTATGCTCTAGACAGGTTCTTCGATGTTGAACAATGCAAGACGCTGTTCAAACCGCGGCGCCATCCTCCCCCAACCCGGAAAGACCAAATCAACGCCAATGTCGGCTCAAACCACAAAGATAATTGTTAAGGACAATGCACAAAGGGGTTTTGGCACCGAGTATATAACAATCATGAGAGTTCTAGAGCATTTTGATCTTCTTTCTTTCAAGTCGTGGGGTTTCTGATAGGCCAATGCTGCACAATAACAAATGCCTTGTATTGACCGAGAAAACACTCGTCGTAACTTGAAGCCCTCGGAAACTGGTCCGCTTTTTCAGGTCAACATGCATGCATCAGGTAGGCTCAGAATGGCCAGTTCAATGACTTCAGCTCTTGGTGTAAGCGCATCATCCCAACTGATACTAGGAAGCCTCGTGAGCCTCACTCATAGCCCAGCCGCACGAAGGTCTTTGATGGCCAGCTTTCGTCCCGGATATCCAGCCGAACCGAAGCGTGACAGACTCATCTATCAGCTCATGGGTAATTCTGATCATCTTTCGCAGTGGTTTCACGCCTTCTGAGAATGACTGAGCATTGAATAATAGTCTTCGACACCAGACAGGGGGGGTCCTCGCTGACGTCTTGGCCTAGCTCGATGGTGTGCTCGCGCCAACCCACCAGACCGCCACCACGGATGCAGCATGTGTCATGTTAGATCATAGGTGCATGCTTGCGCCAACCCAGAACACTGAGCTATCGATGTCGCGATATCGCTGGGTTTCGAGAGATGTGCGCATGCTGGCTGTCGTATAAGATGGTGCATTGCACACCTCATGAAGCCACGATTTATAGCTCTATCAATTCAGAATTGGACAACAGCGCTGCTCACAAATTTCTTTAACTACATTATCACAATGATTCTCAACGAGAAGGGTCCCGGCAGCGTGGCTCTGGATGATTACGAGAGCCAGGCACCGCCCGCCCAAGACATCATTCAATGGACCCCTGAAGAGGAGAAGAAGCTCCTTCGGAAGTGCGTCTGGCCTTGGACGGGACTTCGAAGTTTAACTGATACTTGAGCAGAATTGATCTTGTGTTGATGCCACTCCTCATTCTCGGTTTGTTTGCTCTGCAGCTGGACCGTTCCAACATGTGAGTCGCATCTTGAGAGCGGGGAGATTCCAAAATGTAAGAACACTTTCTCACCCCTATCACAGCGGCAACGCCTTCACCGATTACTTTCTCCAAGATGTCGGAATCAACCAGTTTCAATTCAACATTGGAAATCAGCTCATGTATCTCGGCATAGTGCTGTTCGAGGTTTGTGCCACATCCTCTTCTGCGAGCCCACTCTGACCCCGTGCCTTGACAGATTCCCAGCAACCTCATCCTGTACCGAGTCGGCCCCGCCGTATGGATAGGATTCCAAATTGCAGCATGGTACAATACAGTCTCTGCTCACTTTTTATTCGACTGACCATTTCCAGGGGCTTGGTGGCCACCCTCCAGGCATTCATCAGGGGCAAAGGAGCCGGCGCTTACTATGCTACTAGATTCATCCTCGGGTAGGCAGTGCTCAAAGCTCGCACACTGGTCAAGACTAACAAGATACCGTTAGCGTATGCGAATGCGGATAGATTCCCGCTGGCCTCTACACCATCGGTCGGTTCTACAAGACCAGTGAGATTAGCAAGCGCTTTGCTTGGTTCTTCCTCGGGAACATGTCTGCAAACGGAGCCGCCGGCCTTCTGGCTTACGGAATGTGAGTAGTCGCAGCTGTGTAGTTGCTGAAGAAGAGGTCTGGACTGACAGTGCAGCCTCCAAATGCGAGGTGTCGCCGGGCTTGCTGGCTGGCAGTGGCTCTTTATCATGAGTTATCACATGTTGTGATAGGTGCTGTCTGCGTAATGTAGAAGTTTGAACTAATTTCTGTGACAGCTCGAGGGAATATTCACAATCATCGTTGCGATTGCCTTTGTCGCCCTCTTCCCTCCGTCAACTGTCAACCCTGTATCTCTCATAGGCCGCCGCTACTTCGACGATCACGAGATCCAGATCCTCACCCTACGAGTCCTTCGAGATGATCCCTCAAAGGCCCATGTCAGGACACATGTGTCCAGAGATGAGCTCAAAGCTGCGGTATGTTGACACTTTGCTATCTTTTGCAAACCCCCCAATTGATGTCATTGACTGACGCCATGCCAGTTGACCAACTGGAGGTTACTCGCACACATTGTAACAATCATCTCCAGTCTGGCGGCACTCTCAGCTACCTTTACCTTTGCTCCGTCCATGGTAGCAAGCTACGGGCATGGGAGGCTCAAAGCCAATGCATTGGTGTCCATAGGGTACTGGCTGCTGCTGCTGACGACGATTACTTGGGGCTGGATTGCGTAAGTTCATCAAATCCCACTTGACACGAAGCCTACCTGATCTCTTCAAGGGACAAATGGGGAAGAAGAGGCCCCATGGTGTTTATCGGCTGCTTCATAGGCACGATTTTCGTGGTGAGCTTGCCCACCTGTCCATAATTGCATCCCCTAATGAGCAACCTAGATTGTAAATAGAGTGCTTGTGAGCTCCGACAACTACCAAGCCAAGTTTGCCATCATCGTTCTCATCACAGCTTTCAGCTTTCAATGGCGTATGCTATGTTCCCGGTTTTCCGCGGCACCAGTCTCTGGGTCGAACCTAGCTCACGCTTCTTGCAGACCCCATCCATGGCTCGTGGATCTCTCTCAACGCAAAGACGTCTGGAGAGAGGCCTGTCACGATGGCCATTTTCATCATGGCGGCGAACATTTCGGGCATTGCCAGCGGCCAGCTCTTCCAGGCTCACGACGCTCCCAGATAGCGTACAGCCTGGACCGTGACGGTTGCTCTATCCTGCGTCGGCGTTTTGGGAAGTGTTTTGAGCAACCTGCAGTACTGGGAGCTCAACCGTCGCATCGCGAAGAGGGGCGAAAAGAACGGATGGGTGTACAGACCTTGAGCCTGTGACCTGAACTTTTCCACAGCCTCCTTCTTGAGCGCTGCAGCTGGCATACGGGCCCCTCAGGCGAGTCACCACGAGTGTCTCGGCGCACCGCAGCGACTTCATGTCCTTGTTCTGTGTGAAATCTGAGGTCTCGGCCTTGTAACAGACTACTCTAGACGAAATGGATGTTTCCGGTGAGGATAAACCGACTGGACTGGAACTGAGATCTCGGTACCTAGGTACTCGATTCAAGAAGTTTGAATTTAGTTGTAATGAGTGTAGATTCATTGAGCCGTTGGTTGATCATTTCGACATGAGGCCCAGCCACTGCCTCAGTAGACAGGTAGGTACATCATCGACAGAATGGCTTCAGAAAGGGGAAGACATCGCCAACTTCCCTCTCGGTAGTCCAATTCTCCAGCTTGTGCAGGTGAGCCTCGAAAGCCGGGTTCAGTAGCACGCAAAGCCCATCCGGAGATCTCAAAAGTGCTTCGGCCAGGCCAAACCGCCAGTTGATAGACATTCGCGGCCCCTGAAGCCATCTAAACTCCTCGAAGCGCGTCCAGTCCATATCCCTGATAATGTCGTCGCGCGCCCGAGGCCACACGATCATGTCAACCCAAGGTGGATGCGCGACGGTCCTTTGAAGAAGAGTAGGGCGCAAATAGGTAGGCATGGCTTAGTAGCTTTCTTGCGAGCGGCAGACGAGCCACCGTATCATGTGTGACAAGTTGTACATGAAGGCGATGCGCTCGAGCATGCGGGGGATCGAAGACCGGCCGACTTGTGCTGCAACAATGCGGGAGAGGGGCGGCAAGCGCACTTCTTGGTCTTTGGTCGTTGAAGCTGGCTGGTCTTCTTCAGGAGATGGGTTGAGAAGTGAGGATATGTTGGGAAAGACGGGCTCGGTGAGTTCTGCCTCTTGATGTCCTTGCTGCTGTGCGCGGGCTCGCCAGGACGTAATCGTTTCGGCAATGACTTCGTCCAGCTTGCAGGTGGGCGATATGTGCCGCGGCATCTGCTGCCAGACTTCGTGGCCGCGGTTCCAATCTGCGGTATCGTGATTGCTGCCGTCAAGAGGGATGGAGTTTGGCGGCGAGGAGTCCAGGAATGCAGAACTGCCGTCCAGCCCCGTCATGGACAAGTCCCAGAAGTCCACATCTGTTGGAGCCAAACCGCTTGAGTTAATGGTGATACCGGTGCCGAAAGCCATAGGCAGCCGGAGATAGTCGGGTGTGAGTTCATCCAGAAGGAGCGGCTCGTGGACAAAAGGCCCCGAAGTTTGGAACATGGGTTGCGCGAGGTCCCTGATCGTTGCATGGTCTCCAAGTAGTTCAATCTCAGGCTCGCTGGACTGTACTCTAGCGAGATCACTTCGACATGTGCACGTTTCGAGAGCTGCATGTGCATCCCGAAGCTCATATGTCAGCTCCGCGACTCTCTTCTCCAGACCTTGGATGTAAGTCTTAGTCTTGGCACGGGAGTAGCGCTGGTTTTCGCGATCGATGGCTCTCTTCTTGAGCACCTCATCTTGAGAGAGATTCTTGACGCGGCGGCGAACATTCGCGGCGTTGCACGACATGACGATGATTGCTGTGTTTTGAAAGAATTGATGCTTGTTTCGCCTTTGCTTGCCGCCGAGCGACATGTCACCGGCCGGTCAGCGGCATTGAGAGATTGCGTGATCAGTGTCGCCATCGGGGGTCACCGTTGCGTGCCGAAGGACCCATCCTCCAGCGGCCGAGGACCTTCAAAATGGGGCAAGCACATGTCATGTTAGCGTCCCATTCCAAATTCAGAAGCATTGTCATATTAGCGCGTCGACAGTTGTATGGGCTGAAGGCTGGGATTGATGGCGTCTGAAGGGGCAATGGCCATCGTGCGCGGCCGCGTTATATCGTGCGTCCTCTCTTCGAGTCGACCGCACAATGTCCAGTAAATCACCAGCTTATTCCTTCCAGCTATGAAGCTCTCGACACTTTTGCTCGCCTCTTCTGCGGCATGGCCGCCCTAACATCCTCTTCATCCTTGTGGATGACCAGGACTGGTAAGACAATAGACGTTCAGCCTATGATCTCAACCATTTCTGACATTGATTCAACAGGCACGTGCACTCCCTCGATTACATGCCCTCAGTCCAGAAGCATCTTGTTGGGGAGGGCACACTTTACGCCAACCACTACTGCACTGTTGCTCTGTGCTGCCCGTCCCGGGTGAACATGTGGACAGGAAGGGCGGCGCACAACACCAATGTAAGTTGCGATTACCGAAGGGAGATCTGTGAAAGCCCATAACTGGAGAATATGCCTCCAGGTCACCGACGTATTCGCGCCATACGGCGGATACCCCAAGGTTATTCGCGAGGGCATCAACGAGAACTACCTCCCCACATGGCTCCAAGACGCAGGCTACAACACTTACTACAGCGGCAAGCTCTGGAACCAGCACGATGTTACCAACTACAACAAGCCCTTCGCCGGGGGCTTCAACCAATCGAGCTTCCTCCTCGACCCTCACACGTACCAGTACCGCAACGCCACAATCTCTCACAACGGTGCACCTCCAGTCAACTACCCTGGGCAGTACTCGCCAGAAATCACGGCAGAGTACGCCTATGTCCACCTCAATGACGCCCTGTCTAGGGAGCACGACCGTCCGTGGTTCGTCGTGCACGCACCCATCGCCCCGCACTCCAATGTCGACTTCCTCCCCGAATTCAGCGTCCGCGAGCCTGAGTATGCTGATCGTCACGCCCACCTCTTCGAAGATTACATCATCCCTCGTGGTGACAATTTCAACGTCGGCGGAGGCGTGAGCTGGGTCAAGCATCTCCCGCCACTTAACGACACCGTCATCGCGTACAACGACGAGTTTCAGCGGGCCAGGCTACGCGCCCTGCAGTCGGTGGACGAGATGGCTGAAACCATGATCCGGAAGCTCAAAGAATCTGGGCAGTTGGAGAACACTTACATCATCTACACCACGGACAACGGGTATCACATCAGCCAGCATCGCATGCACCCCGGGAAACAGTGTGGCTTCGACACAGACGTGCACATCCCCCTCATTGTGGTATGTACCCCACCGCCATTGAAAAGGACGATCACTGACTGATCCTTGTGACAGAGAGGTCCTGGAATCCCGGCTGGTCATGTCTCACACGCCGTTACCTCCCACACGGACATTGCTTCTACGATCCTCAGCTTCATCGGGCAGCCCATGAGTGAAGACGAGACCGACGGAACGCCTATCCCCTTGTCCCTAGTGGATGAGGCCGAATCGAGGCACGAGCATGTAACCATCGAGTACTGGGGCTAAGCAGTCCCCGAAAGCCCTTATGGATCGTACGGTGACGTTCACTGGACAGACCCATCCATTCCTGTGGGCGCGCAAGGGACTGGAAACAACACGTACAAAGCCGTCCGTGTCATCAGCGAGTCGTACAACTTCTACTACGCCGTGTGGTGTACGAACGAGAGGGAGCTGTATGACCTCAAGGTGAGCTCAAGTCCCCAGTTGAAGAGGCGGCATTCTGACCCTGTAAGCGCAGACCGACCCTGGCGAGACGAAGAATCTTCTCGCAGAGGAGACCTGGTCGGAACAGACACACACCTTGTTCGGCCGGCCACTCAGCCAGGTTGTCGCGCGCCTCGACGCACTGACACTTGTGCTCAAGTCGTGCAAGGGACGGGTGTGTGTCGAGCCTTGGCGGCAGCTGCATCCAAGGGGAGATGTGTTGAGCCTCAAGGACAGCCTGCGTGTCGTCTTTGACGCATTCTACGAGGGACAAGATAAGGTCAGCTTCAGTGATTGCAAGCTTGGCTACCTCCCGGAGTTTGAGGGACCTATGGTGGCGGACCAGTTCGAGGAAGTCGGCGGTGAGGAAAACGCATGGCCACAGGAGCTGAAGAAGAGGGGCGAGGCGTGTCACGGCGGACGGTGGAGCGAGTGGACATGATATTCATGACAAGAACATGTATGATGGGTCCACCAGGGTCAGGGATGAACGCAATGTTTCTATGATGTAGGTATGCATCGAAGCACGACCTGCGGAAAACAAATTGGTATTTGGTACACTAGGTGCTCCGTCATGGAGACCCGAAAAAACGCATATGCTAGATCCTCATGGGTTCATGGTTGGCTGGCCAGGATAAACCGAGCTCTGGCGAGACAGTTGTATCAGTGCTGCTATCGGAAGTTCCGACGCTCTTCTTCTGGTGACTCGCCCCGGAGGTGCCTGTGCCCCTTTTCGTCCGGACGTTGGGAAAAAGACACTTGAACCAGGTCCTGAACACTGGCATGCAAAGCACCAAGTTGCCCACAAGCATGGCGCAGCTCACTTCGCGCATGACCCAGAGAAACCAGACTGGGTCCGTTGGGTTGGTGAAGACGGCGACCTTGAGGAGGATGGCACAGATGATCTGATTGGACTTGGGTTAGCTTGAGTTGAATGAAATGTTGTACGAAGACGTACCACGAAGATACCCATACTGAAGAGAGCGATGAGGAGGAGTTTCCTGTACCGAGTGTTAGTTTGCATTTATCTGAAGGAGAGGTCCTATCTACCTCTTGATATCAATTTTCAGCTTGCTGAAGAGCGCCACAGGGACGAGGATGATAAGGAGGTCGGTAGAGAGGTTCATCGTAAGCTGCAGAGTGTTGTAATGCGTCCATGAGAGGCATTGTACTGATAAATTAGCGAAGGAATGCATAGAATCATAGCATGGTACGTACTGTTTGTAGGCACCAGCACAAGATAATCGCTGAATGGCCGACACCATCCAGCGTACAGGGCCACAATGACGGCGATGTAAGCGAGCCCAGTGTATATAGCGATTACTGTGAGAAGCTTATAATGTTGATGGAAGAACCTAGGAGATGTTAGCCTTTGCTGGGAAACATACAGCAATGGGGAGACGAACGTGAGGCGGTTGTACAAGATCAACAGACAACACTTGTTACCCCAGAGTGTCGTCTGAACGCATGTTTCTGTCAAGATGTTGAGGATTCCGAGCTTTCGACCGATGACGAAGTTTTCCTCGGGTGTTGGATGATCGAAGTCGATGGTCGGCGCGATGGAGAAGTAGAGGTACAGGGCAACCGTGCCAGTCGTGTATATTAGCTGTGCAGTTGTCAGCGGAACGTGCCAGGCCGCTTTTTTGGGTGTGCCGCAGTACCGTCATGATGATCATGAGAGCGTCGTCGATGGGAAATTCGGCCATGAACTTTCGTCTTCGGGTGATGTATTGCGAGGCACTTGGAAAGTCAGCAAGATGCGTTTCTCGGCCGTGCCGGGAGTGAACTCACAATCGAATTGCCACGACGCAGATGACCACCGAGTACCAACACCACACCTCGACCTTTTCATGTATCGGCATTGCCATGCTAGGCGACGGTCGGGCGACGTGAGTCCGCGGTGATGATACCAGGCGGGGTTCGCACAAGGAACGGAAACATCCTTCGTAATGGATGCTGACGGTGGGAAGCTTGCAACTTGCCCCCGAACCACGGAAAGAGGGGGAGAGTCAGCAATTAAGTCGGCCGTGCTGACACATGTTCCGGATGACATCGCGAAAAGGCCTAGACCAGAGTCAAGGCTGAGACAATTCCAGCCAGCTGGGGCATGCCCGTAGATTTGCTACTGGGCAGAGGTGATGCATCCCCGTGCCACGGTAGCGGGCTGAGCGCCACGCATTACCCTTGGCGGTAGCCAGGCCTCGGAAAAGCATCTGCAGGCGCCGCATGCGGGATCACGGCGGCAAGGGTGGCTGTTTTCGCTGGCACATCAGCTCTTGGACCGTCACTAGTCAAAGTCAAACAGCGATTCGGGGTCCTGTCGGCGCCGATCGTGCGGTCCGCCAGGCCTGCCTTTGAGACAGTCTCATCGCTAGGAGCAACTTGGCATGCCGCCGGCATCCAAATGCAGACAAATCTGACGGGCAAACAGATGGGCTCGCCCGTCGAGGCGCTGGTCATTGTACGCGAAGAGGCATAGTTCATCTTGTCTAGACCAGCCCGGCCGCTGCGTAGTCGTGAACTACCCGAGCTTGGACGAGGAAGCATGCTTCCCCCTGTTTTCCACGCAACAAATCACTACATCAGGTGAGAGCTAGGATGACAGGGTCGGGGTTGTCTCCGATTCCGAGCCACCAGCCGTGATCGAGACCAAGACAGCTTGTTCTCAGTTCTCGAGGTTTAAGTCAGGGCCAGGAGAGCTTATTCGTCACGTGAGACGTCGAGATGAAAGTTGCGCTGAAGACGAGCCCCCGGAGAATCTATTTCGTTGGCCAGGAGAAGATCGTTGGAAATTGCCTGATGGCTACGTCAAGGCTGCCCGTAGTGCAGACCGGTTGGGCAGTGCCATTGGCTTTTAATTCAAGGTTGAGACTATCAACCTCTCGCCCTTTGTGGCCGACTTAGCGAGCGCCACAGGAACGATTCCCGCAAGCTTGGAGAAGAAGATGGTGTCTATGATCAAATGTTGGGGGTGAAAGGGAGGGATCATATCGGCAGAACCCGACTCTTGACACCACGGCAGCCGTGTCACATGCAATCAAAGCAGGTTCCTTGGAATGGCCCCAGAAAAAAACCTCGAATGTGTGCAAAGGGGCATGCCTCATGGACTCATGTTGCAATCAAGGTCGTCGATGGAGATCCCTCGAGAGGACATCTGCTTTATTTCAGTAAATATATACAAAATTCGGGTTCTCCTTGTCCGTGAGATCCTGAAATGCCGTACTATTCAACCCCTCTGTGGTATCAACCGCGACTCCTCGCTCCCTCATGTCTGCACGAAGCCTTTCCTTCCGTCGATTCTCGCACTTGAAAGCATAGCGGAAGACGAAGAAAAGCGCCAACTCGATCAGATTGGCTGCAAGTAAGGAGGCAATACCTGTACGATAGGATGGGGCCTCGCTTTGGAAGTAGAAAAAGGGACTGATGATACTTCCAACACACGAGCCAAACCAAACCATACCGGAGACAATCATTTTCTTGGACTGTCCACCGGTATTGCTTGTTACCAGTGACAGACCAATCACAAATGACGCCTGGTATGATCCAGTTAGGTAGCTAACAGCCAGTCATTAGATGTGTAGTAATGTAGAGGAGGTGAGGGGTTCCAGTCCTTTGACTGGAATGACTTACAAGCATATGAGTCTCCCGATGTATGCGTCGGCCGGCGCAAGTAGAAAGCCAAGTCCGCCGCAGATTGTTGGAATCATGAAGGCTGCGCAAACCAAGGTTCGACTGTTCGGTGGCATGTAGGCATTTGCCACTGCTCCAAGTCCGATCCATATGACCACGATAATACCCTGCGGGATACCCAGCAATGCTGTTTGCAACCTACCAAAGCCTAGGCCTCGGATAACAAGGGTGCTAAAGTTGGAGATACCTCCGTTTGGCACCGCCGCGATGAATCCCATGAGGGCGAAGAGCCAGGTTTTGTAATCCAAGTACGCCTCTTTGACCTGACTCCAGTTGACCCTGGGCTGTTCGACACCCGTCTGGTTTCGCCGCATGCGAGCGAGAATCAACAAACGCTCATCGTAGGAGAACCCGCGGATAGTAGTTGGCGAATTTGGAAGGAGGAAGAGGAGCAACAGTGCCCAGAAGGCACAGACGGTGCCGACGATGATAAATTCGAATCGCCAGGAAGCCAGGGCACCGCCCTCGATGCTGCCAATGGCGTAGCCGATGAGGCCACCCCCTGCGACACCGATACCGTTCCACGCATACCAGGCTGATATCCGAATTGGTTGCTCGTCACGCGTATAGAACATGGATGTGATTAGCATGAAAGCAGGGTCGGCAATAGCTTCAAAGGCTCCTGAGAGAAACCTGAGTGCTGCAAGCCCTCCAAAGTTCTGGACTGCGCCCTGCGGGATAAGCAATGCGCCCCACATGAAGATGTTGAAGGCAAGATACCAGGCTGGGGGCGACCGCTGCATCAGGAGGTTGGACGGAATAGACCAGAATAGCCAGCCAAAGTAGAAGATACTAGACAGCCAGGAATACTGCTGTCCAGAGATGCGGAGATCTTCCCTGAGGCCAAATATCGCCGCATATGACAGGGTGGTTTTGTCAACATACTACACAGGAGTGGCTGTTAGTCCCACGGTCTTGGCAAATGGCTTCAGAGGCTCACGTAGAAGAAGTAGCAAATTCCAAGAATGGGCAGAATGCGCCGGTCAAGCTTGCGTTTGAGACGCGTCTCGTCTTCTTCTTTGATTGCCTCATCATTGGGGTATCTCGTGATAGCAGCCAGATAGAGTTCCGAGTTGTACTGCTTCATGGTTGTGGCCGGCGGAATCACGGCAGCGAGATCGGCATGGTTGCCGTCGCTACTGTGACAGACCAACTCTTCGACGGATGGTTCTTTTGAGTCGGTATCCATCTTTTTGTTGTCTGGTAACGAATCAGTACGCCGAACGAAGACACCCCAGCACAAGAACCCGGCACTTACATGGATTTTCTCTGGATCAGCGTCGCAGACCCCGAAAAGGGAATCCTTCTCGAACCAAGGAATGAGGACAGAGAGGATGAGATCCACGGAGGGGGGATTTTTTGAACCGACGGGAAAAGGAAACCCATCACCCGCCAAACGGGCATCCAATTGGACAGTCACCAAAAGCTTGAAATTGGAGACCCGCTACGCATCTGTCAGCCAGCGACTCGCCGAAGGTTTCTGAACGATTGGCTAGCTCAGCGGAACTCCGACGGCAGGTCCCGTGCTTTGGCAGAAGGCCCTTGCGGAATTCCGGCCGGCAATAACTTATCAAGGGAATGCACCAAGGGTATGATATCCGTGTCGTCAAAATGCAAGAGAACAAAAGGCAAGCCATAGCCCACTGGCATGATCGCCGGTTGCAGGAGTCTCGAGTGAGCACCCCACAGATTGTCATCTTGTTCCCCTGAAGGCCGATCCAGATCGTCGTCGACATGGCGGCCTCTGCACAAGGGCTGGAGCCAGTGTCCGGACCGCGAGATGTCTTGTCTTCTCGGCCAAAGTTTGAGGGGTCGAAACTGAACATCTTTGATGTTACCATCACTGGGTTCGAGACTTACGGTAGGAACGTCTGTATAGACAGCCTCCCATGTTAAGACATTCTCGCTGATACTACCTGCCTCTCAGACCTGCGCTTCCCGACCAGCCTTGATGCATCGGGATCGGATGCCATGAACCCTGCCGGAGACTACAGCGCCGCCCATGTCCAGCTCACGACCAACACAGACCTTGTCGGTCACGGCATTGCATTTACAATCGGCCGGGGTAATGATCTCACCACAGCCGCTGCGAGGCAGATTGCCGAACGCATCGTTGGCAAATCCCTCGGCGAGCTGACCAAAGACATGGGAAAGACTTGGAGATACCTCGTCGCCGACTCACAACTACGATGGGTTGGTCCCGAGAAGGGAATCATCCACCTCGGCCTCAGCTCCTGTGTCAACGCGCTTTGGGACCTTTGGGGGCGTTACCTCGACAAGCCTGTCTGGCGGATCGTGTATGATTTCGAACCCGAAGAGTTTGTGCGCTGTATCGATTTTCGCTACATAGAAGACGCTATCACACTAGAAGAAGCTCTTGAAATTCTCACGACGCAACAACACTCAAAGTCACAACGCCTAGACGAAGCATTGAAGAACAGGGCTGTGCCGGCGTACACCACGCAGGCTGGCTGGCTGGGATTCTCGGACGAGCGTATGGTTCAAATGATCCGACAAAACATAGCAGATGGTATGGACAAGTTCAAGTTCAAGGTTGGCGGAGACATCGAAGTCGATCGTCGGCGGCTGAAGATCGCAAGAGATGTGATCGGAGACGACTGCACTCTCATGATGGACGCGAACCAGGTTTGGGGTGTGGCAGATGCCATTGAGAATATGAAGAAACTTGCCGAGTTCAAGCCCCTGTAAGCTTCATTCAGCACCTGGGGCGTGGGATGGCACCGCTGACAGACAACCTCTCCCCAGCTTCATCGAGGAGCCGACATCCCCCGACGACATTCTCGGTCACGCCAAGATTAGGCAAGCCATCAAGCCTTACGGGATTGGTGTTGCAACAGGGGAGCACTGTCAGAACCGCGTCATCTTCAAACAACTCCTGCAAGCAGAAGCCATTGATTACTGCCAAGTAGACGCATGCCGTTTGGGAGGCGTCAACGAGGTGCTGGCAGTGTTGCTCATGGCAAAGAAGTACGTATTCCCAACTCCAAACGCCTGCATCGGAAAGACTCTGTAAGTAGCCCAGGCTAACACGCGACGACAGATTCAATGTGCCTATCGTGCCTCACAGCGGAGGCATCGGCCTCAACGAATATACCCAGCACCTCGCCCTCGCGGACTATCTCTGTGTTTCTGGAGAGAAGAGTCTCCTCGAGCACATCAGCTCTTTCAGCGAGGTACTCCACCACCCCGTCAAGGTCAGTGATGGCTATTTTGTCACACCACACGAGGCGGGGTACAGTGTCGAGTACAAGTCAGAAGCCATCTCAAAGTACCTCTACCCGACAGGGACTTTTTGGGTGAGCGACCAAGGCCTCGCCATTCGGAACGGTCCACGAAGATGAGGGCCAGGCAACTTGGCATCCTTTCCAGGAGACACGAAGTTATGCCGACGGGAGTACGGTCTGCGACTTGGAGTGGTCTTCCAGCCACCCGTCGAAAACGCCATCATCGATGTTCATAAAGTCATCAAGACTGAAGTCAAAGCTTGGTGGGAGGAGCGAATCCAGGTCTGGTGGAATCATGGACATGAAGCGCTGGGCTGGTGGAGAGGCCGTCGACGAAGACCCAGGTTCGCTCAGGGCAGGAGGGGTATCATGAGTAGTCGCGGTGTCGGGTGTTTTCCATGGCGTCGATGTATCCAAAAGATTCGACAGAATGTTGGCATTCTCGGCCGCCGCATCCCGCCTGGTATCGTGGCGTTGACGCCGTCGACGAGGGTTTTGGTCATGTGTATCGGCTCCTGGCCTCTTGTGCGACTCGACAACCGTCCGAGTGGCGATCATTTGGAAGAAACTGCGGTAAAAGCCAGCATGCCAGTGGATTTCGCCGAGTTTTTCGAAGAGTTGCAGGCAGACTCGGAAACCTTTCTTGGAAGCGGCGTTTTCGGCAGCGTCATTGGGCATCTGAAGGCTGTGCAAATAAAAGGCGATGACTGGCAAGGCCGTTGTGACACTGGACTCGTCAGTTCTTGCACGGCATAGAACAGCAGTGAACGGTTTGCATACCAGAATGTTGGACAAGCCTGAATCATGTCCAACTCCATCAGACTGATGAACAGACGAGTTGAGTCTTCGGCAACAATCCACACCGCGGGGGAGGGTGGCTTCCGAGCTCCCTCGGGAATCTCGTCCAGCCGGCTACCCGACTGCCGTAAGACTATCATAACAGTACTGGGCAAGTTAGCATCTAATTGAGCCGGACTCTGTCGACACGGGCTGACTCACTTGAACAGAAGCTGAAGAATCGTAGCGAACAACGTCACGACATTCCCCTGCAGGTGATTCTCAGGGTTCTGCCCTGAGCTCTGAGCGATTGGCTTCAGATGATCGTGCCATCGCTCCAACACCCCTTCACACAATTTGATCTGTTGCGGGAGGCTCTCTTGAGAAGCCATGGGGAGAGATAGCACACCCTCCATGTAGTGACAAAGCTTGGCGAACTCGATGAAGAGGGACTTGACGGCTGTATCGTCCGCAGAGTCGCCGACCTCTGCCAGATCTTCAAGTGTAGGAAAATTGGTTGTGCAGTCGAGGCTGTTGATGTGGAGGGGTCGTCGTGTCCCGAGAGCAATCAGTCTGTCACGAATGACGCAAACCCACCAGATCCTGATCCAGAGACGTCGCTGAGGCGCAGACTCTCCTGGGTCCCGATGAAGACCGATACCCTGGGCCAAGGTGATGGCCTGATGAGCCCAGAGCCAGGTGTGCTTTTGGCCGTCCATGGAAGGGAAGTACTGGCTCATCAGCAGTAATGCTTGGATGTTGGCGATATCTTCAACTTCATAGCTGATATTATAGAGGCACTGGGAGAGGGTCAGCTGCGCTCATCACCCTGGGTTTTCGACGCTCGAGCTCACCCGACATCGGTCATAAAACACGCTCCGCGCATGCCTGCGGGAGTAGAAGCCCATGGACTCAATGTCCAAGTCCGAGCTCGCAGGAACCGCCGTGAAGAGGATCGCTTGAAGCAGCAGCAGAGATGGACCCTGCCCGGCTAGAATGCCCTTCGAGTCGGTCTTTCGGTATCGTGCAAGAAAGTCTTCTCTGTCGACAAGAGGGAATGATGCATGGAACAGTCGAAAGTAATTCGCGACCATTGCATCCATGTGTTGCCGACTTGGAAGCTGAAGAGCGCCTTTCTGGAGTAGATAATAGGTGTCGTAAGGTGAGAGGCCTCGTTCAGTCCCCGGCTGCGTGGCGAATGATTCTCCCAATGGCATGGGGAAGATGTTTGCGCCATGCCCTCGTTTGGTTGCAGGAGGCTTGTCCTCCAAGGTCATGTTCCGGAAGAGCGAATAAAAGGGGAATTTGTACAGCATGTGATGTTCCGGCACGGCTTCAGGCGGGGTTGACCTGATGCCCATGATGTTGATATTGGCGTTGTTTTCATGTTGCTGAGGCATTTTCGATTGTCGCGGTTTCCGGTCGTGCATTGTACAGTCGAAGCCGTCTTGCCGACATTTCGTGCATGGCACACCGATGTTGTCCATGTCGCATCGAATCTTGCGCGTGTGACAGGACGAGCATGCTTTGATTGAGTGAGACATGGTGATGATATGAGAACGAGCGAGGTCGGAAGTGGGCGAAGGGTTTTCGAAATGGCGCCTTGGCACTTTTGTATCTCCTGGTGGAGTGGAAGACCGAATGATGGACCTTACTAAGACCCCGTGTTCTAGCCCCATGACTACCTGTAGATTGCCTAGATTACAGGGATCTCGAGATCTAAATGAGGATTTAGATCTACCTAAGCCTAAAAGATATCACCACAGCCAACAATGATCCTTATGTACAACATTCAAACATTGCTCCGCAACAGCCGATACCCTCACCAGTCGCCGCGATACGGTCGTTCCTCTTCCTTTTGCGCTCTTTCGCCTCTTCTGCCATGCGCTCTTCAGGGGTCAAGGCGCGCATCTTCTCGGACGGCTTGTAGCCTGTGGATGACATGGTCGATACGGAGGATCGTCCGGAGTTGTTCTCCGACTGCGCTCCCGCGGCGATTGGCGGCGGAGCAAGTGACGAGTTGTTTTGCGTTTGGCTCATTGCGGCTTGTGACGCAAATGTGTCTGTTCGTATGGTGAAACGATGATTTGGGATTGAATGACAACGAATGCTGGAGATGGGATGCTTAGATGCCGTCGGAAATGAACATTTTGGCATACATGGGCTGTCCCTGTCTTCATATACGCCAAGTCCTGACGGGGGACTTTTTTTGAAGGATTCGGGGTGTATGCACGCTGACGCCGTATCGCCAATCATTTCGAGCCACCAGGCGAAACATTTTGCTAAGCCCGATGATCTCATGGCCGAGACTGGCAAACGGCCGCGAGCTGCATGCAGCAGGAGCGACAAGCATTTAAGGGTCCAGGGCTGTGCTACGTCATCAGGGGTCCGGGAAGGGTATTTCATCGACAATCTGTTGGACATCTCGCGAGATACGCGTATGAAAGGGCAGACAAACAAGGCGAAGGATTCAGATTGAGAGAGGCGTTCGGAGGGATGACTTGGCGACCAAGCGCTGGCGAGATGGCTACTGACCGAGGAGCGGTCTAGACGTCGGGAACCGCCTGGCTTTTTGCTTGCTGCAATCTTCCGTCAGACGTTCGCGGGGAGAACATTCCGGCGATTCTACTTTGATGTCATGATCTCGGTCGCGAGCTGCGAAAAGCAAAATGGCTGCAATGATGTCACTGTCACCCTCCTCTGGGGCATCCCCTGCGCCCTGAAGGTGGCACTGACTGAGTCGCACAATCCAAGTCGGGTTGGGTGCCAGCGCCTTGTTCCCCGCTCGCCGTGGCGTTGGGATTAGGGGCCGGCTTGGCACTGCACGAGGCGCCACGATGGGAGAGGGGCTGAAGCCACTTCTACAACGACATTGTGACCGTTGCCCAGACGGAGGCTTGTGGCCGATGGCGTTGCCAAGCCGGGCCGCATTGCTTGTCTAATACCAAGCTCCAAAGCACCATCGTGGGGGGGGGGGACCCAGCAGCTAGGTTTCTTCGGTGCCATCGTCAGTGTCGTGCCCCTGACCAACATGCTGCGCCTCCCTGGATGGGCATAGGGGCCGCTGAGATCGACGAGCACGGTGATCCGGTTAAGCGGACAAGGGCCGGGATACAGTGGTGCCCAGGTCGATACCCGCTGTTTACACCCACTGTGCTTGCGGACCATGCAGAGTTCTCCATGACCTTGACAACACATTCGCTCATTCAAGGCCGTCCCGGCAAGTGCGGCACCGAAATATCGTATTCAGGATATAGTGTACGAGCGCAGGGCGAAAGTTTGTCTGCTGTGGGTGCGCTGATGGAGATGAGGTCGAGCAGTGTAGACCACGGCGTGTTCCAGGCCAGAACTTGTTCTGGAGCAGAGCCACATGTACATATGGCTGAACCCAATTTTCCTCTGGCATGGCCCAGGTCCAGAAAGTCGGCCGAGAACCATCCTTGCTTCTGGGCTGCCTGTCGGCCAAACACTCCTCTTTGCGTGATACGGACACACTGAGCTCAGTGCGAGAGCCGGGTTTGATCGGATGAGGCCTTGACAGGTTAATCATGCCTGGAAGGGTAGAGCCTAAGCGCCGTCTTTCCGTGAAATGTCCCGAGAGTGCCGAGATACAGCAGACTAGTGAGCGCTACCGACGGGCTGACCTCGTCCTTTGTGCTGGACACGCGGCCAACCGGGCGATCTGGGGGGGGGGCCGCCCTGAAACCCCCAAAATAGTTTTTTTCTTCTAGGTCAGTATTTTCATCCCAGCCTGAGCAGTGAATGACGCGCGGGAAGGACGGCAAGCTAGCTGGCCATTAGCGCAAACGGCCCCATCAATGGGACGTCAAGCGACCCCCTTTTGTTTATTCTTTCCGGCAATAAGGTCCATGACGATCGTCCGAGTTGGGCAGAAGAAGCACCGGCGAATTGCCCCATCGGCGAAAGGGCAACTCAAATTTCATACGAGCATCGAAGAAGCATTCGAAATGCTCTGCCTCATCGCAAAAGACTGGAGGAAACGCATTTCTCGAATACTCAGGGTCTAAGACAAGTCCACGAGTCCTTTGACGCCCTGCTTCGTCATGGGGCGTTGCCGTTGTTCCGCCGAGAACAAAGCGCACCATTTCCGGTGAGACTGCCTGGGCTGTCTCACCGGCGTCGACCGCTTCTGGTGGGAGGCAAAGCTGAAAATCAAGGCTCAACATGGGTGCCGGGTTCCCGGGTCTCGAATCCATCGGGAAGAAGCCTCCCCCTGACTACCACCCAAGCTGCCGCGAAGCTAATTGAGAACAAAGATCCCGGCGCAGGAACCGTGCTGGCCAGGCTCTCGGATTCCCGTGGTGGATCGTCCCAGGACCCGGCGACTCCATCGACCCCATCGGACCATCCAACATGGGCCCCGCGTTGGCCATGCAGCTTTTCGTAGCTTGGACGCCCTGGGCAGCGTGAATACGATGTCATGGAGGAGTCCAGAGGGTCCATCTATTTCTCAAATTTCTTTAAAGAGGGATGCCCTCGTCTCTTGGCTCCCACTCTCTCATCCCTCATCCCTCATCTCATCTTATCACACATCCATCACAATGCGCTGTCAACTCTTCATCGCCTCGCTCCTTGGCAGCCTGGGCACGGCCGTTGCCAACCCTGCCCCCCAGGCATCCACCCCCGCAACGCCACCCGCTGCCCATCCGGCTACCATTGACAACAAGATCCTTATCTTGGCACGGGATACTGAGGGCGCCACCGCCGCTGCTGCCGGCCTCGTCGCCTACGGAATTCCCTATGAGGAGCTCATCATCCCGCAAGCGGGCGCCGCACTGCCCACCCTGAACACCAGCATGACCGCCGGCAAGTACTCGGGTATCATCATCATCGACGCCGTCGCCTACCAGTATACCGATGGATGGCGCTCCGCTATCACCGAAGCCCAATTCGCCACCCTGTGGGCCTACCAGTCCGACTTCCACGTTCGCATGGTCCGTCTTAACGAGTACCCGGGTCCTGCCTTTGGTGCCACTGTTACTGGTGACGGCTGCTGCAACACCGGCGTTGAACAGCTCATCAGCTTCACCAACACGACTGGCTTCCCTACTGCAAACCTGAAGACGTAAGTGATCCTCTTTTTGACTGTCTTGGCCTTGACTTACACGAAATGCAGCAACGCTGGCATCACCTCCCAGGGTCTGTACCACTACCCTGCTACCATTACCGATCCCACCACGACATTCCAGGTCGCCAAGTTCGGCCCCGGCGGTCCCTACACCACCGATACCACTGCTGCCGTCATCAACAGCTTCCCTGGTGGTCGCGAGCAATTCGTCTGGTTTACCTCTTGGGCTCCCAGCTGGTCCGCCACATCCGCCTTCCTGCAGCACGCCCATATCCACTGGATGACCCGCGGCGTCTTCATGGGGAAGCGCAAGACCTACCTCAACACCCAGGTCGACGATGTCCAACTCGAGACCGACATGTACTACCCTGTCAACACTACCTTCAAGATCAGGACCTCAGATCTCACTGGCCATGTCAGCTGGATGGCCGATCTGAACAAGCGCCTTCCTTCCGGCTCCGCCTATAAGCTCGAGCTCGGACACAACGGTAACGGAGATATCGAGATTGCGGCCAACAGCGAGAACACCATTTGCAGCCCCGCATACGCAGTGGAGTACGATGAGGTCGCGGATCCTCCCCTGGAGTTCCAGAAGCCCCTGGGAACTGGCGAGGACCGCTGGCCTGCGGAATTTGTTACCTACCCCTGGACCCTTCAGTGCGCACAGATCGACAGCTTCGCCAAGTGGTTCAACACCAAGACCAACCTTGACGCGTTCATGCATCTCTCGCATACCTTCTCTCACCTGGAGCTCAACAACGCGACCTACCACGATGCTATCCGTGAGATCCAGTTCAACCAAGCTTGGATGAAGCAGATGGGCATCAGCAACGCAGCCGCCTTTTCGGCTCAGAGCCTTATCCCGCCTGCGATTACCGGACTTCACAACGGTGATGTCATCAAGGCTTGGATGGACGCTGGTCTTACCAACGTTGTTGGAGATAATACCCGTCCCCTTCTGCGCAACAACCAGAGCGTTTACTGGCCGCTGACGACCACCGTTGAGTCCAACGGATACGCCGGTCTCGAGGTCATTCCTCGGTTCGCCACGACCATCTACTACAACTGCGATACTCCCGAGTGTACGACCAAGGAATGGATCGATATTTCCAAGGGCTACGGCAACTTCACCGACATGCTCGCGCTCTCCAAGTCCGATAACACCCGGTACCTCTTCTCCCTTCAGGCCGACCCCTACATGTTCCACCAAGCCAACCTGAGGCAGTCCGACATGCCCTCCATGACGATCGGGTCTAAGACCGCCAAGATGTCGCTGATTATGGCTTGGGTTGAAACCGTCTCCCAGGAGATGACCCGCTTGACCAACTGGCCCCTCGTTTCCATGAAGCAGGCCGACATTGCCACCTACTTCCGCAACCGTCAGACCCTTGATGGATGCGCCGCCACTCTCTCCTACGGCTACGCGGCCGATGGCAAGAGCATCACTTCGGTTACTGTGGGCGCTCCCAACGGCAACAAGTGCGCGGTGCCCGTGCCTGTTACCATTCCCAGCGGTTCCGTTACAGGGGCGACCGTGACCAACGACAAGGTTGGCACCGAGCCGCCCATCCAGTGGGTGACGCTTAACGGCTCGCCCATCACCCTTAAGCTGTCTGCCCCGGTCAAGATTTGAGGAGAAGAACTTGATTGATTCTCAGCTGTTTGTTTCAAAGGCGTTCACGGTCTGGTTTAGAGCAGCAGCATTGGGGTGCGGCTGTGTTTTCAGGTGCAAGGTTTAGAGGTTGGGTTTCGGGCGTTACTGGTTCTTTTCGGGTTCAAGAACGTCTTAATACCTAGTAGTAATTCGTAAAACATGTCTTCATATCTTTTCTGGCTGTTGAGGCATCGCAAAGCACCCAATAATTGTATGTAGAAATATTAGCGCACCACTGGCACGGCGACTCTCCGGTGGCACACACTGAAGTGGTCGAGCCGACCGAACCGAACCGAAGTGGCAGGGGTCATGCAGTCCGACACGTCGAACAGCCCACTATGGCAAAGACAAGCTGGTGCGGCATTTGAAGTCGAATGTGCGGAAAGTGTAGCAGGGCACAAACTCGAATCGATATACATAAGGCACATGTCATGCTGTCGTTCCAGCCTTCGCCGCATTGCACCAAGTCTGGCTTGTCCCGTCCGACCAGTTCCCCAAGCCTCCACCAAACCGCCCAGCACTACCAGACACATGCACTGATCAGAACCCGCCGACGCTGTGCTGAAGCGGTACGCTCTTCTCCTCCTCTCTGTTGACAAACCAAGACAAATTTGGTTCTCGAAGACATCCATCATGCAGCCGTCACACACAATCACAATGCATCTGGGCAGACTTATGTTCTCGACCTGGACGGACCGTCCTGCGCCGGCTCCAAGCCTCAAGTCCGCTAATGACAGGGAGCGCTCCCGAGGACGATCGTCCCCCTACTGCCAGATCCCGAACCGAACGAACCGAGCCGACTACGCCACACATCCTGACAATAAGTGAACTTTTCAGATCCCCTTTGGATGGTCGACCACACCCTCCGCACAAGGTTACTGCCTCTTCCTACTGCCTTTTCCCAGTAATCCAAGCTCCACCTAGTTTCGAGTTTTGCAACATCCCGTCCAACCTATCATGGCATCACCCGAGCTTCGCCATGACGGAGAGGCCAGTAAGCAACCTACTCCTAGCCATGAGCTCAAGATCGAGGAGCCCTTGGGAGAACCCCTCGAGCCATCCCAGACAGCATGCACCGACTTCATCCCCCCGACCATGGGCACCTGGCAGCGCCGTCTGGTAATGCTCTCCCTCTGCTTGACCCTCTTCCTCAGCGCCCTCGACATCACCATCCTTTCCACCGCCCTGCCGACGATCGCTCAGCAACTCCATCTCTCGGCGCAGCAATATGCCTGGATCGGTAGCGGCTTCACGCTTTCCAGCACAGCATCAACGCCAGTGTGGGCCAAGATGTCTGACATTTTCGGTCGCAAGCCTGTCATCATGATTGCTGCGGGAACGTTCATGGCCGGCAGCTTGGTGTGTGCGCTTTCGAACACGGGAGACATGCTCATTGGGGGCAGGGTTGTGCAAGGCCTTGGGGCTGGCGGTTCGCTGGTTCTGGTCACGATTGTTATTGGCGATCTGTTCAGTCTGGCAGACCGAGCCAAGTACTACGGCGTCACTGGCATTGTGTTTGGTGTTGCGAGTGCTGTTGGTCCGGTTTTGGGGGGTGTTTTCTCACAGACAGCTGGCTGGAGATGGTGCTGTAGGTTCATTTCCTGCTCCAGAATTCTTGTTGTCTCCAACTGACAGTATCTTTACAGTTTACATCAACCTCCCTTTCGACGGTGCCGCCCTCGTTGTCCTCTTCTTCGCGCTCAAGGTGGAAATCAAGAAGGAACCGATCATGGAAGGCTTGAAAAGTCTCGATTGGACCGGCTTCGCCCTCATCATCGGCGGCACACTTTGCTTCCTGTACGGCCTCGAGTCCGGGTCGAGCGGCATGGCTTCGTGGAGCTCCCCGCAGGTCATCTGCCTCATCGTCTTTGGCTTCCTGGCCCTAGCGTTCTTCGCCGTCTGGGAGGCAAAGTTCGCCTCAAACCCCGTCATCCCATTCCGAATCTTCAACAAGTCGACCAACATTGCCGCCTTTGCTCTGTCCTGCATCCACTCCTTCTCCTTCATTTCGTACGACTTTTTCCTCCCGTTGTACTTCCAGGTTATCCTCGGATTCACGCCGCTCATCTCGGGCGTCACCCTATTCGCACTCATCGTGCCCATGTCGGTGATGCCCATGGTCGGAGGGCTGATCATCCGCAAAACCGGCAACTACATCATGACAATCTATGTCGGAACGGTCATGATGACTCTTGGCAGTGGTCTCTTCATCAGCTTCGGCACCGAGCGTGAGTTGGCCAAGATCATCACCTTCCAGATGATCGCCGGTGTGGGTGCGGGCCTCCTGTTCCAGAGCCCCATGATTGCGCTGCAGAACTTCCTGCACCAAAAGGACATTGCCGCTGCCATGTCCGCCTACGCTTTCCTGCGGAGCCTGTTCACATCCATCTCGATCGTCATCGGAACTGTCCTCATCCAGAGGTCTCTGGCCACGGGAAGCTTGACGTCTCTTCATGGCGCAGGCGACAGTGGCACGAATGGCACGGCTGAGAGCGACTACATGGACGGCTTGCACACAATGTGGGCTTTCTACACTGCAGCCACAGGGCTGATGGTGATTGCCTCGATCTTCATCAAGCAGAAAACTTTGTCGAGAAAGGAAACGGTGGCGAGCTCGTCTGACAGCAGTCAGTCGCCGGATACGGAGAAGTAAATTTTAAAAGAAGAGTGCATGTGAAATTTAGGATCGTCATACTTTAGAATTGATAGACTGTACATCTCTACGTGCGGAAATGCTTGCTTTGGAATTTACATGGCTGGATGGGAATCATGCATCATGTGAAACTGAAAGAACCTTCTCCTGCCAACCTAACCAGGTGATGTGCGGTACAAGCTCGTCAAGCAACACAAGAGGAGACCCGGTGGCGAGGGTACCACAACCACCTTCTTATTCCTGCCGAAGTTCTCTTCAAATTACCATCTGACCCAGTAGGTATCAAGCCACAAAGTCCTCCACAGCCACAAAGTCCTCCACAGCACCGGGCCTCAACTAATCTGACCAGCAAGCAACATAAACCCAGGCCCTCCAGTCATCGTGCTCTCATGCCGCCTTCTCCTTGTCAAAAGCATAGCGTCCTGTCACCTGGCGAATCTTCTTTCCCCAGATGAAGACCCCAACACCAAAAACACCAAAGACTCCGGTCAACGCAGCAAACACCGCAAAGGCGCCGTCAAAACCCCGCAGGTTGATGAAAGGCTGGATGCCATATGAGACACCAAATGAGATGATGCCGCGGAAGGCACAGATGATAATGAGAAGCGGGGATGCCCTCTGGGGATAGCTGTCCAGCAGATAGGTGATGGCAACAATATTTGCAGCGATGAAGGTGAAGTAGTACGCAGCAACGGCCCAAACAAAGGTGAACCAGTGGTAGCGATCCGGGTGGGCGGCAGCCTGTCCGTAGAGAACAGCGGTGAAGACTCCAACAATAATGGGGAAAAAGAGGGGAATGATGCGGACTTCCGGCTCGTGGATGCCGTTGCGGCGGCCAGCGAACCATTTGATGAGAATATCTGAGCCGTAGCCGAACATGGGGAGAGCGATGAGCGAGGTGACGATCTGGCCGACGTTGACGTAGCTGACGGAGGACTGGGGCCAGTTATAAGGGGCGCCTGTCATGATGGTGCCGTAAGTCGTGCCGATGGCGATATTGACACCGAGAGTGAGGCCGTTGAGACACATGGCCCAGAAGACGTTGGGGAAGAGGAGGAGCTGGAACGATTGCTGTAAAAGGTGCGTCAGTGATGTGACAGCCTAGATTGACTCCATGTAAGACTTACTTTGAGTGTATCAACCGCCTTGCGCCACTCCGGCTTGCCAATGATGAGGCGAAGATCCGACCGGAACGTGCGCGCCTCGTAGTTGTTGTAGTCGAGAGGAGGCCTCTCAGTGCAGACATCAAAGGCGGTGCTTGGTTTGCCATCGGCATCGCCCTCGGGATCACTCTCTGGGGCGTCCTCCTGGTAGGAAGAGGCAGGGCGGTGGTACTTTGTCTCAGGGACGAAGAGGACTGCCATGAAGAAGGAGACTCCGGAGAGGATAGAGCCAAGGCCGTACCACCAGGCAGGAGTGATGGCGGCAGCGATAGGACTGGCGAAGAGCACGAAGACACCAGTGGCGATGGTCTGTATGGTCTGCTGGATCATTAGGTAACGCGCACGTTCATGGAGGAAGAAGATTTCCTGAGGTAATATCAGCGGCTGTAAGACGTAGAGCGAGTGTAGAAAGGCGCTCATACCTGAGTGATCATGGGAACGAGGGCCTCGCTTTGGCCCGCTGCAAGTCCAAGGAGCATGCGAGCGGCCAAGTGCCAATCATAATTGGTAGCGCCAGCACAAAGTCCTGCGCTTGCGAGCATCACGGCCGTGGCGGCAAGAAGCACGGGCCGACGACCAACGGCGATGGCGATGGGCATACCGATGAGGTTGCCGATGCCCCTGAGGTGTATCAGCGGGTGTTCTATAGACACCAAGGATGGACAAGGTGCGTCTTACATGGTCAGAGTTGGGAAGGTCATGAGGGCAGTGATGTCGGCGTAGTCTTTGCCGGCGGCAACATAGTCGGGGATGTAGAAGCCAAGGAGGCCACCGAAGCCGGAGACGAGAGCAAGACCGATGGTAGAGACTGGTAATGGATATCAGTTGAAGTCTTTGGGCGAGAGTCGATGGCCAAGGTGACTTACACAGAGAGATACAGATCAAGACCATGAGCTTCTTCCAGATGGGCATGTTCAAGGGATCTATCACGCCACGCCAAACAGTCAGCACGCGCATGCCAAGACGAGGTTCGTTCAGGAAATCCTACCCTGAGGATCGGCGGTAGGGGCGGGAATGTAGACGATCGATCCGGCAGTGAGCTGGACGGTGCCACTGACGCCGACTTTGGACTTGGTCACACGAAGTTCATCGTGGACAGAATCGATGTCTTCGAGATGTTCGGTTGGGATTTTGTTCATGGTTGAAGTGAGGTTGCGTCAACGCAACGATGTGGGTTCAGAAGGATGGAATCTCGTTGGAGAAATAGGATGATGGTAACGATTGACGGGCAGAGGTCATGAGTTGTGGTATGACAGGAAACGTGGTTGAGTGCCAAGCATCTTCATATAGGTATGCAAGAAGACTGGGAGGGTGTACGCGTGTGTATGTGACAGACTCAGGGGTTTTTGCGAGGGACTGGAAGTCTGCGGCTGTCAATGCCTTGGGCAAGTCCCGTGGCAAAGGTTGAGGTGGTGTCTTCCCCGCACTATCGGGTTTGGTCGTCCACTCTCCCGGGTCTGGGCAAGGGACTAGCCTGTTGTCCTAGCCCAAACCCCATGGGGAAGGGGGGTGGCCTCGGTTCGCCTCGGACGGCGCTTGGTGGTGATCCCGGTTCGGGTCCGACGCGGGGTTGCCGCCGGAGGATTACGACGCACGGGATGGACGAAGATGGCTTGCAGGCTGCACCCCGGCTATGCATGTAGGTGATCGGGGCGTGATGCAGCGGAGGGATCAAGTTGGAGTCGTTTGGGGAGAACATCGGCGGCAGCGAAGGGCGGTAGGGGGTATCGTCTGCCTCGAGATGTGTTGCCGGGCCCTCCAAGCCACCAGAACCGAGCTGCTTCGAAAGAGAAGAGGTAAAGAGGTAGATACCAAGCGAGACCTTCTGTGTCTAGAAGAGCTCATTTGACGCGTGAGTTGAAATGATGAGACCTGTTTTCGCCATATGCAGCAAGATAAGAGTTTATGTGTATGTCCGATCTCTAGGCTTGAAGAGTCCAGACGCGGAGTCTGGTCCTACTCTGGCTTCTGCATCACCTCACGAATCAAATTGGAGCAGGGTATCATGTTGACTGATTTATTTGTCTCGTGCTATGCTGCTACAATCTGCTTGTTTGCTTCTCCACTCTAGTACGCCTTGACACCCGCCAGGCGCAGCACCTGATCCGTCACCTCGGGCTTCTCAAACGGCTCAGTCCTGTACTTCGGGCACACCTCTCCATCCCTCATCGGCTTATCCTGCGCAGGGCGGATGTTGCTGCGAACAGTTAGCCGTAGCTCTCCAAAGTCAGAAATGGTTTCACCTACCAGTGCGGCCAGTGCGTGGTGCCAAGGTAGTTCTCAAAGCAAAACTTCTTCGCCTCAAGCGCCTCGTCGTCGGCAAACTGGCGCGGCGTCATGCAAATGTACTGCACGTGGCGGATCTGCTCGCCCTCGGGCAAGCATGCGTAGTGCATGGTGCGCGAGTCCCAGAGGACAAAGTCGCCGGGCTCCATGTCGACCTTGTACATGACGCAGCCGCGCTCCTCGAACCACTGGATGTCCTTCTTGCTGAAAAGAAAGAGGTCCATGTACTTGATCTCGGGAGGAGGGGCGTCCTCGTGGTCGGCCATTTCGCGCTTGTGGGCGAAGAACTCGTTGAAGAGCTTTGCGGAGCCGCGCATGAGCATGAGGCCGCCGTCCTTGGGGCCGTTGGGGGCGTAGTTGAGGAGGCCTTGGACGGCTTGCATGCTGGAGAGGGAAAGTTAGCGAAAGAAGTCAGAAAGTAGGAGGATGGATGGACTCACCCCTTGCGCTCGGGGTTCTGGTCGCAGTGCGGCCAGGGGCTCCAGTTGAGGTCCTTGCGGTTCGGCATGGAAATGTTCATGCCGTCAAAAGAGCAGAGGAGCTCCTTGGTTCCCCACAGCTTCTCGAAGACCTCGACAATCTTGGGCTCGGTGCGTGCCTCCCAAGCCATCTTCTCGTGCGGCGAGGCATAGCCAAAGTACATGCCGCCCTTGAAGCTGACGGGAAGGTGCTCGGCAGTGAAGGTCTCGGGGTTCTCGGGGTCGAAGCCGAGGTCAAAGTTCTTGAGCCACTGGATCTGCTTCTCGGCATAGTAGGCGGCGCGCTCGGGAGAGATGACACCCTTGATGAGGACGCAGCCGTTCTTGTGGAACTCGTCGCGCCAGTCGCCGTAGACTACGTTTTCGTCAAACTCGACCAGATTCTTGGTCTCGAAGCGGGCACCAAAGGTGAGTTGCTCCTCGGTCTTGGTGGTGGTGGTTGTGGTCGACATTGTGGCTGTCGTGTCTGGTGTGGATGGCAAAGTGATGGTTGGGGGGAGAGTGTTCAAGGCTCAATCATATAACCCTTGAAGCGGTGATGTGATGGTGTTGAGTTGTTGATGTCGGTTCGGCGGGATGTCGCAATTCATTTGTACTCATCATGGTGCTCCAAGATATGTTGTGGTTTACGACGTCGAGAACGGCGAGGACGGCAATGAGGAGGCCTCGGTTCGGGCCCGAGGGAGCATGACCACTGCACTCCTCACTAGACATTTGCCACGGCAGGAGAAGCGATGCAGTCCAGGCAAAGTCCATCTTCGAGGGTCCGGCCCGGGGAGTTTGAGGGGTGGAACCCGACGACCCCATGTTCTCCCCCTTTTCCCCTGACCCCTTTCTGTCGGTTCGGGTCAGGGAGGGGCAGCAGACCAACCCCGCCATGCTCCCGGCTTGGACTTGTGATCGGGGTGAAGGCGCGTCTTCGAGACATTTCCAATGTCATATCAACAACTTGCCATTGAAATCCAGGTTCTAGACTCCGAAGTGTTTCGGTTCGATCATCCGCCGAGTTCAAGCTTCGCATTTCTGTCGGGTTGTGGGGGTCGTCTCGGAACATTCTCCGGTTGTCACCATCAATTGTTGACTTGTGCTTCGGTTATCCTGACGTCAAATACGAATCTTTCCCCTCCGAGCATATCTCAGCTCAACAGCAAGTGAAAGAAAGCCATCACAGTCACTCGACATCCTCTCAACCTTCTGCCCTAGAACCCTCGACCAAGCTCCTTTCCCCATCCAACAACCGACCCCGACACCTCTCCTCCTATCAACCCTTCATCATCATGACTCTCGCCCACCAGGTCGCGTTCAAGCCGCTGAACAAACCCAAGGTCGGCGACAACGGCTACGTCAAGCCCACCCCCGGCAAGACCGAAGTGATCCCCAAGGGCTCCGCCCCCTTCGGCGCCCGAAAGCTCGACTCCGACGTTCGCATCGACCACGATGTCGAGATCACCGTGCGCGACGGGTGCCGCCTCTACGCCGACATCTACCGGCCGACCGGCGACGAAAAAGTCCCGGTCATCATCTCCTGGTCCCCATACGGCAAGAAATACTCAGCGCTGGAGATGATCTTCAACGTCTGTGTCTGGGCATGCTGCCTGAAGAAGGAAGATGTCAGCGGCCTGGAAAAGTTCGAGGGCCTCGACCCCGCGTGGTGGGTGGCCCGCGGCTACGCTATTGCAAGCGTTGACGCCCGTGGTGCCGGAGACAGTGACGGCGACACCGTCTGCATGGGCCAGCAAGAGGGGGAGGATGCGCACGATGTCATCGAGGGCCTCGCCAAGCTCCCTTGGTGCAACGGCAATGTCGGCATGGCGGGCAACTCGTACCTGGCCATCATGCAGTGGCACGCAGCGGCGCAGAACCCGCCCTCGCTCAAGGCCATTGCGCCGTGGGAGGGTTCGGGTGATATCTTCCGCGAGCAGTTTGCTCGCGGTGGACGGTTCGACATGAGCAACTACGACCTCATTACGACGCTTGTCATCAAGGGCAACCAGGGTGTTGAGGACTTTTCAGAGATGTACCGACGCAGCCCGCAGGCCAATGCGTACTGGAATGACAAGCGCGTCGACATGAGCAAGGTCAAGGTGCCGTGCTTCATTACTGGGTCGGACTTCAGCCAGATTCACACCATGGGTGCCGTCAGGGGATGGATGGAGGCGGCGTCGGAGAAGAAATGGATCAAGTGGAGTGGTTATCAGGAGTGGTTCGAGCTGTATGCGGTGCAGGAGAGCTATGACGAGCTCAAGGTACGTTTGCTGTTGCTTCTGGTTTGGTGGGAAGTGTTGCTAACTTTGGATTTGCCCAGCTCTTCTTCGACAAGTACCTGAAGGGCATCGACAACGACTGGGAGAAGACACCCAAGGTCCGCTGGGCCACACTTCCCTTTGGCGACCGCGACGTCAAGCATGACATTGTCCTCCCCGACTTCCCCGTCCCCAACACCGAATATCGCAGTCTCTACCTTGCCCCCAAGGGTAAGCTCGTTGATTCGCCTCCCTCCACCACCGCCACATCGACACATAACTCGGAAGACCGCTGGTCCATCTCCAAGTTCAAGTACACCTTCCCCAAGGCGTCGAGGCTGATTGGTCTCCCCAAGGCCGAGCTGTACATGAGCTGCGACGCGCTCGACGACCTCGTCGTCTTTGTCCAGCTGCGCAAGCTCGACAGCGCCGGCAAGGAGCTCAGCCAGCTCCAGTTCCCTCTCGCCCGGACCCCTGTCAAGTCCATTGACGACATGGAGGAGAAGGACCGCGTCAGCTTGACGCTTCACAATGGGTCGATTGGTATCCTGCGGGCCTCGCAGCGCAAGATCGACTCTTCCAAGTCGCTGCACCCACAGTTCCCGTTCCACCCGCACGACACGGTTGAGAAGGTGCCCCGGGGAGAAGTCGTGAAGCTGGAGATTGGCATCTGGGCCATGGGTGTGGATTATGACGCAGGAGAGAGCATCCAAGTTGATATTCTGGGGCAGTACCCTGGCTGCACGGAGGTGGCTGCGTTTAGCAAGCCCAGGCCGGATAATGAGAAGAACAAGGGCGAGCATGTGGTGCACTTTGGAGGAGAGTACCCGAGCAGGGTCATTCTGCCATTTGTTGAGGTGTAGATGGGATTTGGGACTACAACTGGAAAGAAAATTGAATGCTTTCAGACCATTCGAAGACTTCTTCTTGTGCTACTATTTGCCTGGCACCTTGATCGTACATAACCAGTCAGACAAGGTCGAGCTTCAAGGCATGTGCCCTATCTGACAGCTGAGTGTGAACTGCACTACTAGTCGTCAAATGGGCTTGACTCCAGGCAGGCACTGTGCAAGACAGAAAATGCGTCTTAGATGATGGCCGAATCGTCTCTGGTTTCACAACATCCTCCCCGCCATCCTCGTCTTCCCTCACCCTCACCCTCCACCCTTCATCCACTCCAAGCGATCGCCCTTCACTGCTTTCCCCGCGCGGGGTTGACGGTGGGGGCTGGGATGAGACAGGCTCGGTTCGTTCGGTTCGGGGCCGAAACCTCAGCTCCTGCTGCCCCTTGCCAACCATACCACTATCTGGCCAAGTCTTTGGAATTGCCGCGGCCCCATGCCGCACGCTGCTCGCCGGGTTCGCCGATGTGGCGGATTATACTCCGAATGGCTTTTTCCGACGAGCGCCAAGATGCAGGCATCGCGAAGTTGGGGGTGTAAGTTTGCCGAGTTGGGAGAGTTGAGGCAGTCAGCCAGGAGCACCACCACAACATTCATGGAATGAAAGCAGTGCCAAGCCATCAGACATAAGGTCATCAAGAATAGGAAGTTTTCATAGACAACAAGTAAGATCATCATCAGGCACAGAACAGAGTTAGGCTCATCAATCAATATTCGCCCCCTGACTCCTGTCCCCAGATTCCTCCTCGGCCAGTTCTCTGCCTCAGCGCGATTTAGCGCTCACGCTACCTGCTTTAGGGGCCCCAGGGGCTGTGCTGACCAAAAGACAGCGCCTGGATGGCCGAGTCAAGTCCCCCAACTCGACAACCAGCGCCCCGCACGTGCGTCCCTGGGGGGCGGATATGCGGGGTGCATAAACCTCAACAGCTGTACGTACTTCTCCGAGTCCACCTCCGACCACATCACCACCATCAACCCCGGACCCGTCAAACCATCGGGAACGTGGAGGACTCGCCCGCTCGTCTCTCCCCAAGCAACATCGTCAATCCCCTACACTGGCAGGGCTACTTCATCATACCATCTCCCCGCCCTGCACGTCCGTCCCCGGACGATCCTCCTGTCGTACCACGTCCCCCATTTCCCCAACTCACCTGCCCCCGAGGCAGACCGAGCAAACCGACCGGCCCGAGAACCTCGCCTGAGACCTCACCTCACTTCCCATTCCTGCGCGCGCGTCCCCATGTTCTCACCCCCGGCCTCCGAGGAGCAGCTCAGCATGGCCGACGCGGCTGCGGCCCCCGGCTCGGGCTCCCACCGAAAACCCCTCCGCCTCTCGCTCGCATGCAATCAATGCCGCAAGCGCAAGGTGCGCTGTGATGCTCGCCAGCCAAAGTGCCGCAACTGTACTCTTAGAGATGAGCACTGCGAGACATCGGACCCCCGACGGCCCGGTATTGCCCCCGCTGTTCGCAGGAGAGCTGCGGGGAGGAGGAGCTCGACGCCGGAGGATGGCGGTTCGGACCAAGTCGTGCTCAGTCCGGGGGGCATTGTCGATGAGCGTGCCTCGCCGCCGGCTGCAGTCTTGCTTCCTCCCCCGGCATCAAGTTCATATCTCTCCAGCTCGACAGCACCGCCTGTCTTTGCCCCGAGCCCCGCGAGTTCCGCACGCACGAGAGCACAGTCGCAGTCATCGCGTAGTCGAGGCTTGGGTGAATCCCCGAGGGAGCTGCGATCTGTCGCCAGCAATACAGCTCGCAGGGGCTCTCACACCACCGCCAGCACTACCCAGCATGAGACTCGCCGGCCCATTGAGAGGCTCGGTGCCAATGATGTCTCTTGGGTTCTCCGGGCATTCCAGGAGAGCACAGCTGTTCGTGTTCAGCAGACAGGACAGAGGCCCCAGGAAGGGGAAGTCGTCACACCAGATGTCGTTGTCAACACTGACGGTTCGCCGAACCGGATGAAGGTGAGTGCCCTCAGCCTGACATACACCACGTATGTTTCTCCTCTGACACGCACAGGTCCTCGGTGGAAGCAGCTTGCAATGTCTCTTCAACTTTGTCGATCTATTCTTGGCCAGCTACGGCTTCGACCTCACCGCCCCCCTCTTCAAGCACGGCATGTCCCACAGTGAGGACTTCCACATGCCCTTGATCCCCTCTTTACCCAATCTCCCCGAACGACCGATACTAAAAACCTACGTCGACGCCTTCTTCACTCGCGTCTGGCCCCTCTACCCCGCCATTGACCGTCGCGCCGTGGACTCCGACATCGACACCCTCCTCGAGCTCCAAGGTCCCGATCCACGAGCCAGATTACAGGATCGCATCCAGCGCGCCCATGTCCCCGGCCTTGCGATCGTCTACGCCATCATTTGCATTGGCATGAACGAGACGGCAGGATGCGACTCACTCGAAGCTAGGGAGTCATACCTGACAGCTGCCTACAGCCTGCACGGCCACCTCACAGCAAACCCCTACTGCTCAAGCGTCCAAGGCCTTTTCCTTCTTGCACTGGCTTTGAGAGCACACACTAAGGATGGCCAGGCATGGCACATCATCGGTCTCGCCGTCCGCATTGCAACGTCCCTAGGCCTGCACAAGCCCGAGGCCCGGCCTGCGATGACGAGGAGCCAGCAGAACACCACCTCGGCACCCTCCAGCCCACCACACACCGAAAGCCTCCGTAGTCGCTTGTGGTGGTCTCTCTTTTGCCTCGAACGGCTGACGACTCTCGAGTGTGGGCGGCCATCTGCCATCGATCCTGAATTCGACCGCATGGCCGAGTCGTACCTGGAGACGGCGCGGGCTTTCTCCGAGGACGACACTTCACCCGATTCGACCTTTCTCTACTTCGTCGCTTGGGTGTCCTTAGCAGGCATCATGGGCCGGATATCTGATCAGCTGTACTCGCAGCGCTTCTGCGGCTCGGGACACATGCTGGGCGAGACGGCACGGCTGGACCAGGTGCTGTCTGAATGGACGACGTCGCTCCCGGACCATATCCGCCCGCGGAATACGGTCGCCAACCACGGCGAGGACGGCCAGGTACCGGGCGTGTTCCTCGCCCAGCAGTACTACCATGTACGTCGTTCTTCTTTCTGTCGTCGAGGCAACCATGCTGATATCATTCCAGGCCCAAATCGCTGTCCTCCGTGCATCCATCATCTTCCCCGACAAGAGTTTCGGTATCGAGGTAAAGAACCGCAGCGAGGAGGATCCCCGCATCAGCCGCCTCCTCGGGGCCGCATCGGCATGCGTCCATGCCGCACGGTCTCTCATCATGCAGACACTGCAACTTGCAGATGGCGGGATCCGTTCCACGATGATCGGGATACATCAGACGTTCCTGGCAACGGTTGTCCTGGCCCTCAGCATCCTGCGGCAGCCGGGAAGCAGGTTGGCGCGGTCGGACGTGGAGCTCCTCGCATCGGCAACGGAGCATGTCGCTGCGTGCTACCGCGCAAGTGGCTTCAACCCGGCCTTTGTTGGTATCCTGCCGCAACTAGGAAGTCGAGTCACGGCCGTCTTCCGCCACGCCGTCAGCGGGACGCCGGTGCTGGAGAATGGCGATGCCAGGCGGCGATTGCGGAACACCGAGACGGAAGCCTACCCCGTTGATCCCGCATGCCAGCCGCAGAACTTGTCGGGTCTCTCTTTGCTTCTGTCCGCGGGTCTTGCGGATACCAACCAAGCGATGGGAAACACGAGAACGGTCGAGGACTTGGGGATGATGGGCGAGCCGGGGATGGAAGTGTTCAATGGTCTGGAGTTTGAGGAACTGTGGAACATGATGGATGCCGATATGTTTATGTACGACACTGGGGACCAGTTTATGATGCCTTGAATGATACCAGAGCCAGATGCCCGTTTGTTGATGACCCGGACTACTGGGCGCATCCGTCGGTGTGCTTAACTTCGATGTTCCAGGGGTGCGGGCAGCACTCGTCGGGGACTTCAAAAGGGATCTGGTTGATGGTGTCGCCTTCCCAGGCTGCAGGTTCGTAGATACGTAATAGCTGTTGGAAGATCAGGGGGCAATCTGCTGAGGAGAGGAGGAGGGTGCCGTGCCCGCATCGGGGGACGAGGAGGACGTAGGAACACATGATGGTGCGTGCCGTGCTTCGAGATTTTCGGAGTACCATGAATCTAGAAAGAGCACAACAAGCCCTTATGAAGCAACAGGAAAGGCAGAAGGTACGGGGAACATAATATCTCACCAGCATGGGGTGAGAAGGAGCTCGCGTGACGAGACAGGATGGCGAGGCGACGTGTATCAAGATCGGTGTCAACGGGATCGTGCCCCAGAGGCGACGCCCTGTTCTGTGACTTCGAAGACAAGTAGAATTTGAGAAATTCCATGTTGCTCGCTCAGGGTTGGTCGGGGTGAAGATGGGAGAATTGTTCCACGGTTCCGGGCGTAAAACATGCCACATGTTGTCCTCCCGTCATGTTTGGGCAGCGTGGGACAAGGGACGTGGGTTGGGTGACTGGCAAGGTTTACAACGAAGCAAATGACAGGAGGTTGAGAGAAGTGATCAGTATTTCAATTCGATATCTTTCTTCCGAAAAAGAAAAAAAAGGTTCTAAAAGAGCCATTGCGTGATGATGGTCGTGGAGGTGTACTTAGAGACAGCTGTGGAGATCGTGAAGATCGCCGATGGGGGTGCAGATAGGGTTGCATTCTCACGAGCATCGAGGGGGTTTAGCAGACGCGGGCCATCGGTATCATGACGTAAAAATGCCCCTGGATCTCATCTGACCGCCACACAGACACCTGAGTGGCCCAGATGTAACGGCTGACCAGGGGTCTCTGACCGCTAAGCTGCGTTTGGACCCCCTAATGGACTGCCCCGCCAGTCACGTTCCACGGGTGTCAGCAGGGCCTACACCAGGGCTTATCGCAATTGAGGCCCCCCGACGCCGCGGCGCGCGCTGCGTCAGAGTCACGCACCGGCACCGGCACGCAAGGCAGGCACGAGTCAAGCGAAGCTCGCTCGCAGGGAGGAGCAGCTTCGTCCAACTCTCCCACAAACACCTCACATCCCACCGCTTGACGCCTACCAACACCGCTTTGGTAGCAGCAGAAGCAAACATGGTAAGATACCACAAATGCTGGTCACTTTTGCATGGCGATCTACCTGCTAATCGCTCTCCTCCGACAGCCTTCCCGCGCAGCAGAACGAACACCGCTCCTCAACGAGGCAGACCGCCGCCCCAGCGAGCGTGTCGAAGATGGCTCCGACACCAGCTCAGAGCGCACCACGGGCTCGTCCCGCCTCCGCGAAGTGCTCCTCTTCGTTTGGGCACTCCTTGCCACGGCCGCAGTCATCGTGCTGGCCGTCTGGATGCAACACAAGCGCCAGACGCACTTTGAGCAGCCCGCCGGCAAGCGGAACCTCGTCTTCATGGTCTCTGACGGCATGGGTCCCGCCTCGCTCTCTCTGACCAGGAGCTTCCGACAGCACGTCGACGGACTGCCGATTGACGACACTCTTACTCTTGACCGGCACTTCTGGGGCACGAGCCGCACTCGCGCCTCCAACTCGCTCGTCACCGACAGCGCCGCCGGTGCCACCGCCTTCTCGTGCGGCAAGAAGAGCTACAACGGCGCCATTTCCATGACGCCCGACTACAAGCCTTGCGGCACTGTTCTCGAGGCCGCAAAGAGGGACGGCTACACCACCGGTCTTGTCGTCACCACTGACATTACCGACGCGACCCCCGCTTGCTTTGCCAGCCACGTTCTGACCCGCGCCATGAACGATGACATCGCCCTGCAGGAAGTTGGAGATGGTCCTCTTGGCAGGGTCGTCGACCTGATGCTCGGCGGCGGTCGCTGCCACTTCCTCCCCAATGGCACTGACGACAGCTGCCGCCTCGACGACACCAACGTCGTTGAGCTGGCCCAGAACAAGTTCAACTTCACTTACGCCAAGGACCGCAGCGGTTTCGACGCCCTGGAGGGTGGCAACAAGGTCGACCTTCCCTTTCTCGGCCTCTTCGCCCACTATAACATTCCCTTTGAGCTCGACCGCCGCAACCTGAACCACGTCTACCCCAGCCTGTCTGAGATGGCCAGGACGGCCCTGCGTGCGCTCGAGAAGGAGACCCGCGACAAGGACCATGGCTTCTTCCTCATGATTGAGGGCAGCCGCATCGATCACGCTGGACACATCAACGACCCTGCTGCTCAAGTGCACGAGGTCGTCGAGTACGACAAGGCGTTCCGGGCGGTTCTCGACTTCATCGAGAAGAGCGACACGGAGACCATCCTCGTTGCGACCAGCGATCACGAGACTGGTGGCCTTGCTACGGCCCTGCGTAAGCCTCCCTGAAATACACCGCACCTGACATCCACTGACTTTTGGTTGCACAGAGGAACCCGGTCACCTCCCCGTCTACAACTGGTACCCCCAGAACCTGGCCAAGGTCAACAAGTCTGCCGAGTTCCTCGCCGTTGAGCTCGCCAAGCACGTTATCGAGAACCCTGCCGAGAGCCCCAAGCACCTGAAGCACTGGATCAACGAGACGCTCGTCATCCCGCACATCGGCATTAACGACGTGCTCCCCGAGGAGCTCGATGCCCTTGTTGGTCTGCCCGATGCAACCCAGGTCTTCGCGGCCATCATCAGCCTGCGCGCGCACGTCGGGTGGAGCACGCACGGCCACACAGCCGTCGACGTCAACGTCTACAGCTCCGGCGGGCGCGACACGGACAAGATCCGTCGCAACGTCGAAAACACCGACATTGGCAAGTTCCTCCGCGACTGGCTTGACGTCGACGTCGAGCCCATCACCGCGGAGCTCCAGAAGAACTACGAGGTGCTCGCCGCCGTGGAAGACATGGGAGCGGGCGCCGCTGGCCGCACGGATGCCGGCGAGGATTGGATGCAACGACACAAGCGGCAGATGGCCTTTTGGACCAGGGAGCACTGACCAGCACGGCGTCCCAGACCCAGGGCGCGCTGGGCCCATTTGGCACCATAGGCGTTACAGGATACCCTTCGTTTGTTTCTTCGTCCGCACTCGACATGTGACAGCTCATCGTGCATGCCTTGCCTGCATGGCCCGTCTCGTTTGTCCTGAGTTGGTTTGATCACCGCCCGTGGCAGTTGCGGCAGGCAATGCATCTATCCCCCCACGAGTGACATGCCGCGGACGGCCCGCTGCTCCTTTCTTCTCCCCTGCCCAGAAGACGAACCCCCAACCTTGCCCCATGGACATCCCGTGGCCCGGCGATCCAGCCGCGGCGGGTGGCATGACCGGGCGCTGTTCCGGCTAAAGATGGTGTAATAGAATCAGCAACCTGCCGTGATCCAATGACGGGGTAGGCTGGCCGCGGGTTTTGTGACCCAGGGGCCGCGGGAACCGCAAGCCAGGGGGGGGGGGCGCCCTACCTGAGGCTGGGCGCCGGACAGTACGGGCGAGGTCCGTCCCTCTCCTCAGGCTTCCAAAAACACCCCATGCAACGGGCCATGGTCGTTTCGCGTCCTGCTCTTCTCATGTGTTTTGTCCCAACTCCCTCGCCGCCCGCCAGGTCCCGTCGGGCGTTTTCCATACTATATTTACGAATTCCTGTCGCCGAGGAGTTGCGACGGTTCTGAAGAGCGGGCTTTCATCTGAATTTGGCCGCTGCAAGACAAACCCATCATCGGACCACCCACGTGCATCGCACTACCACGATTGCATATAACCCGACCTTCTGGAAGCTGTCGACAGGTTCGATTTAGCAGTCAAGCAACACAACGCATTCGCAAGAAGCACATTGAAGAACAACACATCATCTTCAGTCTCTCAAACTTCACAATGAAGGCCATCAAACCCTCCTCCCTCGCCCGCACGACCAAGTCATCCTCAAGAATGATGGCACCACCAATGTCCTCCCCCTCCAAGAACCGCAGCTTCCACAGCACACCCCAAGAAGCGGCCTACACGCGGCCAACCACCACAACCCACCCGGGCTACACGACGCAGTACTTCACGCAACCGCCGGTGCAAAAGTCAAGCAGTCACCCGTACGATACGAGAATGTACAGCTCTGAATCGACGACGCGGCACCATCACGCGCAGCAGAAGAGCGGCTCGCCGTTTGATGAGGACATTATCGAGGAGCTTAGGCCGATGATCGAGCAGAAACGGTGTTCTGGAAAGGGAAAGTCGTCGGGCGGCGATATGAGGGCGATGCATACGGGGAAGGGCGAGGAATGGGTCTGGTGATGGCTGAGCAGCGGTTGGATTTCTAGATTGTTTGATTTCTGCTTCGGGATACCAGTGCATGGACGGGCGGGTCTGCTCGGCGGCGTTTCTATTTTTTTTTGGAGAGCGGAGCGTCTTTGGCAATGTTGGCGATGCCGAAGTGAGAGGTTCCGGCAGGCCGGACCAGATGGTCGGGACTCGGAATGAGGGATGAAAAATGTCACCATGATACCATCACTGAGGCGGCCCTCTTGTGCAAACATGTGTGATGTGTAGTTTGGGTGCCGGTTCGGATTCTCTGTGGCATCCGTAGATCCGAACTGGAGGTGATCGTAGTATCACCCTGGGCGGTGAAGCTGATCCAAGCCGGGCGTCCTCCTGTCAGTCAGCTCCCGAGAAATGCAGAGCAGCGGTCTAGCCTTGAGCCTTCAAAGACCCTGGCAATCTTACCGCCAATGCGGCCGTGCTGCATGCGCCGAAGATCCAGCTAGCCGCGATGTGCTGGGGCACTGTCGGACTTGAATGCCGCAGCGCGGACTTGGCGGGATTGCGGAGCTGCAAAGGCGTCGGGATTGGTGCCACGAAACCTGACATACAACATGAGCATCCTTCAAGAATCATCCAAGCAATGAAATGATGTTGATTGGAGGCCCAGTTTCTGAAAATGGTCATGATTGGCGCGGGTCTTGGTGAGTCGGTGACAGTTGCTGTAGCAGGCTTCAGTGGCGCCGCGTCATGCATTGGTATCGCCAGACCTGCGCTGGTTCCACCTCAGCCAGATCCTGCAGGCTTTGATCTGCCTTGACTTGCAATGAGTTCCTGGGTTTCATGTACACCGATATATCTGCAGAGCATGTCAGCACAAGAGTCTGGAGAAAGTGGATGCCATGCTGTACCCTGTCAAGAGCATCTCAGCCATTTCGTCAATCTCGTCGGCACTCCCTTCTGCCAGGAACTTGTCAAATGCATAGTTCTCGACGACGAAATGCTTGCCTTGCTTCCATTTCTGAGAGAACTCGGCGGAACAGCTGGCTTTCCAAAGCGAGGCGCCCAGCATCCAGCGATGAATGAGAGCCCATGGCCCAGGGTCGCCTGAAAAGGTCAGCACATCCGAATGATGAGACGTTATCAAAGGTTAATTTCTTACTGATGATTTGGCCGGGCTTCTTCATCATCTCGTACAGAGATATGACAGAGTACGCCACGACCACTGTCCTGCGAAGTGACTCGTCAAAGACCCATTGCTTCCAGCCTGGTGGTGTTTGCCCAGGTTGTCCTGTCGAGTTTCCGAGATTGTCGCGTATATTGCACAGATCTTGAAGCCAGTCCTGCAATAGGGGCAGATCCTTTTCTCCCTGGGCTCTCAGGTAAACGTCGCCATCAAATAATCGGATGACTTCGTACATGAACAGAGCCTGCGTCCGCGACAGCTGCTGACAAGGCGTTGGCGCCGTATTTGGTCTCTCCTTGTCGATGAGGCTCTGGGCATTCGTCTGAATCGTCCGCAGAACCATGCCAGTGTTGCTCTCCGATCGTTTGCTGTACAAGAGACATGCGGAGAAACACTCGAAGATGCAGCTGGGCATGCTCTCAAGATAGAGAGTGCGGTGCATGAAGACGGTGGCGTTGTGGTCTGCCATGTTCTTTGCGAAGCTTTTGACGCGGCCCAGGATGAAGTGCAAGGGAGTACGGGGCTCGTATTGATGCCATGCTTGGTAGTCTCTCTGACTTGGTCAGTATCCTGAGAAATATGGTCGGCATTGAAGTCCGTCGTGTGAAATTTGGCTTACGCAAGTATCGCCCATGGATTTGTAGCTGTTGATGACCTCTTCACCAACTGGAGATACCCCCCGCTGAGGATTACATCCAACAGGCTTCGGGTCTTCTCTTGTACACGTTGTAGGTGTAGCAAAGTGTACGGCGTCAATGCTACTGGCGTCAAACATCTCCAAAGGGATGTCTACAGACGTTTGCGCCGGCTGGGGATGCGCATAGGGGGCTGTCGCGGTCTGCAGACCGAATCCCAGATCCCCTAGAATGTCCATATCCACCGAGAAGGTTGGATCAAGCCATGGAACCGGGTAATGGGGCGATATGCCGGCACTTGTATCGGCCATTGTCGACGGGCTGGGGAGGGATCCCATGGGGCTGACTCGGGCTCGGGCCTTGGCCGCCTTGCCGTAAATGCATGTAGCGTTCTTCTCTGCGCATCGGCCGCATCTCGGACTTCGTCTGTCGCATTTCCGCTTGGACTGGATGCAGCTGTGGCAGTTCTTCTGCCGTGTTGAATGCATGGCTGGGCGTGTGAGGCTTGTGATGGGTTTGTAAGCCAAGCGGTTCTCGGCGGAGTTCAACGGCGGTCGGAGTCCACGGTCGAGTCAAAAAAAATCACGTGAAGCGTAAGCACGGTCGGCTGGGCCCACTCGCGAGAGAAGCTGATAATGGGGTACAGCTTTCAATGAGCACGCAAACTCCCCTCAGAAGTACCCTCGTAACGGGCCCTGTCCCCTTTCCGGCTTCAACACCATCTCCCAGCCTTGAAATCCGCTGGTGTCCGAATCCCGCCAGCAATGCCGCTGTCTCGGATTTGCAAGTTCTAGTTATGTTTTTCAATTAGTATAAAGCATGGCAGTCTGGGACATGGTGCCCAGTTTGACTCACCATCTCGAACCACACATCCTTCAACATGGCACCGACTCAACTCACTGTCTTCATCACCGGTTGCACCCCCGGCGGCATGGGTGCAGCCTTGGCGACCACCTTTCACGAGGCCGGACATCTCGTTTATGCCAGTGGCCGCAGTCTTGCAAAGATGTCGTCGCTCGAAGAAAAGGGCATCAAGACGGTCGCTCTCGACATCACCTCGACCGAGTCCCTCGAGCAAGCCAAGGCGACTTTGACATCCCTGCTCCCCAAAGGCAGGGGTCTCGATATTCTGATCAACAATGCCGCTGGAAGCTACTCCATGCCCATCGTGGATGTGTCTCTCTCTGCAGCCAAGAACCTATTCGACATCAACGTATGGTCACAGCTTGCCACGATCCAGACCTTCCTACCACTACTGCTCCAGGCAGCCTCTGCAAAGCAGGGAGACTTCAAACCTCAGATCGTCAATCACACTTCCGTCGGCTCGGTCACAGCTCTGCCCTTCCAAGGCACTTACAACGCGTCAAAAGCTGCCCTGGCAATGCTCACCCAGACCATGCGGATGGAGCTCAGTGTCTTCGACATCCGCGTCATTGAACTCAAAACGGCCGGAGTCAAAACCAACATCATCAATAACAACAACGTCAACTCCAATGCCGACACGCTTCCACAGGATTCCATCTATGCCCCTGCACGAGAAGTTGTCGAGAAGGCCATGAGCCAGCAGGAGCTTGCTTCGAGGGGAGTGTCGCCTGAGCAGTGGGCATCAGATGTTGCTGCCCTGCTCCTGAGCAACAACCCGCCGAGGGTTATCTGGAAGGGAGAGAGTGCCTTTCTGGCTCGTGTTGGGAGCATGATCCCGGGGAACCTTTTTGAAGGTATGATGAAGAAGCTGACAAAGCTGGATGTCGTGGAAGAGATCATTTGCGAGCATAGGGCCGGCAGTCAGGGGCCATGACACAGTCATCGGCTCGGTGCAAGGTCATATTTCCTTCGACCTTCCTTCCCAAAATATCTGTCTGTACTATTGTAATCAATCTCTTATCTTTCTCAAGCGACATTGCTGTAGACCTTCAGAAACTCCTCGAGAGGCTTCACGACGGTGAACCATATTGCCTGGAGAAACTCCGAGCTGCTCAAATCGGGCGCAGGTCCGAAGGCGCAATTCACACACCGCCTAATGACATCGGCAATCCTATCACCAAACTCTGCTTCAACCTTCTTCTGCCACTGCATCGCCGTGCAAAAGTTCGTCATATTGTTTGGCTTTCCCTGGCTGTTCAGATAGTCCGCTCGGAACGGCTGGCTTTCAAGGGTGTCGTGGAACAGGAGCTCTAGAAGCATAATTCCCAGAGTGAGAAGGCTTGCTTTGGCCCTGACTGCTTCTGCCGCAGAATTGACTTTGAGAAGGGCCTGGATCGACGGGTGGGAGATGTATGGATATGGGAGTGATTCCGTGGTTCGGAGGAGGACAAGCGAGGATTTTTGCCAGTTTTCTGGGACCCAGGATGGGCCGAGTTTGAGCATGCTGGACGTGATTGAAAGGCCCAGCTTCAGTCAGACATCCCGTCGTGGCGTCTTTTTCATGAAGTCCTCGAGACTCTCAACCTTGGGGGATTGAATAGTAGAGTCGAGATGCAGGAGAACTTTCGCGTCTGATGTCTCAAGGAACCCGAGGTACGGCTCATGTTGCTTGATCGCGAGACACACATCACTGATTGCCTCGTGAACCTGAAGCGCCTCAGCTGCCGCCGTATCAACAACTGATGGGCACGGCGGAGGGTCGGAGTCGAATTGAACTCTCAAGGTTCGGATTGCAAGTCCTCCGGTAACCTTGGGTCTGGTACAGACAGATCAGTGGAAGAAACTGAAGGGGTTTCATTGTACACATATCTCTTTGGGGTTTTGTTGGCCGTTTCATCACCACCATTTTCGCTCTCATGGGTTTCCGTGCCGGCCGGGTTCGATAGAGACGACAATGTAGAGGCTGTCGTCTTCAAAATACTTCTGGGTCCTTTCTCCTTCAACTTGGAGAGCCTGTTCTTCAGAGAGACCTGCTGCCTGAGAACCGCCACATCTTCATGCTTCGTCGACACCTGTGTTACAGAAACTTTGGTCGGCGTTGATAGCTTTTCTGTCTTCTCCACGTTGGCCTTGATGTGTGTCATTGCAGATCCATCGTCAAACAGGACTCTCACGTCCGACTCCCGTGCCGAGATACGACATGAGTGGCTAGCGGCGCCGCAGGTGCAGGTCCAATGTCGCTGAAAGCCCATGAATACGGACTTAGCCTGCTCTTGGAACTCTAGGAGCGAAGCTATGACACTGTCGCTGCCTTTCGAAGGTGCTGGAGTTGAGGTCCTGGAAAGGTGTCTTGATTGCTCTCGCTCGAGGAACTCGTAGAGATTCGCATTTTGGGTTCGAATATCCGAGAGGATTGTATCTTTCTTGAGGCTGAAGCTTATTCTGATTCGAAACATCTCGCTTTCCAAACTTCTTTTGTCCAGGTGGTGTATCTGACATCATATGAGCAATGGTAGAGCAAAACAGACAGGGCATTTACCTTGTCAAAAGGCAACATAGGATGCAACTTGTTCAACGCATCGTTGATGCCTCGCAGTTGTCTCATGAACCAGTCCAGAAACTTTGCCTGAACTCGATGCTCCAACTCTCTTTGGATGCGGAGGTCAAACCAGAGTGGTGAGTCGGGGTCGTTGCGAAGAGCCTGTCGCTCATCTTGGGAGAGGTTGTCAAGTGGTTCCAGAAGGATGTCGAGTACCTGCGAGAATACAATGTGTTCTTTCTCGAGATCAAGAATGAAGTTTTCAAACTCCCTCTCAAACTTCCACCAGTAGCGAACGTCCTTGAAGACACCCCGTAGTCCTACGGCCGCTTCGCAGACCAGTGGAAATGCTCCAAGGACTAGTCCGGCAATTTCGAAGCCCGACATGTTGGACGTCCGAGGAGGTCGAGGGTCAATTGACTTGGGCGAGGATGTGAAGAGGCTTAAGTTCAGGGCGGCCTTCTCGTGCGGGGAAACATCTTTCGAGGTCAGCCGCAGTGGCTGCATTGGCACGGATAGCGATTGGCGGTGCTCGTATGCCGTATCATGTCAGAACACCCAGGTCACGGGGTTGTAACGTAGAATCATCCGTCCCCCTCTCTTCTACAGAAGTCAATCCTGCGTGCGTCATTTTCCCTCTCTCTACCATCAGCTGTCGATCCTGCAAGCTACAACACCAGACTGCCACGGGCCTCTGCTAGCCATGATGGTAGGCACTTCCGATGCCGAGGCTGCATCTGCACCTACAATTTCAACAGTCGTCCGTCGAGGTCTTGACGCCCTGGATGATTCGATAGCTCATGCCGAGGATTTTGACGGCGGCACATACAAGGTCAAACTAGAGGATGAACGAGGTCGTCTTAAAGTGTGGGCGTCAAATCTTGGAGCCCTCCAGCCAGCAACTTCCCAAAAATCGCTGGATCATCGCCTGAGAGATGGGCCCCTCATGAGAAAGAGCGTCCATCGAGGACTGGAAAGGGTGCTAATTTCAGTCGCGAGATGTAAGTTCTGCTGTTCTTTACTTACGTTGGCCGGGCGTCATACTGACGCTCTCAGCATCACGTATCTTGGATGGAAGTGCTCCCAATCGAACAGGCTCGCCCGTGCTCGATGACCGCGATTCGGGCAGCGAATCTCGAGTGACAACGGAACTGGACGAGCTCCTTCTTGGCATTCATTCAGCAATCAGCCACCTTTTCGGAATATCAATGCTCATACGAAGGCAGCGGCCGAGAGGACGACTTCCAGCCCTTGACGGCTTCACGCCGCTGGAGAGCTCTCCAGACATCAGCAACATTACAGACAAATTTCCCAAGGCGAAATCCACCCCTTGGCTTGCACAGCGTTTAGGCAATGAAATGACTCGACGACGAGAAATCATACGGTACCGGCAGCATCACCGCGAAAGTCTTGCAATTGTGGTCGAGAGTGAAGGTCGCAGCGACACAGCTACTCTCGCGACGACTTTCCGAGAGATTGACCATCCTGGAGCGGCAACACAAAATCGAGAGGCGGTGAACAGCAGTCGGGTCTCGGTGTTCACCTCGGTCACATCATATCTCAGCACAGAAGACAGCACAAACACTGGTCGTCGTATTCCTGATCTTTCAGCCATGTGTCTTGATGGGGTGCAGTTGAAGTACGGGGAAAGGTTTGAATGCCCGTACTGTCGGACGATCCAAGAGGTGAACAACCGGTTCGAGTGGAAGTGGGTTCACCCATAGCATCGATGGCTGCATATGCTAAGCTCTGGTTTCTTATAGGAAGCACGTCATGTCCGACCTGCAGCCTTACGTCTGCACATTACAGGACTGCTCAGCCAGCACATATCTTTTTTCCACCAGAGCCGAGTGGTTTCAGCATGAGTTCGCAGTCCATCGTCTGCAGTGGGCTTGCAACTGGTGCGAAGGGCCTCAGTCGACGTCCAACAGCGCCGAGGGGCTGAAAAAGCACTTCGCCATAATTCACCCTGGGGAGGTGACCGACAGCTAGATGCCATTGATCCTCGAATCATGCGAGCGACCCACGGTCACATTTGGTCCGTTCAGCTGTCCGCTTTGCACAGAATGGAAGGGATTGCCCCCACAGAACACTGCCAAGGGCTTTGGCCTCCACTTGGCCAGACATTTGCAACATCTGGCTCTTGAGGCCCTGCCTCTTTCCATCGAAGGACTAGAGATAAAACCTCTTGAAGACCGCATAGCGGAAGAGGATGGATCTTTAAGTGGCGAGTCCGGAGACGAAGAAACAGCTTCGATTGAGCTAGTCGAGACAATCCAAGCCAAAAAGGCGGTCGAAGACGAATTTCAATTCCTCAAAACACAGCAAGCAGAAGCAGAAAAGGGTAAGAAAGAAATCATGGAAGATCCAAGCTTTCAAAAGAGGTCTGCAGAAAGGAAGGCAAGACGACACAGGGATCGCGGCTCTGATGAAGACAGCGACGACTCGTCACTGGACTCGGAAACCCAAAGACGGCGCGCAATTGAGGTGACGGCTTGGAAGGCCAGGATGTTGGAGAGAAGCCGCGACGCCCCTCCTAGAGGCATGCCACAAAGGAAAACGCCTGGCGAAAGCAGCGATGGAGGTTTGACTAAGGGCATGTCTGCTGAAGACACTGAAGGTTCATCCGGGGTGGCTGGGCGGTCCACTGGATGAACGGAACTACCGGCCGGTACACTTGGTCCGACAATTACAGCAGGACACCGAGATGAAGAGGCTGGGGAAGGCGGCGGGCCTGGTTTAAAAGTGCCGCCCTCTGGCGTGCCACAGCTGCCCCCGAGCCGTCCAGACGAAGGGACTCTGTGAGACAAGGACATGGCAAGTCCGTGCATTGATTCTTTCAACCACAGACCTGGAATAACGCAAGTCCTCCAGGCGAATAGTGTCGCCCCGAATTTTCCTCCCGATCACCACTTCTTCTCCGCCTGAGGATCATGTGCCACCGCCTCAATCTCGACCAACATTTCAGGAAGACCCAAGTTCTCTACACCAACCGCTGTCCAAATAGGCTTGTGGTCTGGGAACCACTTGAGCAGGTTTGCCTTCATCGTGGGCATGGCATCGCCGCAGGACTTTGGGTGGTAAGAGGTGATGCGATAGACCTGCGAAATGCCCTTGCAGCCAGCATCTTTGAGCGCCATGTCGATATTAGAAAATGCTTGCTCAATCTGCTCGTCCAGGGTCTGAGGGAACTCTGGTGGTGCCGATCTAGCATTCCACCCGCCTAGTATTGTTAGACTAACATGGGTGTAAGTCCTGTGGACAGGCTCACCTTGGCCTGAAAGTTCGATCCGGTCCCCAACACGAACAGCTTGGTTGTACGCAAAGTTCTCCAAGGCGAATTGGCCGTAGCCGCCGTAGCTGAAGTACTTGAGATGGGACATTTTGTTTGAGATTGTCGTTGATGGTTTGGCCTATCATGAACCACATGGCTTTTGACTGCCATTTGTTGAACGTTGTTCTGGTCGCAGAGGATGGTAGGCGCAGCTCGTCCAGGCTTATCGCTGGTGCCGAGATCCCTGTCGTCCGAGAACTGCACTAAAAAGGGGCATGTTTCGGTGGATTTCCAGCGCAGATAGCGTATCATTCGGGTTGTCGGCCGCTGGCACATGATCCACGCCGTATCAGTCAAGCGCCTCTTGTCTTTCGGCTCTGCACAAAGTCCAGACCTGTTGTCCAAGTAGTCATCAGGTTTACCAAACATCACAGGATGATATTGACAGAATGGTTAACTTGATGGTTTGCCCAAAGATCCAGGCAACCAGGGCACATTGCCGGAACTTCGTCGAACCCGCTGGTCATCCTCGTCCAATGCATCCAAGTCCCTCCACGCCCAAGCAAGGGGCCCTGGAGCCAGCACTCTCCCGGGCCTTGTCAGGGCAAACCAACAGCGCCGATGGGGGCAAAATACAGGCGGGTCTCCTCTGGAAACTGTCCCTAATCCCCCCAATTCGACAGCCCTACAGCCATGACTGGCGGACGAAATGGGTCATCACAGGCATCGCGCATTTGCCGCTGCCACGGCCCCGATGAGCGCATCCATCTTCTATCGTGAGCAACGGTATGACCTATGTCTACGAGATCCCAGCTGACCTCCCACCAGCTGCCATTCCTAGCATGTCGAAAGACTTTGGCGTTTCGCAAACCATTATCAACCTTTCTGTTGCCCTCTTCCTCCTGTCGTCCTCCATTCTCCCGCTATGGTGGTCCTCCTTTTCCGAGACGCTGGGGAGACGTGCCGTCTTCATCATATCATTCTCCCTTAACATCCCGCTGACGTTCGCGTGCGGAATGAGTCCTAATGTCGCCTTTCTCATCGCGTTCCGACTGCTGTCAGGCATCGCTAGTTCCGCCGGCCAGGCTGTCGGCGCGGGCACGATTGCCGACATTTGGCGCCCCGAAGAACGGGCCTTCGCGATGAGCATCTTCTACCTTGGACCCTTGGCTGGGCCTCTTTTTCTGCCTCTTGTAGGAGGACTTTTGACGCAACGCTTTGGATGGCGGAGCATCATCTGGTTTTTGACCACCCATGGGGCATTGGTGTTGCTGCTGATTGTCATTGCGCTGCCGGAAACCAAACAGGCGACGCAACTGGGCGCCAGAGAGAGCACGTTGTCCCCGTCAGGGGCAACGGGCATGGAAGACAGCCGACCTTCTCCTCTCAGAAAGCATCCTCTTCTCGCGCCCTTGACATCAATAGCTGCCCTACAATTCCCGGCAATCGCCATCGCCATCTTTTGCGCCTCTCTGGCGTTCGGATCTTGCTACATTCTCAACATATCGATGCAAGCAGCCTTCTCACAGCCCCCTTACAGCTACTCTCCCACTATTGTCGGCCTTCTTTTCATACCCAACTCGGTGGGTTGCATCATCGTATCTGTCTTCGGGGGCCGCTAGGTTGATCGCATCATGGTTCGGGCTGCAGAAAAGGCAGCCAGACACGACGCTGACGGACGTCTCGCATATCTCCCAGAGGATCGGCTGGGGCCAAACGCATGGATCTCACTCGCGCTCTACCCTGCCGCTCTCCTCATGTATGGATGGACAGCTCAGAAGGGGGTGCACTGGGTGGTCCCCACGATAGCGTCATTTTTCTTCGGCGCTGGTGTGATGATGGTATTCAGCGCGACGACCACCATGGCGGCCGAATTCATCCCAGGAAACAGCAGCACAGGCGTCGCGCTCAACAACTTGATACGGAACATATTCAGCTGCGTCGGCACTTTTGCTACTCAGCCCCTGTTGGACATCATGGGTCACGGATGGCTATTCACCATGGTTGGTCTGACGGCATGGCTATCGGGATACGCGGGCGTTTGGCTTTTGAAAAGGAACAGTGTAGAGTGGAGGGCGAAGATGGAAAAGTCATGGAAAATGACGTCCCGAGGGAGTATGTGAGGCATTGAGAGTAGCATGAGGGCATGGCAGTCGCCTGGTAACATCGGGTCTGCCTCGGTAGCTAGGTACTTCAAGTCCCAAGTCCTCGGTGCTTCTGTCTTCTTGATTCCTGCCCTTATTGACCATCCTGAGCTACCTTGAGTCAACCTGCGACCATCCAGGTAACTTTTATTCATTGAGATGGATCCGAATAGATAATTGAACAGTGATTTCTCAGACAGGCCATGAGCTCTCCTCGGCTGGTAGGCCATTCACAACAGGACAAGCTACCTCGTCCTCCTACACTATTGGCCGAAGGGAACCTTGACCATCCAAGCCAGCAGCTCAAATGCAATCTGAGACACTGCCGTTGCCGTCGACTGAGCAACATTGTCGTAAACAGGAGACAGTTCGGCAATGTCGGCCCCGATGATGCGGACGCCTGCTGCGCTGAGACCCCTCAAAACCGCCACCAGCTCCCTTGTGGTCCACCCTCCAATCTCAGTACAGCCAGTAGCAGGGGCAAAAGCTGCCAAATCATATCAGTAATCTTGTAGCCAAAAATGAAGTGGGGGACAGACTCACCAGCATCAAGCACGTCAATGTCAATCGTCACGTAGACCGCAGCATCACCGACCCTTTTCGCGATCCGGTCAACGATGGCCTCCACTCCGAGTGTGTCCACGTCCGTCGCCATGATGTACTGGAATCCACACTCGGCATCGTGGCGCAGATCCTCCATTTTGTCGAAGAGCAAGGCACGAGTGCCCACGTGGATGCCACTGTCGTTCTTGAGAAGACCCTCTTCGTGGGCAAAGTGAAGAAGTGTTCCATGTGTGATCTCGTCGTACTTGTTCACGCCGCCACCCCACTGGGCCGGGTTCCACGAGTCTAGATGAGCGTCAAAATGGATGACTGCCATCTCGCCCCACACTGGGTAGAGTGCTCGCAATGATGGTAGGGCTGTGAGGTGTGGTAAGCTCGCTGTCGGTAGCTTTCAATGACGGGAGAGCACGTACTGATTGTGTGATCGCCGCCAATAGTGATGAGGCGAACATGATCGCCCTTCTCTTCGGCCTTTGGCTCTCGAGATGCCATGGAATGCAAACCGCTGGCAAGCTCTTGGACCGCCTCGTACTTGTCGAAGACCGAGTTGGGAATGTCACCGCAGTCCACGACGGCCGCCCAGTCCATGAAGGGGTTCATCATTTCATGCGCCATGCTATCGGCATTCAGATTAGCAATTGTCCATTGCAGTCACATTGGTGCATCGTCTTACCTCCAAGAGATGAACGGAGCCATTCGCTGCGAGGTTGCCCTGGCGGCGGCAGGGCCGAAGCGCTGTCCTGGTCGATAACTGACACCAAGGTCAAAGGGCATCCCGACAACGCCAATATCGAATGTCCCATCGCTCTCGGGAGAGAAACAGTTGGTCCAGTTGATGTGGGAGAAAGTGGACAGGCCGGGCATGGGCGTATCCTTGCCGAAGTTGTCGTACAAGTGGAACTCAGGGGCCGAGATCTCGCCCTTGGCTGAGACGTCATTTTCTGGCAGGCGATACACAGAGGTCTCTTTGAAAGTCTTTTTCTCCTGACTGGCGTAGGATAGTCTGACCTGATCGGTGTTTCGCTGGGGAATGAGCGAAGCGGCAGTCAGGTGCCGGCCAAGCGCCGCCGCGGCGATGAGGGTCTTCAGGTCAACCATGGTGGTAAGGAGTGATGCTGAACTTGAGACAAAAGTGGCGGCAACATTGCAGGGCACGTCAAATGCAGTATTTCATGGGTGACAGGTTTGTTGGCGGTTCTGGAGCGTTCCCCGAACGTCGCGATAAGCGACGTGCCGATGAGCTTGAACCATCTTCGGTATTGATACGAGCGGCTGATACCCGTATCAGTCCCCTCGTATCAGAAGACCAACCCACATCCCCCGACCACGTCGGTCTTCCATACAGCCCGAGGCCTCCGAACTGATACGGAATCAGTCCCATTTTTCTTGTTGATTGTGATTCACAGTTGTCCAAGGGGTGGGCGAAGCTGGGACCCCAGTCGTTGCTTTCAGGGGTTCGAACCGACGATGATGACAGCCTTTTGCGGCAGCCACCGGGAGCTCATCATTGATTAGATATCTTCGATGGAAAACACCATTGTTTCTTTGCTTTCAACAACACGTCACTCATTCTACGGGTTTCCATTTCGAATATGGTGGCATCGCAATTTGACGACGAAGCTCGTGGCGTCGTGACTGAGACGACCGCGTTGCTTGCTGGACAGCGGACCGACACCAACGATACTCCGAGTGGTATGATAAGAGACAAAACTATCACTGGAACAGGTACTTACATTCACAGATCACGAAGTGACCCTATCTAGCGAGGTATGGCTCTTAGTGAGGAGTGCTGCGCCCCTGGTGGTCACGGGTCTGCTGCAGCACTCCATAGGCCTCACCAACATCTTCGCAGTCGGCCACCTAGGAAAATCGGAGCTGGGAGCCGGTATGTTCTTCTCTCGATGACCGGCCTGAGCTGACACGACGCAGTCTCGCTGTCCATCATGACTGCCAACGTCACCGGCTACGCCGTGTTCATGGGAATGGCCACTGCCCTGGACACGCTTTGTCCCCAGGCCTACGGATCAGACAGGAAGCTCCACGTCGGTCTCTACTTTCAAAAGATGCTCGTACTACTGTGGCTTCTGACCATCCCAATTGGTATTCTCTGGGTTAACGCCGGTCGCATCCTGGGGATGATGGTGCCGGACAGAGACACCGCTGATCTGGCAGGGGTCTACCTGCGGATCTTGCTGTTCGGCGCACCAGGTATCGCAGCCTTTGAGTCGGGCAAGCGTTTCGTTCAGGCTCAGGGAATATTCCACGCCACCACATACGTCTTGATGATTGTCGCACCCTTGAACGTTGCTATCAACTGGCTCTTGGTGTGGAAGATGGAGCTCGGATTCATCGGCGCACCCATCTCGGCTGCTTTGTCCAACAACTTGTTGGCTCTGTTTCTCTTCCTCTACGTCTGCTTCGTCGATGGAAAGCAGTGCTGGAACGGATTCACGACAGAAGCGTTCCGCAACTGGGGTGTCATGACACGACTGGCCCTGCCAGGTCTTCTCATGCTCGAGGCCGAATTCCTCGCTTTTGAAGTCCTGACTCTTGCCGCGTCGCACATCTCAAGCACGCAGCTGGCCGCGCAGAGTGTACTCAGCCCCTTGATTGCGCTCACATTCCAGGCATCTCTGGCCCTAGCGATTGCTTCATCAACAAGAATAGCTGGGTTGATTGGGGCAGATCTGCCGCAAAGAGCGCGGAAGTCCGCGGAGGCGAGTTCACCCAATTGATCTTGTCGGAGCACCAACTAACAGATCAAATAGCTTGCTGCAGCCGGAGCCTTTCTTGTGGGAAGCTTTAACTTTGTGTTCATGACAACCCTCGGGATTTCTGCAGCCCGATTCCTGACGTCCGAGGAGACTGTGGTCGAGCAGGTCGTCAAGGTCATGCCAATGATCGCCACGTTCCAGCTCTTCCGTTCGGTCGCCACGACGTTAAATGGAGTCCTCCGAGGTCTTGGAAAGCAGGCTATTGGCAGTGTCGTCAGTATTATCTGCTATTACATTGTCGCCATGCCCATCAGTTTCACTGCCGCTTTCGGGTTGGGCTGGGAGTTGGTCGGGCTTTGGTCGGGCATCGCCGTTGCCCTCAGCTTGTAAGTGATCCCCGGCCCGTGGATGACTTGATTGTTCCTCATTTGAAGCTGATATTCTACAGAAACTCAGTCATTGTGGGAGGGTACTTGGTCTATGCCGCGCCCTGGGACCAGGCTGTTTTGGCTGCCCGTGAGAGAAACTCCAAGGCGGGAGAGTGATAGCGACAGCTTCGGTCAGGCCCCCAGACCCAAAGTTCAGGGATGAACAGGTCGAACACACATGACCGCTCTTTTTTGAATCAGAGCATATCTACAATGCTAGGCAATCCGAAACTCCGTTTACACGCTGTCAACATCATCCGCGCATGATCGTCCCAGTAGCACGAGAATGCTGCACCAGTCTTTTACCTTAGCCATCGACTTATTGAACTCGGCAAACATGGACAGCCCCTGAGTAACATTTTGCAGTAGCTGAAGGTCTTCTTTCTCGGCCGTCTCGACAATATGACAGAACAGTGCAAAGATTGGGCAGAGTGGATACAACAACACAATCCTGAATAGTAGTCAGCTTGGATGATTCTGGAGAATCTGGTCGCTGTGACTTACCAGCTGACAGAATGGCAGTATGCGTTGTGATTCTCGTCTGACTTGAGGCCATGGAGATCCATCTTTTGAAGAGCATGAAGTGACTTCCTCGCGCTGTCCATGCAGTCCTCTCGAATGCCTCGCACCGTTGTATAGTCCGGGTGCAGACGTAGTATGGCCGTCATGATGTTGAAGTACGTGAAATCCACCCCCATCCACTCTCCCTGGAGGAGGTGGTCCGTGGAATGAGGCGGTTGAGATTTGAACTGCAAAGAGGTCAGCTGGTAGAGATACATTTAAATTCAATGCCCCTCACGTTCTCAATCTTTTCGCGAATCTGTTCCAACCGGTGGCAAAGTGATTGAATGGCCTCGACTCGCCTGGGTCTTGACCGAGACGGTGCCCCTCTAGCCTCAACGGCAACTCTGTCTTGGACCTTTGCAAACTCGATATAAACGTTGAAGATGGGTGTACTGGGCATTTCAAGAGTCGGTGGGATCAACATCGAGGCGTTGACATCCATGTCAGGCAGGAAAGAGCGGCGCCCAAGTGACATGGATAGCGACTTGTCGAGGATGTAGCAGTGTCCGATACACTGTCGAGCTTCAAGCGAGTCTTGTTTCGATGATCCTTTCGCGAGGTGGGCAAAGTAACGGCCGCCGAGCTGGGAGCAGATGAGACAGGCCGCGGCGCTGAGCTGCGCACATTTCCCGACGTTTCCCGCCATTTGAAAAAGCATGGCCTGGTGAACATGATGATTCGATTAGCTTGGCTGGGAGAAACTGATAATCATTTGCTTACCCCTGCCAGTAGTGCCTGTAGCAGTGACAGACTTGGCGTGCTCAACATGCTGATGTGGTCGAGTGCCTTGAAGGCGTTCCGCCGATACTTCTCCTGAAGTGGCTTCAGCCTTTGTCGGACAGAGTCGCTGGTCCCTCCCGCTTCAAGCCCGATCGTCAGTGTCAGGCTGAAGAAGTTGACGCATACGATGTATTCTGCCCTAGCATGACCCAAGACCTGCTGGTCGACGAGGGCAAAGGCCATTCGTTCGAAGGAGTCGCTGGAGATGATGGAGGCGAGTTCGAAGTGGAACTCCTCTCCTGCTCGAGTTCGGGAACCTACGATGATTATTACTCTCCCATTCAGATCAGTAGGAAGTATCAGATAGCTTACTGCCCAGGAGAAAGAGCAAGACCTCGGCAGATGGGTACATCGTTGGGTCGTTCAAGTCCGCAAAGTCCAAGTCGCCACTTCGTGTTTCTGGTGTCGGGTTTTGTGTCTCTTTGCCCATTTGATGAGCAGAATCCAAAGCGATTTCGATGATTTCGCGTTGATAGCGACTTAGCCTGTTGTTCTGCGCCAGCTCGTTTTCCAGGTACGGCCGAGCCTCGAAGCCTGCAGCCAGCCGACTGGCGCCACTCGCGGAAGAGCTGCGCTCAGGGGCATCCCGCTCGAACAATTCCGACTGATTTGGGGATGACTCTGCCGGTGACGATTGCAAATGTCCATCCCGAGGTCTAGGAGTTTCTCTCTCTGCTCTTAGATTCCCTGTAGAGCGCCAGCTACTGTGAATAGGATCGGCAGGGTGAGGTCTTGGCGCATCATCCATCACGACCATCCCTTGACTTGGTACCACGTCGACTATGGGTGCTGAGCTTGAGCATGGACTCTGCATTCGGACCTCGGCAGCTTTGGTCGCATTGAACCACAGACGGCGCTTTCGCCTCGTCTGATAGATTTGCCTCGTGCGCACGCATCTCGAAGCTGAGCCGGTACACCGGTTGCATGGGTCCTGTCGGTCACATCTGACCTGGAGCACAGCACAAATCAGCCACGATCTGGAAAGCCTCTGTCATCTCAGCACACCTTTCTGATATGGCAGAGATCACACTATCAAGCCGAGATCTNAGCCGAGATCTCGTATCAGTACATGAACGTGCTTCAGGGGCGACAGAGCACTGGGCCATACCGCGGTAAGAAGCAACACCGATGTTCCGAAGACGGTCATCGTCAAGAACGGGTCCGGTGCTGATTGGGATGGAGATACGGCCTTCCGCACAAGTCTGGGAGGAGGATGAGGATGGGGAGGAGCAGGCCTCTCGTATCATTCCCTCGGCGGCCGTCGGGGGGATCCAGGTCTAATAAGGGGTCGTGACCCGATCTCACGGAGCAAAGAGGGGTCTCAGGGGCATGATTCACCCACAATTGCCCCTAGCAACCCAATCATCAAGCTGCGATTAGACCCGTATCATGTTCTCGTATCTATCCCCTCAGATCCAGATAGCTCCCAGTGCACCATCATTGGCCTGGGCTCTCAAATCTCTCGACCTCCTGGCTCACCATGCCGAACGAGGTTGCGCTAGCTCGCCGTCCTTATCGCGATGGCTTCGACCACGCGACGACCACGAGGGGAGCTGGGGTGTCCCGTCGCGCCTTCGTGGGGTATAACATCTCGCGATGTAGGCTCCGACAGAGGAGGTGTCCACTGTTCCGGGCCGCAAGCACCATCGACTGAAGTCAGCGTCACCACGAGCACTCTCAACACTTGACACCTCAATTACCATCTGACCTCAAATGGCCGAAAAATCCGCAGAGGTATCCGGGTCCGGTCGCTCCGTGTCCGACGTGGAGGTTGGGGGCGTTTCCGACTTGCGCGGCGGGCTCAAGGAGAGCTTCGGCCCCTGGACCCTCTGCGCTCAGGCCATCGTGCTCCCTGGCTCCTGGGCCTTTGCAGCGACCGCCCTAACAATCGCCATCTTCGGCGGCGGAGCCCCTGTGGCCATCTGGGGAACCATCTGCATCTCCGTCTGTCTCTGCATGGTCGTCGCTTGCCTCGCCGAGTTTGGCTCTGCCTACCCGTCTGCCGCTGGTTGCACGTACATCGCGTACAAAGTTGCCGGTCCCAAATGGGGGCGGTTCTGTGTAAGTCACCGGCGCATGGCTGGCTTCTGCGGTATCCTCGCTTACATGGTCTTCAGGGCTACATGACGGGAGCCTTTCACTGCCTCGGCGGGCTCTTCTCACCACCGGCCTTCCTGATTGTTCTTTCGCAGTTGATTCTGACGTGTGCGGCCATATTCCACGACGACTACAATCCTACTCGCTGGCAGGTCTTCCTCCTGTATGAGTTTTGGAATGTCATCGCTGTCATTGTCCTGCTCCACGGAAGTCGAATTCTTCCTCTGCTGAGCACCATTGCTTGTAAGACCACTCATTTTCTCTGTGGGAACAACAGCTCTAACCCTCTTCCGATAGTTGTCTTCCTTGCTGGCGGGCTCTTCTTGACCATCGGACTTCTCGTTGGTTTCTCGAAGTCCAGGGCCCCAGCCGAGTGAGTCGATACCCGATAAACGTCAACACTGCCTTTTCTGACCATTTTCATCTGCAGGATCGTCTTTCTTGACTTTCAGAACCTGACAGGCTTCGAGTCTCCCATCATTTGCACAATGCTGGGCTTGCTTGGGCCGATCTACGGCTTTGGACCGCCTCACTTCCTGCTTAACATGGCTGAAGACGTAAAGAACCCTTCGAGGAACTTGCCGATTGGCTTGGCAGCACAGCAGATTGGAAGCACTATTCTGTAAGTCCATCAACGACTCCTTCATGCATCACATTTCGGCTGTGCTGACTTGAGATTCAGTCTCCTGGCCTTCTACATCGCCGCGTACTACACTGTTGTCGACTATGATGCCCTGTTTGCATCTGGCTTCCCATCTGTTGTTGGTGCGGTCTATCTGCAGGCCACTGACAACAAGGCCGTCACCCTGGTGCTCATGATCATCGTGCTTGCCCCAGCCTTCTTCGCCTGTTTCAGCTACTTCCTCGCCAACATCCGACTTCTCTACGGCTTTGCTAGAGACGGTGCCAGTAGGTTCTTGAGATACTGCAGACTTTAACAAAGACACCTATTGACCTGCTTCAGCGCCCGGCCAAACATGGTTGTCCAAGGTGGACGTTCGTCGCAATATTCCAATCAACATGCTTTACGCCTCGTCAGTCGTCAACTTCCTGCTCGGTTTTGTCTATTTGGGCAGCAGAGCTGGGTTTAGCATCATCCTGGGCTCCTCCGGCATCTTCTATGGTGAGTCTTGAAGCGATCTGCAACCGGGAGACCTCCTCAGCTGACGTCTGCTCCTATAGCTGCCGGTTATCTTTTCTTCTTCATTCCTTCCATCGCCAACAAGCGCAAGTACATGGGAAATGGCACTTTCAGAATGCCCTTTGCCGTCGGCATATCGTTCGCAATCTTCACCGTGATCTACGAGGTTTGGACAATGGTCATATACTGTCTTCCTCCTGGTTACCCCATTTCGGCTGAGAACGCGAACATGACACCAGTGTTCCTTGGTGCAGGCACTCTTCTTAGCCTAGCAGGCTGGCACTTCTACGGTCGACATCACTACCGGGCTGAGATGGCGGGAGCTGTATCGCAGCACTGATGTCGAAGGGGATAGCAACTCCTTATTCAAGGGGTTAGAAAGTCTCATGTTTGCCACTGCGTCATGGACATTCAGACTGCCCTAGCATGTTCTGCATAATATACCCGGATTTGAGAAGATGCTGCCGTCACATGGAACGATGCCAGCGTGTGATAAATGCTTGTTGCACAATGTATGTTGAGGAGACTGTGGGTTCAGCCCAAGTGTGCATCGCTGGGAGATGTTTCTGAGACAGATGCATGCAGGGCCAGATCTTACGAGCTTCCCAGAATGCAATCTGGCCTGTTGGTGTTGTTGGTCGGTTGGTGGTCTTGCATGTGAAATGGGTGGCGAAGCAGGGATCCCCGCAGCCTCAAGACCTTCCGCATATGTCCTGCATAAACAACCAACCGCCGGAAGATCTCAATCGTCACTGGTGAGTACCTCCCAATATTGAATCGTTACAGGAAAGGTAAGCAAATACATCCTAGTTCAGCGTAGCCGCCCGATTAATTAAACTAAGCTAGCGCCCTCGATCGGCTTATTTACTTTATAGTTCTATCGTAACTTATTTAATTAATTAACGGTCGACTTCGATTAATAGCTTAGTATATATAGAGGACTTAAGAGCGTATAAAATAGCTATAAATCTATTAAGGAAGAGTTATTAGTATAGCGTCGCCGTCGCTAGGGAAGAACTATTATACGTACCTTACTAATAACCCGTTAACGTAACGAAGCCGGCGTCGACGAGGCTCCTTAGTTAAGAATATTCCCGATTACTACCCTCCCGCGCCGTAGCTAATTCTTAAGGTACTTAATCTCTTTAAGGGTCTCTAATAGTATCGAGAGCTATTATATAGATAACGTTAACTTTACGCTACTAAAGCTCCGTTCGTACTTTATAGCTATCGCCGGGATCGCTAGGATATCCAGCGCTATCTTACTAAAGGTTAGGAAACTCTCTTATTATAAGAGCTACTAGGTAACTAGGTCCGTAATAGGTTACCCGATTAATTCTAGCCGCTAGTATCGCTCTAGCTCTAAGGCCTAATTAGCTATAGTAGTAAGCCTAGTTAACTACGTCTTTAGCTACTACTAATACCTAGTCTCTTCCCCCGTTATTAAGGTTATCGTAAAGGCTATTAACGCCGAGGCGGCGGGCGTATTTACTATCGGCGAGGAGGCGGCTAAGCCGGGCGTTAAATCTTTATTAACGAATTTAATAAGCTATAATACTACGTTTAGTATCTTAAAGCTATTAAAGTAATTAGGGAGAGCTCTAGCGATCTTCGAGCTAGCGGAGGCTTATCCTAGGGTAAAGTATTACGGCGTTTATATATAACGTCGACTCTCCTAGCTTTTCGTAGTACTCGTTAAGTTTCTACTAAGTATTTAAAACTAATAACCGAAAGTATACCTAGGAATCTTCGTATAAGCCTTAATAGCGGGCGTACTATAGATAGTTATTATATTTATCTTAAATATATATCGGGAGATACTAGTACTAAGTCTAGGATTATATTATTTACTAAAAAGATCGTATAGCTTAGCGGGTTTATAAAAATAACTTCGGAATAACCTTAATAAGGCTCTAACTTACCTATTAGAGGTTATTATTAGTTAGAGCGTTAAATAACGCTTTCTAGTCTTTAAAGTAATCTAGGAAATACTTAATATTAATTATAACCTCCTAGAGGCGCCTATAGCCGTTATTCTACCCCTAGCCTTAATAGTATATAGTCTAGAAGTATAGTAGCTAGAAGGCCTCCTTTAACTCTACGAGGAGATACTAATCCTTAAGGGTTAGGATATCTAGTAATAAAACCTAATACGAGCGATCTTCGTTAATCTAATTCTCTATAAGGAAAGCGTTAATAAGGTCTTTTAAGGTAATAACGTACTCGATTATAAGATACGTAGAGTTCTAATAGGTATTATTACTAAGGACGAGCTATAGCTTAAGGCTAGTCTAATCGTAGAGGGCGAAGCTATTTTCTATTAAGACCTCCTTAGAGATCTCTCTAAAATAGGCGCTTCGCTAAGGCGAAGACTTAATAAACTTAACGATATTCCGAAGCTTACTAACTAGGCCTCGCCTACGCTAATAAGTAAAGTTATCTTCGGTATCGCCTTTAATCTCTAAGTACTATAACTCTTATTTAAACGCTTTATAGTCTTTACTATATAAGAAAGCTTTACTAACGAGGTTTAGAATATAGCTATAATAGTATATCTACCGGTCGTCGATATCGTTAACGTTTATTAAAGGGTTAAGATCGTGGAAAAGGTAATAGAGGTAAGTATTATTATTAGAGGTATTATCGTTAATAAGGTAGTTAATATTAAAAGTAATCTTAAAGTCGTTAAGGATATTAATAATTATTAATACGATATTCTCGTTAATATAACTCCTAAGTTACTAACGGAGACTAAGTAGGATATTCTAGTATTTATACTTCCGGTAAAGGTAGTAAGCGTTAATAGTAAGGATCGTATAGGTATTTAAACTTATCTATAGATTAAAGTTAATATAAATCTATATAAGTACTTCTTATAGATCTCTCTTTATTATTTCCTTCTTATTATTAAAGATTACCGAGAGCTAGTCTCGGAGGCTTATCTTCGATAGATAGTACTACTATAAAGTATCGGGCGCGAGCGTTAGTAATATCTCTTATAAGTAGGTATCGCCGAAGATATAAAACGAGTAACTAGTATTTACGATAAAGGCTACTACGAGCTTTTTAAGGTAACGAACTATAACCTTTAATAAGATTAATACTTAAGGGCGTTTAGCGGTAAGCGTCCCGGAGGACCTTTCTTCGTCGTCCTCTTCGTAGTAATCTCTATTAATCTTATAGTTTAATAGTAGGTACTACTTCGTAGTACTCGTCGCTAAGGTCTTATAGATAGTAAATATCCCCTTCTTATCGTAGATCTAGTAGATCTAGAAGTCCTCGTTAAGGGTATTATCTTATAGGATCTTATAGATAAAGATTCCTAAGTTTCGAATATAGCTTATTCGCCCTTATAAGCCCTTCCTCGTGAGGAGATTATTACGTACGAAGCGCTTATTATTAATCTTAGTTATAAGGAGGTCGGTAATTTTATTATAGTATAGGAGATCTATTAAACTTACGTTAACGCCGAGCGATAGGAGGATCGGTACTTTACGCCGCGCGCCGAAGATATATTAATCTATCGAGAAGGGATTAAAGCCGAAGATTATTAAAAAAAAAGGCGTATAGGTTACTAGAAGGTAGGTTAGGTTAAATCTAGCGAGGTAATAAAAGGGTAGATTTTAGATATAATATAAATTCGGACTAGTAGGGAGTTATAGGGCGCGACCAGGGAGTTTAGCTAGGTTAAATAAAAAGTATAGTAACTAAGCTATATATATATTTTCCTTTTATATATATAGTAATTAAAAGCTTTTATAGTCTAGTAGTTAAGGTACTAAATTTCTATAAGCTTAGAGATCGTAGGTTCGAACCCCTCTTCGAGCGGGTAGGCTTTACGAAATAACCGGGAATAACCCCCTTATTATTATAGAGTCCCTGTTTTTATTTTATTTTTTTAAATAAATCTTCTATTTTAATTACCTAGATCTTTAAAAAGTAAGGATATTTATATAATATCCGGCTTAGTAAACGTTTAATTAAGCCGAGTAAGATATATAGTTTAAATTACTTCGTCTATAAGGGCTAATCAACTTGATTATTTAGTTAATCGGCTTATTTAACCTACTCGGGTGGCTGCGCTGTCCCAGTTATGCCGTAGGCTTTGTTCCTATGTATGGACAGGCCTGGAGATTCAGAAGCACCACCTCAAGACAACAACCCACATCAAATGGCCGTCGATTTGCAAGACGAGACCTTCAGTGACCTCACCTGCATGAATTCACCCGCCCAGCCCCTTCTTGGCAGCCAACAGCCCACATATGGCGGGGAGGGCTGGGCCGCCTGCCCCATGCGAATGTGGTATAAAGCCGAGACTCCCCAAAGCCGGCGATGCGGGGTTGCAGGTTTCTTCGACGACCACCCGGGCAGTAATCGCGACAGCTTGCATCATGGCGGACAATCAAGATACAATCGGGCCTGTCCTCGTTGCGGATGACTTGGTGAGTGCAACGGTTGTCTTCCGCATGGCTGCGCTCGACGACGGCTAACGACCCTTCGCAAGGATGACCAGAACGATCCCACGCTCACCGAAGTCAGTGAATTGAAGCATCTCTTCGTTACTTCCAGTGAGATTGACCATTTTGTAGGACGCCGCTTCTTCAACGGCCAGCGTCAGCACTTCCATCTACAACTATCGCCGAGAGAACGGCCGGACGTACCATGCGTACAAGGACGGCAGTACGTGTTGCGCAGGGCTTGAAAGCTGTATTTGCATGTGGCTAAACGTACCTATCTAGAATACGCTCTGCCGAACGACGAGCAGGAGAGCGACCGGTTGGGTATGTCTCATCTTTTCAGGACCCATACTGGGGACTTCAATGTTCTCACACGTAATCCTCCAGACCTACAGCACAACCTCTTCGTCATCACCTTTGACAACAAGCTCGGCCTTGCGCCTCCTAATGACACCGAGTCCGACGTAAACAATGTCCTCGACATCGGCACCGGAACTGGAATCTGGGCCACCGACTTTGGCGACGAACATCCAGGGTCCAAGGTACGAAGCCTGTCAGAAATCGCTGGCAGGTAGATCCTTCTAACTGACGTGCTCAGGTCATCGGTGTCGACCTTTCTCCTATTCAGTCCAGCTTGCAAGTCATTGGCCCGTTATCTATGCAGCATTGACTAACTCTTGTAAAGCGTCCCTCCCAACGTGACCTTCCAGATCGACGACATTGAAGAGGAGTGGACATTCTCTCACAAGTTCGACTACATTCACAGCCGCTTCATGAACTCCAGCATTGCCAACTGGCGTGATCTATTCAAGAGATGCCTCGAGTATGACCCCTCTCTCGTATTGTTTCCACGTTACTGACTCGGCCTCTTTCTAGGAACCTCGAGCCAGGCGGTTTCCTTGAACTCCAGGAAGCTGACCTCAGTGTTGTCTCGGACGATGACTCCATCCCCAAAGACAGCGCACTCAGCAGGGCCTTCGAGCTCCTTCTTGAAGCGTCCGTCAAGTTCGGTCGCGCCTTCCAGAGCATCCCCGAGCTCGCCGAGATCATGAAAGAGGTCGGCTTCGTCGATGTCACGATCGAGCGTCTCAAGTGGCCGATGAACCCCTGGCCCAAGGACAAGAAGCACAAGGAGATCGGCGCATGGTGCTACGAGAACTTCTCCTCGGGGCTATCTGCCATCACCATGGCGCCGCTGACCCGCGCTCACGGCTGGACATCCGAGGAAGTTGAGCTCTTCCTCGTTGATGTCAGGAAGGATATGGCCAACAGGTCGATTCATGCCTACTGGCCAATGTTTGTGCTCCCCTACCTGCGTTTTTATTCATTTCTGACGATATCAGCTATTCGCTTTATGGTAAGAAGCCACTGGCCGACACGCCGACGGCTGAGTGATCGGCCGGGGGCATGTGCTGTTGTACCCGTGGACAGGACAAGATTGAGGTCACGCGTGTGACTTGCACGGCAGGGGCTGTGGAAAATGACTTCGTATGCTGGGAAATCTATGTAGTCTCTCGATCTCTTGTTGAGTAATCTTTTGACCGTTGCGTCCTTGTAAACATATGCAAAGCCTCGGTGTTGATGCAGTCGGGTTCATTAGATGGCGTCATGTGGATGCATGATGTCGTGCCGCGGACTTTTGCGGACCTTGGACTGAGGATTACTTTGAAACCCCTATGATTGAACCGCACACATGGCGAAGGCTCCGCTTGTACGGTTATGGATAAGAAATCTCATCCATTGCAGTAACAGTGACGAAGCTTGGTCCAATCCGCAGGCCAAGTGCCCGAGATGCACACCGGAGTGAGTCTGTTAGCGTCGGGATGGGATGATTCAGGGGCCGACCATTCGCGATACAGGCCCCCGGCATCGTCCCGGGCGCTAACGGGAGGAGCTCCGCCGCGTGTATACAAAAGGCTGCCGTCTCCATGCAGCTGGCTGATCTCCTTGACTTCATGAACACACCCCAGCCCGAGCTTCAGTACAAGAAGCAAGTCGGCCTTCATTCGCCCGCCACCCTACCCTACACTGCAATGGTGGCTACCAGTCTCAAAGATAGCGAAGTTGTTGAGCACAACAGTTCCGAGTCCTGCTGGGTCATCATACACGTACGATCAGTCGACCAGTTCCCCCAAATCCAAGCTAGCTGACAGGTTATCCTACAGGGAAAAGCTTACGACATGACAGACTTCCTGCCAGGTTGGTTTTTCTCTACTTCGCTGAAGGCCTGTGGCTCACTCATAATCTGATCTCCAGATCATCCCGGTGGCGAGCAGTCAATCCTAAAGCATGCAGTGAGTCTGGCCGAAGATGGCCTTGTAGAAGCCGGACTAACAAGGCCAAGGGCAAAGACGCAACGGCAGCATACGATCCCATTCATCCAGCTGGAACACTCGACAAGTTTTTGGATCCTTCCAAGCACCTAGGGCCTGTCAGCCTGTCCAGCGCCCCAACAGCAGACATCTCATTGCCGTCAGAGCGTCCATCCACCGAGGTGCAGCGGCCAGCCAAGCCTAAGAGCGACCCAAGGCGAAGAGACGAAACCCAGTACCCCCCTCAACCTGCCGACAAGCCACCGCTATCCCACTGTCTCAATCTCTTCGACTTTGAAGCAGTGGCACGACAGGTCCTGAACCCAACATCGTGGGCATACTTCTCCAGCGCCGCCGATGATGAGATTGCCCTGCAAGAGAATCACCGCGCCTTCCACCGCGTCTGGTTCCGCCCCCGGGTTCTCAACAATGTCAAGCAGGTCGACACCTCGACAACGCTCCTCGGAACCAAATCGGCTCTTCCGTTCTATATCAGCGCCACAGCAATGAACAAGCTCGCCCATCCCGACGGCGAACTTGCCTTTACGCGTGCCGCGGGTACTCATGACATCATCCACATGATGCCAACCATGTCGTCCTACTCCCTTGATGAGATTGCCGGCGCCCGTCGAGATGAGAGCCAGGTCCAATGGATGCAACTCTACGTCAACGAGGATCGGGATGTCACTAAGGAGATCGTCGAGCAGGCCGAAAGCGCGGGTGCAAGGGTCTCTTTATCACCGTGGACAATCCCCAGGTGGGACGGCGCGAGAAGGACATGCGAGCTCGCCAACTCGAGGCCAGCCGTAACGGCGAGGAGTGGCATGCGGAGGTGTACCAGGGAACCTCAGCATTCCTCGATTCGACTCTCTCTTGGGACGATATCCCTTGGTTCAAGAGCATCACCAACATGCCCATCGTGCTCAAGGGAATCCAGAGCGTTGAAGATGTTCTCAAAGCCGTCGAGCACGGAGTCGCTGGCGTTGTGCTCTCAAACCATGGCGGACGACAGCTCGAGTTTGCGCGGTCATCGCTCGAGATTCTCGCCGAGACGATGCCGGTTCTGAGGGAGCGCGGGCTGCAGGATAAGATCGAGGTATTCGTCGATGGGGGCGTGCGTCGCGGCACCGATGTCATCAAGGCGCTATGTCTGGGTGCTCGAGGAGTTGGAATTGGACGCGGCTTGCTCTACCCTCTGGGTGCATATGGCCAGGAGGGCGTTGAGAGGGCTATCGAGCTGCTTCGGGGTGAGATTGAGCGAGGTCTGCGTCTTCTGGGGGTGAAGTGCCTGGATGAGCTTCATGCTGGGTTGGTCACGGCGGATAGTTTGGCCAAGCACTCGGGATATCATGTCGACGCACCTACTGAGGCGACGTATGAGGCACTTCAGGCTGTTGCGCATGGGAGCAAGTCGAAGCTGTAGGCAATTCCAGGAACAGAAACCAGTGTACATTGTGGTGGTGGACGAGAACATAGCCTTGGGGTCCCAGTCGTGTAGCATGCTCCCACTGCAACTACCCGATGCCCTTGTTATATCTACTCGATATCCACACCTTTAAAGTGTTCCGGTGCTCATTGAGGTCGCCGTCGTGCCATTTGGCATGTCTCGCACAGTCGCACCTGACTTCGAATGCCCACAGCGAGCGACCTGCAGCATGCGATGCCGGAATGGCTCAGTGGTAGTACGACAGCCCACCCAGCATCCACGAGATCTCCACTAACAAGCAATAGGAGCGTCGCACTCGTAGACACGATGACATGCGAAGGCCCACGGTTCGATCCCGTGTTTCGGCACAGCAATCTTTTTGCTTCTGCTTCTAAATCCTTTGATGTTGTGAACCTGACTTGATCGCCAGTAATTGATTCTGGCCAACCGCATCCCATCATGACGCCAAGTTCCCAGGGCGGCGATGACCGCACCGCCAAGGGGCTATGTGACGACCTTGTCCCCGCGTGTCGAGGTGCTTCGCCCGGGTGGGCGGCGTTTGCCAAGTGTATGGATGTCATTCATGTCACCCCAAGCCGGTGAACCATGGTGAAAGGATACCAATGTCGAACCAACGTACATATTTGTCGGAGAATTACGTCCGATTCGTGCCGCCAAGAGCAGTTGCGGCCCGGAAGGATCGTTGCATACGCGCATAAGTGCCGCCGGCAAACGCCCAGAGCCCGTGTCTCAAGCATGTTCTGGGATGGGCGATGGGATGGGGCGAGTGCCTGGTATAAGAAAGGCAGACCAGCAAGCGAAGCTCGAATGCTGCAACTTTGACACGAAGAGTATCATGTCGCTCGTCAATATGTACGCCTCGAACTACCATATCAGCACGTCTATTGCAACGATCCTCATGGGACTAGCTACTCCTATGGTCTTTGCACAGTCAGGAACCAATACCACCACTTGCGGCTTCAACGAAGTCCCCGGCGTCGTGGAGGGCGGATTCTACCACAACGCCTCCGCCAACGAATCGTTCTCCGTGCACGGCTCGGGAGACTGGCGTTTGACCCTCACTCTGAGTGAACAACGCCGAGATGAATACGGCATCAGGTCGTGGGGCTTGTCGAGGGACGTACCGATCCTCAACTACCTGCTCAGCGTCCCGGAGACGTATCTCGACACGTCCGCGGAAGAGGAGTCCACCACTTACGTGTGCATCTACCCCATCGCCGGAAAAAACTACTCTTCAGACGGTGGTGGAGAGGAGCTCAGAAACAATCTCGGCTTCTCCAGCTACGGGTGCAGCGGCGTCTTGAGCGACGAATGCCTCAGCGCGCTGGGAAGCATGGACCCGCCAAGCGCTGGCGCCAGGACCTGTCCCCTTCAGAGCGATGAAGCCACAGAGGCCTGTGGGTTTGGTCCTAACTTCAGACCGGGTAATTTCAAGCTCTCCAAGGCCTGAGCTGAAGTGATTATCACGCTGACACAGTCCGTAGGTGGAGCGAGCACCTTTAACGACGCGGGGTATTGCAAATCGGCACAGCTCCCTGGAGTCGAATTTCCCGAGGACACGAGGCTGTTTGATCTGTTGACCTACTATTACAACCGTCCTAATAGAAGTGCGGACCCGGATGAGAATTACGACTTGCAACTCCGGCAATCGTTCCCGGTATTTCTCACCTTCAACACGTGGACGCGGGGGTCTCAGCGCTTGGATAGGATCGTGACGTGTCTTTCCCCCGGCGACAACATCGTCCAAGGGAGCCGTCAGCCTGAAATGGAAGTGTTTTCATCGCTGGATGAGTCGGAAGACGATGGTGGCGATGGTGGCAATAGTGGCAGCGAAGATTCGAATGACGATGATTCTGGAGCTATCGGTCGGCGCCTGTCAGGCTTGGCGCTGTTGCCCATTGTGCTGGCCCTGGTACATCTGTAAAGAGGTGCAAGGCTGAAAACAACAAAGGCTTTCCCGGTAGATGCCTTACTTGAAATTGAATTGATGGAACCTGGAAGCAATGCCTGTCTCGCAAGGTTGATGGAGGAAAGAACGATGGACCCTGGCGCGATGGTGCCTGCCAGATTGAACTAACCCCGCGGCTTCCCCCCTGTTGCTGCCTGCTGGCCCCTGTAGCTCGGGTCGGGGTCGCTCAGACGACCACTCGCCCGAAACGTCACATCACGAAAATCGCTCTCCAACACCAACCATCATCTCCAGGAATCGATCGAACATCCTCGCTCGCTACCATCATGGCGCTGCCCGATGGCCCTATTCCCACGTATCGTATCGATATTTCTCTTCCGCCCGAGCAACGATATGCCGAAGTAGCCCGCGACTTTGCCCCGCGGATGCGCGATGTTTCAACAGTCTTCGACGAACTCATCGAGTCAATCTTTCGGTACCCCTTCCTCTGTCGCGTCGTTAGGTTCGCTGCGAAGACCCTATTCAGGAGACTACACGATGACGAACAAAACCGCGAGGTCAAAAGCATCGCCAAGATCGCCGGCGTCGACCTCTACCTCATCATCGCCCTCAATGTCCTGCTTGACGCGCTCATGGGCTGCACGGCGGGGTGCATCCTCACCGAGCCGCGCCGCAGCAAGAAAGGAGTCCCGGGCACCAGGTTGATGCATTTCCGAACCCTTGACTGGGCAATGGATCCCCTCAGAGAGCTGCTCATTGTCATCGAGTTTGTGGACTCGACACTGGACCCTGACCACGTCATCGCCACCTCGGTCACCTACGCGGGGTTTGTTGGCACTCTGACGGCTGCCAGGTAGGCTCCCTCCAAGACTCCTAAAGACACACATACTGATGAATACCCAGACCTGGCCTTTCTCTCTCCCTGAACTATCGGCCAACACGACAGTGCTCTAAGGAATCATTGCGCAAGCACCAGTTACTCGTCCTCCTCGGCTTCCGGCCGTCCATCTCGTCCATCCTGCGTTCCGTTATTCTTGACCGAAAGACCTGGCCTCTCGAGCCGTCATCGACAAAGGATGACGCGCCGTCTCCGCTGGTAACCCTCGCTCGACGTCTCGCCAAGGCCCCTTCGTCGCCATGTTACCTCACCCTCTCAGACTCAATCGAAGGTGTTGTCATCGAGAAAGACGTACACAGCGGAAAGCTCAAGACGTCCAATCACTTCATTGTCCAAGCCAATCACGATACCCACACGCCCAGCTGTTGTCGACGGACTTCCGACTCGCCATCAGAGCCCAGCAACGCTCAGACAGCCCTCCTGGGCCAGGAGCTCTTCCTGGAGGACTCTGAAAATCGCATGGGTATGATGCAAGAGAAGTGGCTGCTTCATACGGTCGGCAGCAGGAGTTCGAACCAGAGTGAGGTCGACAGCGAAGACAAGAACGGCCTGTGCTTGAACGAGGGGGTTCACAGCCCGGACTCACGACCAAAGAAAGGTGTCAGGGAAAGCTTCCTTGAAGAGTGGATGATGGAGTTTCCTATTATCAATGAGTGTACTCATTATGCCTGCATCATGGACCCTCTGACGGGTCAGGTCCGGTGGCTTCAACGCGGACTGATAGAGTATGACCCCGGGAACCCGCGCTTCTAGTCCGAGCCTGTCGAGATTCACTACGGGCCACACACGCTGGAGACGCTCACTGTCGGTCATTGTATGTATTAGGCACCTTTCGGCACCTCTCAACCTATGTACAAAAGTATAATTCATCCTCAAGAGCAAAGCTGCCCGTTTAGACTTCCGCCTGCGTGGTCGCGCCAATGGCAGCGCCCGAGGCAGGAACCAGGAAGTTGCTGCCCCTAACCTTGCCGTTCGAGCCGCGCGCACCCTTGAGGGTCGAGGCATCGGTGCTCGAGAAGGAGCTGTCAGACCACGAGCCCGACTGCCACGAGTTACCCGAGGCGGAGACGGTGCTGACGAGGGTGGCCTGAGAGACGCCGTTGTTGACGCCAATGTTGTTGCGGAGAGTGGACGAGGAGCTGCGCATGTGGAAGCCAATGTCGCCATTCTTCCAGGCCGTGTTGCGTTCCATGGTCAGCTTGCCGGGGTTGCCGTTATCAATAAAACCCTTCTTAAGGTTCTGGAAGGCCATGCAGTTGCGGACAATATGGTTGGCGGGAGGGTTGTCGGTGATGCCGAGCTTGAAGCCATTGCCGTCGCCCTCGAAGGGGCTGAAGCCCCAGCGGTTGACGCCGTTACCCCAGGCGTAAACCTCCTCGAGGGTGACGGGGCTGCCGAACATGAAGAGATCGAGACCGTCGTCGACGTTGTCCCAGAGGCGGGCGTTGCGGAGCACGTTGCCAGTGCCCGAGCCGCTCTTGCAGGCGAAGCCGTCGGCGCTCTCGCCGTTCTTGCGGGGGTCGCGGTTGCGGTACGAGTCTAGGTTCAGGACGGTGTTGTTGGACGAGGCGCCCTCGAGCTGGAAGCCCGTCTCGTAGTTGTCGTGGGTGGACAGGCCCTCGTAGTAGTTGTGCGAGGCGTCGCGGGCGTAGATGCCGTACGGGCCGTTGATCAGCCTGGACAGTGTTAGATGATGGGAAGCATTGGACTAGAAAGGGGGGTCGTACTCGAGGTTGTAGAAGGCCCAGTACTGGGCGTTCTGGATGTGGAAGATGCCACGCTCGCCGTTGGGGAGGGCCTCGTCCAGTGCCTTGGGGGTGCTGAGGGTGGGTGTTAGTGCAAGCTTAACAAGAACTAGGACTTCAGAAAGACTCACCCAGGCATGTTCTCGCCATTGATGATGACCTTCTCCGTGTTGTAGGGCCGGACAGTGATGGGGGATGTCCTGGTGCCGCTCTTGCCGACCTGGATGTTGGACGAGGGCGCGTAGGTGCCAGCCCGGAGGAGGATGGTATCACCAGCGGCGGCAGCGTTGACAGCAGTCTGGATGGATCCATAGGGGCTCTCGAGGGTGCCGGAGCCGTTACCCGTGGGGGAGACGTAGATGCTCTTGGCCGACACGCCAGTGATCAGGGCGAAAGCCCAGGTCTGAGGGACGCGCATTTTGACTCGAGTCGTCTGAAGAGATGCTATGAAACGGGCGGGAAAACCAAGTCTAATTCACGGCACTGCAAACTCAAAGCCAACCACTCACTACTGGGAACGACCGGACGAACGCTTGGCCTTATAGCACCCAGCGACTCGTACAAGCCCCCCAATTCCACTATCGGCATAACCCCTTTCCCGCCCTCTCATTCCCCCGTCATCCCTGAATGATGGAGGATAGTCAATCCCCCAATTACCGCGAGCCCCCCTTCACTCTCAAAGGCAGGTATTAGATAGGTGCCTCCGAGTGGTGGACTTGGTGATGGACAGCCTCTCCGGAGCCAGGTGCTCCGCCGAGAGAGTCAGGCTAGTCCAGTCGTGGAGGGAGCACCGACAAATGTAGATTGCCGGGGGATGTCGCATTACTCGCAACATGTATCGGGTTCATTGCCTAGTCCACAATTGTCGTCCGGGGTGCGTCGGGGACCGACCCGACTGCCGCCACTCGGCACCTGAACTACCCCGAGTGGGCGTAGAGGATGCCCCTGGTGATTGCTTGTTGTGAATGCGACTCTGGCCAGTTCGAGGCGCCGCCTCTTCGGGGTAAAACTGTTCCGTCCATCCATGGGGGACGAGGAGCTGCAGCACGTCATCTGATGTGTTACGCGCCGCCTGCGATGTGATTATGGTTTTGGTCCGGGCCGGACCGAGCCAATTTTGGGCAGAAGCCAGAAAAGACGTCCTATCTTGGTCCCTGGTTTAAGCTTATTAGGTAGGAGGTCTGGGGTCATGGCAGTAACTGGGATTTGGTACCTTGGCGGGCTGCAAATGAACAAGAGTTAGCTGACGAGAATTGTCATGCCCAGAGATGGCTTTATAGCAAGCTGCCTGCCAGGTGTCAGGTCGGTGGGTTTGGAAACAACGCAGTGCTTGATAAAGGCTATCATGCTCCCCTGACGAACACTATCGTCGAACGTTACTCATCCTTGCCACTCTTGTTATCTTTGAAGCCACTCGTCACGTTGGTGAGGAAGTGGTCCACCACAAACTTTGGCAGGCACTGTACAATCTCAAACTGCAGTGCATGCCTCCAGTGGCCCACCACGACGTGGCGGCCGCATCCAACCCTCGCGATCACCGCCTTGGCCATGGACGGAGCATCTGGCGAGAACAAGTCCTTTTCTTCGAACCCAGAGTTGTTGGTTCCATGGACGTTGCCGACTCTGATGCCGAGAACCTCGATGCCGCGTCCCAGTAGTCTCATCTCGCGGGAAAGAACCTCGGTCATGGTGGAGAGGAAAGCCTTGCTGGCGGGATAGCTTCCGCCCAGAGGGACGCCGAGGTCTGCGAGGGAGCCAATGTTGATGATGAGGCCGTTTGGATTCTTCTCCAGCAGGGGGATCGCCTGATGAATCAGGAGCATCGGGAATATGGAGTTGACGCTGACATCGGTGATGAGCCTTTCGGCGGTGAGGCCGTCGACGGGTGCCATCTTTCGCTCCGTGGTGCCGCCGGCGTTGTTGATGAGGACGGTAAGGTTGATGTCCTGGAGGGTCGCAACCCAAGAGGAGCTGGTTTCCGCCGCGGCAAAAGCCTGCGATGCGTCGATGACGATGGTGCGGAACTGGCGGTCGGGATGGGCTTGCGCGAGACGTCTCGCTGCAGCATCCAGCTTCTCCTGATTCCGGCCGTGCAAGACGACGTTGAAGCCCAACAAAGCAAGCTCGTGCGCGAGTTGTCCGCCAATCCCGCCGCTGGCGCCAGTGACGAGCACCCACGCCGGCTTGTCATCCTTGGTGTTGAGGTAGCGGCGGATACCGCTCGACCGGGCAAACAGCCAGAGAACAGATGCCAGGTGAGACGCCGCGCCAAGGCAGCTCAATGCCCCAACGGCCGTGACGACGGTGCGAAGTGTTTCGAGCGGCAGCGACATGATGATCTAAATCGCAAAGGGTGAAGGGAAGGAAGTTCTACCGGCTCGAAACCTGTTACGAAAGATCCGATACAACCGGCCACACGTATTCCTTGCGTTCAACGATTGTGCCGCAGGTCAGACTTAGGTAATCGGGACAGGGTTTGGATCCTTCAGCGGACAGCGACACGACGCGGCTCATCCTCAACCATCACCATGCTGCAAAATAAAGTCGTGAGCGAGGCTGTCGATATCCGTGTTGTGCGAGGCCAGACTTGACGGTGACTCGAGGCCGTGGGTGGGTAAGCACTGCAATCGCCCAGTCAAGCAAGCCGTGTGCCCTTGGGAGCAAGCCAGCGAGTGACGTCGCAGCTTCCACAGCTCTTTGGTTCCCATCTGAACTCCAAGCAACAGGCAGATGGCTCTAGGCGCGAGCACGAGGGTAATAGGATAGGTATGGAGGGTCGGAAGCCGGCGGGTCGGTATCATCGAAGCTTGAAGCAGCATGCCGTACGTACTATACTAATGTCGGAGTAGCTGAAAGAGCTATACTAGGGCGACTAATAGGTTCCCCGTACTTACCTATCTAGAACTACGGATAACGTAAGTATATAGCGAGTAGCTACTTATAACGAGTAGCTACCCTAACCCTAATTCTACGGAACTAAGTTATCGTTATATAATAATATAACTATCTAAAATATAGATATCTTTAAAAGAGAGTTAAATACTCTTTACTATCTAAGTAATAAAATCCGACCTAGAATTTAGCGCGAAACGCGCTACTAATATCTACGATATACTACGAATAACCCTACGCCGCCGCCTAGGCGGAACGACTACCTAACGAGATAGCCCTCCGAATTCGATAAAATTAACCGAGCTCGAAGAGAAGACGATTATCGAATACGTCCTCGACCTAGATTCGCGATCCTACCCTCCTCGGTTAGAGAAGATTAGAAATATAGTTAATAGACTACTCGCGGAACGCGACGTACTACCGGTCGGGCTACGATAGGCGGTAGGCTTTATTAAACGATAACCTAAGCTCCGGACGTATTTCTTTCGTAAGTACGACTATAAGAGGGCTTAATATAAAGATCCTAACGCGATAAATATATAGTTTCGGCTTATATAGAATATAGTCGTGAAATATAGCGTAACGGACTCCGATATCTATAACTTCGATAAGATCGGTTTCTAAGTAGGCGTAATCGCTAATATAATAGTTACTATAAACGTAGAAAGATATTCTAATATAAATATATAGTAGCTAGGTAATTAGGAATAAGTTATAGTAATCTAGGACGTTAGTATAACCGGTTTCTATATCCCGCTATTTATAGTAGTTACGGGTAAATATTACCTCTCGACTTAGTATTAAGACGATACGATTCTATATAACTAGAGAATCGTAATATCTCTAAATAGCTAGATAATAAACGAAATTAATTTCGATTAGATTTAGTATTTTAACTAATATACGAAAACTAGAAAGTCGGGCGGTTATTACGTCCTTATTCTAGATAGTTATAAAAGTTACTACTCCGATAAATTCGAGCTCTACTATAATAATAATAATATTATTACGCTCTAACGTAGATATATAGCGAGTAGACTAGTATAGTAAGTAGGCTACTTTTATTAATTCTATATAATTAAGTCTTCTTTACGCGACTATATAACTATTAAATATATAAACGCCTTCTAAAGAAAGCTAAATCTTCCTAGTAATCTAAGTAATAAAAGATAATTCTAAACTAAACGTCCTACGCGCTACGGAGATCTTTAGTATCCCCCGAATAACCCTATAACGCCGCTAGAAGGGAAAACCTACCCGACGCGAAAGCCCGCCGAACTTAATAAAATTAACTAACCTAAAAGAGAAGACGATTCTTAAATATATCCTTAACCTGGATTCCCGAGCTTATCTACCCCGGTTAAGTAAGGTAGGAGATATAGCGAATCGACTCCTCGATAAGCGAGGTATTATATATATTAGACCGTAATAGGTATTAAAAACTTTATTAAGCGATAACTAATACTATAGACGTATTTCTTTCGTAAATATAACTATAAGAGAGCTTAATATAAAGATCCTAACGCGATAAATACGTAGTTTCGACTTATTACGAATATAGTCGCGAAATATAGTATAGTAGACTCTAATATCTATAACTTCGACGAGACCGGTTTCTAGATAGGCGTTATTACTAACGGTATAGTCGTTATAAGTACGGAAAGATATTTAAATATTAAGATAAAGTAGCCGGGTAATTAGGAATAGGTTATAATAATCTAGGGCGTTAGCGTAACCGGTTTCTACGTCCTACCGTTCGTAGTAGTCGTAGGTATTTATTACCTCTCGACTTAGTACGAAGACGATATAATTCTACGCGACTAGAGAATCGTTATATTTCTAAATAGCTAGATAATAAACGAAATTAGTCTCGATTAGATCTAGTATTTTAACTAATATACGAAAACTAGAAAGTTAGGCGGTTATTATGTCCTTATCCTAGATAGCTACGAAAGTTACTATTCTATCGAATTCGAGCTCTACTATAAGGAAAATAATATTATTACGCTTTATATACCCCCTTACTCGTCGTACCTACTCTAGCCTCTCGATATTAGCTATTTCGGACCGTTAAAGAAAGCGTACGGTCGGTAAATTAAGATTAAGATTAAGGCTAGTATAAGCTATATTACGAAGGAGGACTTCCTACCGGCGTTTTACGTTACGTTCTAGGATATAATAACGGAAAAATATATCCAAGGCGGTTTTCGAGGGGTTGGATTTATATCTTATAACCTAGAAGTAGTTCTCTCGAAGCTAGATATAAAGTTAAAGACGCCGACGCCGCCGGGATCGTCTTATAGACTACTCGAACTCTAGACTTCCTAAACGCCTATAATCGCTATAGAAGCTTATTCGTAGTCCGATTTTATTAAAAGTCGAATTAGTTATTATAAGAGTAGCTCGCTATTATTAATTTTAGATACTATTAAGTATTTATCGAAAGGTATATACGGTATAATATACTAGATCGCCCTTTTAAAGTCTAAGGTCGTAATCCTTCGAGAGGAGAATACGATACTTAGCCGGCGTCGGAGGGCTAAAAAAGTATAACTACGGAAAGGAGGGAGCCTTACTCTAGGTAAGAGATAGGACTAGATTACCTAGAAGGAGGTAGATTCGTAGGTAAAGGAGGAAATACGATAGAATCCGGTATAGTTAATATACGCTACGCCGAAGAAATAAAGTTATAGTATCTATAGAAAGACTAGCTATAACGCGAGAACTTATTAGTAAGTTACCCTATTATCGTTTAATAACGACGAATAGTTTTTATTTTAATTAATTATTATATTATTATATAACGATAGCTTAGTTTCGTAGAATTAGGGTTAGGGTAGCTATTCGCTATAAGTAGCTACTCGCTATATACTTACGTTATTAGTAAATTTCGTAAGGTTAAAAAATCCTATATATAGTATAAAGGACCTCTTACTATAAGTAAAGTATAGGTTTTAATTTAAAAGAAAGATCTAGACGCGGTCGTAAAGTAAGAAACCCGTACGAGTAGTAGTCGTAAGATACGGTCCTTCGCGACCGCGCCGAGCTATAGTAACTATAGCTAGCCTGGATATAATATCCGATCGTATTAAGTATATATAGATTATATCGGAGTAGACGATTTCGAGTAGAGACGAATTAATTTTAGGCGTTATAGTTAATTTTATAAGGGCTATAGGTAGATAGGCGTAGTTAGGGTCGCTACTTACCCGGGGTAGCTACTTACCTAGGAAGTATATTATATAGAGAGCTTTCTCGAATTCGTTAATAGTTCTAAGGACGGTCTAGGTATTATTACTAATATCGTCCTTATCTTTAGTAACGTACTTACGTAGATAAGGTTTAAACTAAGAGAGAGCGTCGCCTTTAAGGTAAGAGGCGGTATTAATTACCCGCTCTCCTTAGTACTTAAATTACCCGTTATAAGCTTTCTAGTATATACGGAGCTACGTAAGGAAAGCCTATAGAGTACTAAGTCTTTCGTCGAAGGGTTAAGGAGATAGGGTCTTAATACTCCCTCCGTATCCTCCTCCTTAGAGTTAAAGGATAACGGTCTAGAGTCGTTCGTTTTTACCTCGGAGTTCTTCGAATATAGCTTAGAGGTTAGCGGTACTATTACTATAACCGGTAGATAAATAAAACGCTATCGTAGCTATACGGAAGTATTACTCGGTAGTCGTAGAGAACGTACTAAATAAGAGTAATTAAAGTATTATAACCTAGGTATAATCCTAAGGATATATAAGCTAGATAGGTAGGGGTAATATTAGTAGTTCGCCCTAGGCGAAAGAATAGAATAATACTTAGCGTCTTAGTCGTCGTACTTATCGGGATATCGTAAAGTATTATATTTCTTTACTATAGGCTAAGGGAGGTTTCTAATAAAGACTTAAATTAATTACTATCGTAAATCTATCTAACTATCTTATACTCGAGTCTTCCCTTAAGTACCCGAGTATTATTCCTAGATTACCCCGGCGGGTAATCTATTTTAACGATATTATTAGTTAGAGGTAGCTTATAACTTACTACGCTCTATAAGCCTAAGGCTTATAGCTTACGGTAATCTAAGCTCTACTCCTAATTAGCTAGCTACTATAGGCCTAGGGCCGGCTTATTAGCGGCCGATAACGCGACCCTAGCCTAAATAACTAGCTCCCTAAGCTAGGCGTTGAACCCGTATTAGGGCTCTAACTATAGAACTAGGCGGCTTTTTCGTCGTCCACGTAGCTCTTCTCGACATCGACGTCTATAATGGGTTAGCGAAGGGAAAGAAATTAAAGAAATGTACGCCTGAGATAAATGAAGAGAGTTTTTGGAGGCTTAAAGATATGTAGATGTTAGCCGGGATGGAAGGCTTACTATGGTTTTTAAGTAGGTTACGGTCATGTAGATAATACTTAAGCCAGGCTCGACGCTTAACCCTCTCTCCTTTCACTCGGGATAAACCCGCGGTTTGCGGAGGATCGGAATGAATGACTCGCAGTATTATCTTCCACTTCCCGGGTATATTCATCCAATGCCACTAACGCGAGCTGGTAGGCGTGCAAGAGTTTAATGCGTCGCCAGGTCTTCCCTCTGTGGTCAAGTGCGAGCCCGTCTTCCAGAGCTTTTGCTCTTCGCCCTGGCAGATGCCTGACATGGGTTGTGTAGGTCTTTTCGCAGCCTTCGCGACTCGCTCACTGGCAGGCTGGCCAGCCAGAGAGCAACGCCTTGATGAATTCAAGACTCGTGCCGCCTGCCAGGAAAAGGTCCCGAAACCATGCAAGA
>JACAFV010000007.1:440239-451621 GCA_014635975.1 Plectosphaerella sp. P0831
TTATATACCTTTATTAATAACGCTTATCGGCGGAGATCGGTCGAGGATTTTCGGGACGATATCGGTAGCTTCGATAGTACCGCGCTTAATTCGTCCTCGTTATCGTTAACTAAGGAGTTAGGGAAGAATCTAGGGTATTTAGATAGCTTCGGAGCCGTCGATTTACCCTCGTCGGATCCCGATATTAGGTTATATAGTAATCCTTAGTAGATATTACCTAACGCTAGGTCGTAGGTTTATACTCCCCTTCCGATTTATCTCTTTTACCGATAATATATTAAAAGTTTACGGTAACGTAGTTAGTTAATCTAGCGATTCTTAAGTTACCCCTTAGGAATCTAGATTATAGGTACTACTATATTACTTTATAGACTAGATATACTAGGTATAAAACCCGTTAGCTCGATAGTAAGTACCCTTAACTTTAGTCTAGTTTAAGACTTAAAACCGATAGATACTTAGCTCGTAGCGNTATACTAGGTATAAAACCCGTTAGCTCGATAGTAAGTACCCTTAACTTTAGTCTAGTTTAAGACTTAAAACCGATAGATACTTAGCTCGTAGCGTAAAATATAGTAACTTTAATAGCTCTATCCCTAGCTATTAGTCTTTATTATCTAGTCGTTAGATATAGTAAGTTCCCGCTAAACCGGGCTACTATATAGCTAGTAAAGGTATCTTCGATATCTAACGGAGGCGGGCTAGGGATAGAGCTTTTTATTAGTAAGTTATTAATTTTAATAATCGTTTATTAATATCGTAGTATTACGCGTTAAGCCTTATTATTTAGGTACTCGGGCCTCTTATTAAGTAAATTCGGTACCTAACGAGGCGGAAACGGCGCTAAAATCGAGCGCGTAGGTTTAAATCCCGACCGTACTAGCTTTTTTTTTTTNCGTAGTATTACGCGTTAAGCCTTATTATTTAGGTACTCGGGCCTCTTATTAAGTAAATTCGGTACCTAACGAGGCGGAAACGGCGCTAAAATCGAGCGCGTAGGTTTAAATCCCGATCGTACTACCTTTTTTATTTTATTTTTTACTATAACGCTCGTAACTACGACGGCGTTAAAGAGGTTATTAAGTTAACTTATAACTACGGTAGCGTTAATAACGTATATAGGGTCGACCTATAACTACGGTAGTATCGATAACGTATATAGGGTTAGATCGGCGACGGCCGATTATTATAGTTTTTATCGGCCTCTTCGGAAGTCGATAGAAATTAGTAAGCTAATAGCTAAACTAATAGCGAAAATACTTTTTAAGGTCTCGAAAAATAATATAATCGAGAGTACGGAAGTACTAGGGGCTTATAACCTATCTAGAGCTAAATAGTTTAGATAGAGAAAACGGATAATAAATTCGGGAAAAAGCTACCTATATCTACCGAATAGGCGTTACTATAAAGTAACCCACAACAGTAGGGCCAGCTGGCCTGTCGGCCAATAGGAGGCCGCGCCTCCAGGTGCCCTGGGCCGGTCCCATGACAGCTTCCAGGTTGTCTTTTCCAGGTTGACTCCATCACGACAGACAAATGTTGTGCTTGTCCAGGGAGCAACAAGAAGCTATGCCAATCAGTTGCCGAGGCACTTGTCTCTGCCTCGGTCGACGTACCTTGGGTACCTGATTCCGAGTCAGCTTGTGCGATGACCCATGTCGTCATGTTGCAACAACGGCGTTTGCTTGGTAATGTACACATTAGGTCGCACGGGATTTGACCCCAGATCTGAAATGTACTAACATTGAAATAGAGTGCAAACCCCGATTCAGATCCCCTAGCAAGGTTGGCATTAGGTACAACTACCTACTCCGCCGCACCGAAGCAACCTCAAGTCGTATCCCATACGACCAATTGGACAAGCAACTCGACACGGGCTTTTTTGGCTTGCTTGAACAGAGACTTGTCGGCCTTGACACAAGCGGCATGTTCCGGAGTAGTGCCTCAATGGCATCCCGGCGTCTGAATTGGCCAACACACTAGCGGGGCCGCTACGGTGATGTCACGACAGCTTCAACTGCACCATCCTGATGCCCCGATGCTGCTGATTCAGCGGCCGGGACGATGGACATGACGAGCGGAATGAATTCTCTCTAGTGTCTTCAATGGGTAGGCAGGCAGGTATATACCTATTCCTTGGGTATTTAAGTGCACTGCTGACCTCCAGCACAGGGCTTTGTTGTTTCCCGCTTCAACCAATACCTGGCATCTTCTACTCTACCCAGTCCCTCCTCCAATGATACTACCGACCGCCCTACTCGGCGTATTTGCCCTAGCAGCGCCTGCCTCTGGCAGGTCGTGCGCAGGTCCCGATCCCGTGGTCCACGTGGCGAATGGCACACTTGCTGGCTCCCAGGCCATTACCTGCGACCTGGACCTCTTCCTAGGGATACCATATGCCGCTTCTCCGGTGGGAGACCTCCGATTCCGTCCTCCGTCCCCGCATGGAGGTTGGAATGGCACGCGGGAGACGACTTCCTACGGCCCTTGGTGCCTCGGAAACTCCATCAACCTCGCCGTCTTCTCTCAGAACTTTACGAAAACCATGAGCGAAGACTGCTTGCACCTTAACGTTATACGCCCAACCGGCATCGACTCTGAAGCTCAGCTACCCATCGTTGCCTGGATCCATGGCGGAGCTTGGGCCGATGGAAGCGCGGCCGATGAGCGAGGCGACGGCTCTTTCCTCGTCCAGAGATCCATCGCCATGGAGACGCCAATCATCTTTGTAAGCTTCAACTACCGCCTGGGCGTGTTTGGTATGTTGGGGGGCTCGGCTGCACGCCAGGCCGGAGCAACGAACCTCCTTGTACACGACCAGCGACAGGCTCTACGATGGATCCAGGAGAATATCGGAGCGTTCGGCGGCGACCCTGCGCGGGTGACAATCATGGGCGAGTCGGCAGGAGCTGGGTCCGTAGGCTTTCACCTTTTGGCCCACGAGGGCCGCGACGATGGTCTTTTCAATGCCGCCATTGCCCAGAGCGGCGGCCCGTCCATCGGAGGGACGAGTTACCGCACCGCCCAAGAACAGCAGCAGGATTTCGATTCCGTCTTGAACGCAACAGGCTGCGTTGATGCACAGGACTCCCTCGGCTGTCTTCGGGGCGTCTCCGCCGAGGTGCTGAATGCCGCCGCGGCTCAGCTGCCGCCTACATTCATCTTCGACGGCCATCTGCTACCCGAGTCGCCCGGGCAGGCATTACGAGACGGCCGCTTCGTTTCGGTTCCCCTGCTCATCGGTCTTGAACGAGGGGACGTCATTGTTACTCCAAAGGTTGACGTCGCCGATCAACACTGATGAGGAGTTTGAGGGACTCGTCAGGGGAACCTTTGGCAGCGTCGCTTTGCCTGATCATTTCGTCCAGAACTGGACAAGGCTCTACCAAGACGAAGTTGACAACCCGTCGGCGGCAGGTCTTGGTACCGTCGAGGCTAACCCTGGGCTCGAATTTGGTACCATGTACGGCAAAGCGACGCTGTGGTTGGGAGACTTCCTGTTCACCGCCGGCCGACGCGAATTAAACCAGGCCTGGGCCAACAAGGGGGTTCCGAGCTACGGGTTCCTCTTCGATACCACGACGACCGGTTTTGACCCCTCGACGCTGGGGTCGGCGCACTTCCTGGAGATTCCGTACACCTTTGGCAACACCGACGGTCGGGGCTGGGCGTCTGACCCGTTTCCTTCGGACCCGACAGAACGGGAGAAGCATCTCCGCCTCGCTGAGATCATGAGTGGCATGTGGATCAGCTTTGTCGTGACACACTCGCCAAACGCACACAAGGGTGAGTTGTCAAGAAACGAGAGACGAGACACACGACAGTGTTTATCTGTGTATACGCCTACTAATAAGTGTGTGCTCCAGTGCCCGGATTCGACGTCGAATGGCCAGTCTACAACACCACTGATCCAGTCACCATCCACTTCAATGCTACCAACGGTCCTGGACTATACGCAGATACTTGGCGGACAGAGGCTATCGACATGTTCTCTAGAGCGGCCCCAGCTCCTAACGGATGCAGGCCAAGCCATCGGCGGTTTTAACAACGGAGTCACAGAAAGAAACCAACGCATGGAGACCAGACGGGAAGAGTTCGGCTGGAGATCGACGTTGTTCTCTTTGTCAGAGTCAAAGTCCGCGAAGTCAGTGTCGTCAGAGTCGCCGTCGTCAGTCAGATCGTCGTAATCCTGCACGGCTTCGACGTTCAAGCTCGTGAGGAGGTCCTTCATCTGGTTCAGCTTGGCAACCACGGATACCAGCTGCACGAGGTCTCCTTCCTGCTCGAGGGGGGGTGCGTTGCGGGCGACACGGGCTCGCGCTGCCTTGGTGCTTCTGTTGTCGACTTCCTTGAGGTACATCAGGAGGCGACGGCGCAGCCACATCACCGCAACGATGATGTTCCAGTCGTCCACACGCTTAATCTCGTTGCCATCGAAATGGTCGACGGCATGCTGGATGTGCTCTCCGAGGCTTCGATCGTCGTCGACCCGGATTTTGGCGCCAGGCAGGGTGCGGCCATTCCCGTCGACCCACTGGAGGACGATGCCGATTTCGCTGCCGCCTCCATTGACCTGCGGTCGGATGAGGGCGTTGGCGCCTGCACGCCGATGCTCGCCGGCGCCGTCCGAGAGATCCTCAGTGATGGTGCCAACGGGAAGGGCGGAGTTGCTGATGGGCCGCGTTGGACGCTTGGATGGAATGGGTGGGATATTCTTGGTGGTGTTCCAATTGCCCTCAAAAACCTTGTCCCAAAGCTGACGGCGGCTGGTGTTGTCCGGCTTGATGTTGAGAAGGCCGTAGTGGGAAATCTTCATGATGACATCGTCCGCAATTCGGGTCTTCTTCTTGCTGAGGTCGTCGAACTTGCGAAGGACTCGCCTGGCCACAGGACCACGGGCGAGAGGGTTGGCGATAGCAAGGCCACCGAGGCCTGGCTCTCTTGTATCTCCGAAGGAAGCGGCATGATATATCGAACACGTTGACTTACTTTGAGGCGTGATCTCAGTTTGAGGAATGGCATCATGGAGTTGACATGTTCGAAAGGATCGATGCGATTTAGAAGGTTGTGCTTGGTGGCAATGCGCAGGCGAAGTACAGACGCGACATACTAGGCTGATACGTACTAGGGATGAAAGATCCAACAGTAGCCGGTAGAATTAGACGAATCAGTCATTGGGTGACTGACGTTTACGATGTCGCGACTTCTGTCACGTTGCCCATTTCAGCAGGGTCTGCTGAACAACCGACATGCCTAGCTTTAGGTACCTGGTGGGTGATTCGTTTATTCCTACCGGCTCATGAGGAAGAAGTTATCATTAGGGCATGGGATTAATGATGCCGACAGACGACTTCGTAATGTTTCAACCCAGGTTGACTGTGGCGTTTGTTTCGAGCCCAGCCATGCTCGACCCGAAAAAGCGTTCCTCAAGCAAAACACCATGACGCCCACATCACCAATATTACATGCCATCACCTCGCCGTCTCCTCAATCCTCGTATACCCCCGACGTCCTCTGACATCCTGCTCACCCGTGTGTCTGCGCAGTCTCAACCCTCCATCTCCGCCCGTCTCCATCTGGACAGACGTATCACACGCCGCTTCCCACATTTTCGTCATCCGCATCGTCTGCCACTCCCGAGGCCCTGTCCGCTCCAGTCCGTGGTACAACAGCGGCAGCTGTGAGTTGCGCCATGCGTCTTCGCCGCGTGTCCACACCGCCGCGAATCCGAAGAACAACACGCTCAGTGCCAGGATAGCCCCTGGGATGATGAGGTGCCGGTCACGGACTTGGAAATAAATGGCGTCCTCGAACGCCGTCCCGAGACTCACGCTGCCCGATTCCACGCGTAGTGCCGAGTTCACAAAGTGCACGACATTCTTCATCTGCCGGCTCGTTGTGCGGAGCAGAGCGCCTTTAGTGGTAAGCCCCTCTAACACCGCCGCGCTCTGAGTTCCAGTCCCAGGGAAAGAGCTCACTCATGGGATCTGCGGGTTTGAAGAATGTGCGTCCTGTTGGTGTCGGTATATGACGGCCATAGACAGGTGACGTATGGCCACAGGGAGTTGATAAGCCCACGTTGTGCCTTGTCCAACACCGAGAATTCGCACGAATCCCCGGGCACATGCTTCATGTCTTCCGACGAGGCGTCTCGTGTGTGAATCTTGCACGTCCCGTTCGTCGTGATGGTGATGTTGTCATAATTCCATTGCGTATTGTTCGGGTCAGGGGCCCTGTTCGGACGGCTAACATCTATCGTCAGGTTCTGAGAGGTGTCGTTGTCCAAGATGGTGCCGTTCAACCACGTAGAGTTGGCCTGCGTGACGCCCCAGTAGAACACGCACTCGACAGTCTCGGCACCGGTTCCGTTGCGGTGGAAGTCCATGATGACGCCGACGTGGGCCAGGACGGCGGCCGCGTCAGTGTTGGACTAGTCAAAGTAGTGGTTCGAGGGCGGCACTCTATCGCGGGAGACCATTCTCAGAGATGTGTTGGTGCTGCTATCGTCGACACCCGGCATCGTAGTGATGTTTGCCACTGTCGAGTACGAGAACCGCCCAGTCTCGTCAAACTTTGTGTCCTCTGTCTCCAGGCAAGCACTCTTAAGTGCCAGAGGCTGCCAGGTGCTCCACCGGCAGTTGTTTGTCGGGCATTCGGGAAAGGTATGGCTAGAAATACTACTGCCGTTTGGTTCTTGGTTCAGACCAAACAACCAGCCCCGGGCGATGCTGGCCTGCATGTATGGCGTAGCCTTAAGTAGATGCAGCTCGTCTTCCCACAAATTGGACCCAAGGGTATGATGATAGTCGAAGCTGCTGGCCACAGGCGGGTAGGCTGGGCTAAATCCAGAGGATAACTGCCTGGGTTTGATTTCGGTGCGGATCGTGTTCTGAAGGATCGAGACAAGGAAGACACTTGCGATGATGATACCGCAGCCTAGGGACGCCGGGCTCCAGAAGCTCCCTAAAAGCAAAAATGTGATGGATCCCGTTATTCCTCTGCTCGCTTTGTCGAAACGGTCCAACTCGTCGAGGGGCTTCGGGCTGCGACGGTATTGATGCCACTTCCATTGGCCTATGGCAGAGGCGACGGGTAGTCCAAGAGCACCACGCATCAAGATGCTCAGAATAGACAGTGCCGATGGTAGCGTTTCGAAAGCAGGCGATAACGGGCTTTGGTCCCACTCGTCTACGGGCTTTCCGTCATATACGCGCAGGAGGTAGATATGAAGGCCGAACAGTGCCCCAGCGATGGCTAAGGACGCTATCTCTGGGAACCACCACTCGCCCAGAAGGACGGTGAGGCGAACCGTGCGGTAGTACAATGTGCGGTGTTGGGCAGCGGTCGGATCGGCGCCGTTTTTCGAGCCGCTGTAGGCTTCTTGAACATGGATGTCTGCTGCTTGCTGCTTTCATACTGGTGGTGGCCGAAAGCTGGTTGAATGTTGGTGGTCTGGCGTCGAGAGTCGGAGAGGTCCATCTCCTGGAGCAGGTAGCCAGAGGAATTGTCAGAAGCCATGTCGATTCTGCTGCAAGTCCCAAAAGAGACCGAGATTCCGGACTGCTCCTGGGTATAGTCAAGGCTTCGGATGAAGGAAGAAATCACCTGGAGGAAACAGGGGTGAGTCGATCAGACGACGACAATCACCAGACATCTTGAGGATAGACACGCGTTATCTATCAATTCCCTTGCAATCAGGCTACCGGCAATTGATGGGCTTTCGCCGTGCGAGCCAGGAATACCCTATAGGGTGGCCCTCTTGCATCTTGGCTGCTTCTTCGTCGAGGTTCTGATTGGGAACAGCATGCATACAGCCTATTTCGGGCTGACATGGCCACCGCCACACAGGCTCGGCGTCGAGAAGGGCGATATAACTTGACAGCCTTGCTGGGCTGCATCAATATTGCCTTTGCCAGGGTGTCGAGTGACCTCATCTGCTTACCACGCGGACAAGATCCCGAGTGTTCCAATGTGTCAATGATGCCGTCAGATTACCTTGTAGTGTTTCAACCCAGGTTGACTGCGGCGTTCATCTCGAGCCCAGCAATGCTTCCAGTTATTCTCCCCCACGCTAGTCTGTGAGCTCAAGAGCAGTCGGGCTGAAATTTTTAAAGGTAATTTCAACACCAACAATCTGCGAGACGAGACTGTCGAGGTAGCCGAGCTTCTCGAGGTTGTACTTGGCCAAGATGTGCCGGTGCTCGGAGCGAAGCAGCACGGCCACCAGACCGCTCAAGGGTGTGATGCCGTTGCGTTCACCAATGCCGAGGACTGTAGTGTCAATGTGTGTGGCTCCAGCCTCGAGTGCCGTGTACGCATTGGCGACGGCGCAACCGGTGTCGTTGTGAAAATGTGTTTCAATCTCACAGCCGACAACCTGCCTCAAGGTGCTGATCTCGTCAAACACATCCAGCGGCGTGGCTTGGCCGACAGTGTCTGCGATTCCCACACGCTGGACGCCGGCTCGATCAACCAGGGAGTAGAGGGCCAGGAGGTCGTCAAAGTCAGAGCGGAACGAGTCTTCGCCAGAGAAGCGAACCTCGACGCCGTGGGACTTGACGAAGTCGATAACCTCCACGGCCTTCTTCGCGATGTAGTCAAGATCCTTCCCGTGGGAGTTCTTCATCAGGTAGGACGAAGTGCCGATGCACATGTTGCTGACGAAAAGATGTCAGTCAGTCTCCGAGTAAATATGTGCCAATCTTCCCGGACTTACACGCCGTCAACGCCTGTCTCGATGGCGACCTTTGCGTCGTCAATGTTGCATCGGATATGGCACAGAATCTGGCCCATCTCTAGTCAGTTGAAAAAAAGCAAATCAAAGGAGTAACATTTCTACAAACGCACCTTGGCATTCAATCCCAGCTTGCAGATGGTTTCGCAATCAGCCCGAGACTGGGCCGAGGCCACGGGGGACGTCACTTCGATGAATTCCACACCAAAAGCGTCCAGGGCCTGCGCAATCTTGATCTTCTGGGCCGTAGTGAAATGGGCCGTGGCGAATTGTTCGCCCTCGCGAAGAGTGCTGTCGATGATGCTGAAGCTAGCCGCCATCAGGCTCGGGGGAGCCTGAATTTGAACATGCTGTTGCACGCTCTCGGCGGCATTATGGCCACAGGTTCGGGGCGTCTTCAAGTCGGTAGTCTGTTCGCTTCCGCCACCTCTACAGCCGCCGCAGCCGCCACTGCTGGCACCATTCTCCAGGGTGTGACTGGTGTGGTGCCCAATAGGGTGTGAGGCATCCCCGAGGAAGCTCCTGCCATCAGCGAGCGAGCCAGGGGCAACATGTTCGTCAGTGTACGAGTGCATTGTTGTTCTTCTTTTTGGAGCATGAAGAGATAAGGCGACTGGCTACGGCGATGCGAATGAAATGACGGATGTGTTGGACGGTTGGTTGAAGGTTTGGTGATACTTCGTTGTTGATGAAGAAATCAGAAATGAGGAAGCAAAAGCTGCGGTGGCAGTAACAAATGAGAGAGGTTTAAAGACTGAAGAGAAGTATATGAGTCACGGATTGATGAACGTTCTAATTTTCGAGGCGTACCGTTCGTGTTGATGGCTTGACCCGTGCCGATTCGTGACTCAATAAACCGGCTCAGTCGACCACGCCGCGCGCCACGCTGATCTCAACTTGCTCCCACTCCTGAACATCTGAAACTGAACCTCAAAGACGACCCATGTTGTCGGTTTATTCTGTGTTTTGTGCTCCTGGCTGTCTCCTATCCATGTCTGCATCATGCTGACCTCTCGTACGGACGAACCTAAAAGGCCGGCTTCCCGTCAGCCGACCTCTTCTTGCCTTCCCCCGACGTCCGCCACGGTGGCACCGTGGCCTGCTCCCTCGATTTACTACCCGCCGAATGGGGGTGCATCATCTGGTTCGGCCCTGGGTATGTCATGCCGGGGTGCTGCGTGTGCTGCGCAGGCTCCATTGGGGCCATCTCTGCCTGACCCTGCGATCCGTGGGGATGAGGAGAGGCTAGTCTCTGCGAGTAGTACTTGGAAAGCACTGCTGGGGCCGAGGGGCCAGCCAGTTCGAGATCCCGCCTGATCTGCGCCTCGCTCGGCTGTGGCGGGAAGCCGCGGTGGTGGTAGTTTGTCCTGATGTTCTGTGCCATGGCCGCCTCCACCTCTGCCGCCATGTTCTGGAGATTGGCAGTCCCCGTTTGGGAATGTGTTGTGAAGGTGTTGGAATAGGGCGACATGGTCGGCATCTGTGGAGTACGGGGAGGGAGGGATCCCGAGCTGGGCGGACCAGTCGGGGCTGGTGGATGTTGTGGCAGAGACCCGGTACGGCCGACGGGGCTTGGATGTGTGCTCTCTGGGGACTGGACGATGCCTGCAGCCTGTACAGGTTGAGCATGCGAGGACTGAGTCTGCGATTGCTGCGTCTGGAGAGGCTGGTTTTGCCAAGGTGGATTATGTCGGGGTTGGCTTTGAGGAGGCTGAGCTGGAGGAGGCTGAACTCGTGGAGGTTGAGGGACCGATGAGGTTGAGAAGGTTGAGCCTGGAGGGGTTGATTCTGTGCCGACTGCATGCCTGTTGTGCCCTGGATCTGGACCGGCTGAGTCGATGGAAACTTGGGAATGGAAGTTGGACCAACCGACTCCACACCGGCCGTGGCATCTTCAGGATCTGCTGGCCCCATATCCAGGGGTGTTCCTTTCAAATTGTCCGCGCCATGCTGGTCCTCGTCTTGCTCCTCATCGTCGTCATTGTTGCCATGTCCCTGGTCCTCCTCGTCCTCCTCGTCCTCCTCCTCGTCAGACCCTTGTCCTGGCTCGTCGACATGGTCCTCGTCCGACTCGTCGTCAACGACGATAGCCCCCTCAGCACCCCCTATGTTCGCCAGTGGTGCCTGGTCGGGGCCCGGCGGCTGGAAGTGGTCCCGGACGGCTTCAGGGATCTCTATCGGCTTCCCGTCGGGCCCTGATTCGTGAAATGTGCGTAGCTTGGAGGCAGGGAGCCACGAGAAACACTGTTGCTTGGGGATCTGGAGTTTGCCATCCCTGAAGTTGAAGTGAACATTGGCCTGGATCCAAAGCAATGGATACTTCCGGCTCGGGTGCGCAACGCCGTCGTCTTCATGGCCTGTCTTGATACCAACGATCTTCCCTTGCTCAACTTTGTAGCACCGAGGGATGTTGCCCTTGAGGAGACCTGTGTCTCTGAGGGTGCCTTCCATGCCGATGGACTGGAGATCGTTGAGTGGGAGCACCACGACGGCATACCAGGTCTTGCTGCCACGAGTGACCCAAGGCCCGAGGTAGAGCTTTCCAGGTTCGGGGTGGAAGACCTCGGTATCAGAGCCCGCACTTACCGGGCCGCAGAATGCGGGGTGCAGGGCTAGTTACAGCGCCTGTAGCTATATAGTAGGGGCCT
>JACAFV010000070.1:0-73203 GCA_014635975.1 Plectosphaerella sp. P0831
AGGTAGATAGTAATCTTGATGGTTGCCGGTTGGTTCTTCGATCCCGTGCGTTCGCCCTTCTTCTTGTCCGTTTTGATGCTCTGTTGACGCGAATCTGAGGTATTATCGAGAGCGCTTGCGAATATAGCGGTAGATACGGGAAGATCGGAGTTGCGTTCGTATATAGCCGGGCGGGTACGTTCGGACGCGTTGATACTGGGTCGTGTGCGGACGGCTAGAGGCCGTCCGGCTTGAGGTTTCCTATCTATATCGTCGTCGTTAATGACTACTACTTCGGCAGGCTTGCGGACGCGGAAGCTATAGTTAGGGTAGTAATCGAACTTATGCTCTAGTTCGCGATCGATCTCGGAATGCAGCTTTCGGAGGCCGGCGGGGCAGTAAGGGGTAAAGTGTTTAGCGTCTATAATGGCTTGGTGGTCGAATACGATAGTGTTCGATCGTGGACGAGCTATCTTAATCGGACGCGAACGAATTTTCTATTTTGTGCGGAAGGCTCCCGGATAATTATATACCAGGGAAGCCTACCCTATATCGATCAACCAGGGGGTGGGGTGGCTTATGAATTCAACGGGTGACCCTAGTAGGAATTCAAACCCAAAAAGCTCCATTGGCNAGGGAAGCCTACCCTATATCGATCAACCAGGGGGTGGGGTGGCTTATGAATTCAACGGGTGACCCTAGTAGGAATTCAAACCCAAAAAGCTCCATTGGCAGACATTGACATATAGTCTTCCGTAAACAACTGATAAACAAACAGGGAATCGGTGATGCAGAGCCGCAACCGATCCGGCCGGGATGGTTCCCCTGGCTGCGGACGGATGGCAGGGTTGTGATGATCCTATTCCCGGCCCCTGTCCGTCGGTCCAATCGCACGCGTCATGTCGCCATGTGCCGTGCCTGCATTGCATTGGTTCAAAGTGCGAGTCGACTGGTCCCGGCGATCGGCGGTGAGCAAGGTGACGGCATCCCCTCCTCGACTGTCACCACCGCTCATCGGAGGACGGCACGATTGGCGCGGGCTCGCCGGCGACAACCTCAATCTATTCGTATGACTGGGGCTCACCCGACTGCGGCATCTCACCTCGTACCTGAACCTCATCTGCCGGATCTCGCCTAGCACTCTGCCCTGCTCTGCCCTGTCCTAAGAGAAAGCCTGATAAGAGCCTCCCCCTGGCATTGATCAAAGCGGGCGACGGACCCACGCCGCAGCATCGCCGGCCGGGAGAGATTGGTCGACTGGGCAAGCCGGGCCGCCGACATCAGCAGATCCGGACCCCGGCGTCACGTTGTCAGATCTCACCCACCCCTTTACCGTGGGTCCGATATCCAGCACGCGGCAGCCCGCGACTGGCGGCCGGCGGAAGCTAGGAAGATTTTCTGGCATCACGGCACCTAAGAGGGGCGTTGTCGACAGCTGCCTGTACGTACATATACGGGCAACCGCCGCCGCCGTTGGGTGAGGCCTTGTTGATTGACAGACAAGAGCCTTTTCTTCACCATCTTTGCCATTATCTACATCTTTGAGAAACAATGTCTGGGCTCACCATGATGGACTCGTTACCGAACGAGGTATGTCTCTTGGTATAGGTTTGAGTGAGGGGAATGCTCATACTTTGATCAGATACTCGACGCCGTGCTCGACTTGCTGCCGACGCCCTCGCTGCTGCCCATGGCGCTCGTATGCCAGCGTTTTCGAACAGCCGTGACAGAGACGATGCGGCTGCGGTTGCTGCAAACAGCTGACCTCGATGGGCACGAAATGGAGGTTGAGTGTTACCACCCGATCGCCAAGCTGACAACGCCGACGGTCATGTGCCAACCGGGATCCGTTACTGTCGTGGGAAGTGCGCCCTCACCGTGGGACGAGTGCTGGGGACTCGGCCATATCGGACAGGTGTACTCGCGGTTCGTGCCCGAGGATGCCTGGGTGACGCAGGAGGTGGCTCTCGACGAAGGAGAGCTGTTCTCTCAACTGTGCGCTTCGGCGGCTGTGGTAAGGCCAGGGCCACGGCGGGGACTGTACCGCTCACACAGCGCCGTTGGCGACGGCGTCATCCGAGTGTGGCGAAAATGGCTGGCAACGAGAGCAGCAGCAGCGGCAGATTCGGAAACAAACGGGCCCATCGAAAAGGATAGCATTCTATGGGCCGACTACCGCAAAAACATGGGCGTGCGCGTCGGCGTGACCCGGGGCGAGCACGAGCACGCACCGCTATCAATGGCGGACGACGAGCCGGCAGTCGAGTATACCCTCCACTACAAAGGTATGTTTCTCCTCGTGGCAACTGTGTTTCGGGGGAGGCTTGAGTGGGTGGGGGAGAAGCAGGTTCGAAGACGACCTAGCTGACATGTTGCCTGGTGCACAGAGGTGCTGGTGCGCACGGGCCGTGTGTTGTTGGCGATGGAGCGATCGGCGGCGCAGGAAGGCGCCCATAGAGGTAAAGCAGTCATCATTACATCTTCGTATTGAGCACAGCAAACTACGAGGCTGTGCGGGAGGGGCGAGGAGAGGAGAGGGGAGGGGCGAGGAAGAGGGAGCACGGATCTTTGGGCGTGGTCTCGATCGATCATGATCCGTGCTGTCCACATGGTAGTTTCTCAGCCGTTCTAACGTATGCGCCACAGGGACAGGGACAAGGACTGGGTTCGTGGAGGTCGCGGGGAACAAGAGCTTCGCGGTCGAGACGGTCTTTGGGTCAGCCATCAGTCATTCGGGATATGGGCGAGCCGGCGTTGCAGCTGCGTAGGGCAGCGTGCAGGGCAAGGGGAGGCAAGGAGGGAGGTTCGCAGATGCGGTCTCGGCCCCCGGGGTGACTCGAGGACACCCTTGAACGAGACCCGGGTGACGATGGTGGTTCATGCGGGCGAACTTGGCGTTGCGCCGGGGCCAGTGTCACGATCTTAGGGGGAGGGGGCGGATGCAGGGGAGTAGACTTTGACTCCGTATCAACGGAGAACGGAGGGGGCCAAGGGAGGATGATTGGACCCTTGAGGGATAGAGGTTGCTTGGTTTTTGCTTTTCGGCACTTGGGCGTATTGGCGTTCGTCGGTTGACCTAAGGACTGGCGCAGGTGGCCCAGAAACCGTCGACGGACAGACAGTTGATAGATGGGATAGATGAATGGGTTTTATTTCCAGAGCGGGCGTAGTCACTGGCCTTGGCACTTGATGAATCTTAAAAAAGAGAGTTTGTGACTTGGCCGAGAGAATGGATGGTAAGGTTGAGAACAAGACGAACCAATGTCAGTGCCGCCGCCATGGGCACCAAAATGGACCACCGATTTGAACAAGTCTAATCCGGGGACCTGCAGTGGTTTTGCGCCCGGTGTCTGGGTCTCAGGGGGGGAGGTGGACGATGGCGTCGTTCGTGACTCGGATCGATGGATGGTGGTTTAGATTTTGGAGTGTCCTTTCGCCGTGCTGCCGCCGCAAGCGTAACAGACCTCTGATCAACGCGACGAATACCACCCTGACGTGACATGATGGACAGGCGATGAGTCCCTGCCAGACATGGATCAAAGGTCAATCATCCGGCTTCCGGTCGCTGTCGGGGGATTTAGGCATGACGAGGCTGTATGCGACCAGGTGCCAACCGCACAATACACGCGTCGGCGGCGAGGGGAGAGGGCTCGGGAGAGCGTTGGCCACCGTGGTTCGCGACGTCGATCAGGGGGCGACTGGGACAGGGACAGGGCACTATTTGGCCCCTTGAGTGAGGGGTGACGTCGGGGGTTTTACGAGGGGAGCTTTAGAGGCTTTAGAGGAGGGTGCTCAGACCTTCAAGGGGCTCGAGCAGAGGGCGGGGCTGGAGGCTGCCGGGCGGGGGCGGCTGTCCTCCTCGTCCTGGACCGCATGACAGCTGGCAGTCAGTTCCCATGGGCGGGCTTGGCTTGGTCGGCCCCCATTTGCCGACTCGAAACGGCCCCCCCTCTACAACTCCAACCTGAACCAAACCACCACCGAAGAAAACGGCCATGGCGCTCCAGCACGGTTTCAGGGACCCTGCCATCGCAACCCCCCCTCAGCGCAGCCGGCGGTCCGAGCCCTGGTTAGACACTGCATTGTACGGTACACCCTGGACAGGCTGATCCCCGAATCGGGCTGGACGACGGGGCCACGATGTGCTCCATGTGCTCCATGTTCGCCTCTCAACGGTCAACGACTTGTCAAATTTGTCACCATCGGCGCAACTTCAGCCTTGGGAACCATCGCCGTTCATGCCAACAGCCCGTAGCACTCCAAGTTTCGGACGGCACACCAACCGGTGGCACCCTCTTGTTTGCCACAAGACGCAGAAACATCCTCTGCAGCTCTGCTATACCCTCCCGGTCCACCACCGCTGTCGCATCACCGCCTCGGTCGAGGGCCAAGCAGACCAAAACGACCATGGCCGGCCACGCACAGCATCGCACGTCCGCGGCGAACGGCTGCAGCTCTGCACCGCCGTTTGACCACCGGCCCCCAGCCTGAGGAGCGCCTGGCTGAGCGAGCGTCCAACGTTCAGTTGGTGGTGTGCCTGCGCCGTCATGTCCCCGAGTAAAGCTCCATTTTTGGGGCCGCGCACGGCCACACTCACACACCCACACGCACATCCATCCCTCGTGCATCCGGGCATCCCTCACCATGGCCCTCCCGTCCCTCCCTGCGAGTCGAGCCCCTGGTCCCTGTCCAAGGGCCGGGCACACACACACTCCCTCGACGCCACGACCCTACCTACCGAGACGACCTTGCTGGAGTAGCTGTGTGTTCTGTTCCACCGTTCATATCCATCCGGCATCTCGCATCTGCCGTCTCTCCTCTCTCGAGGTGTTTTCCTTTCTCGTTTCCTTCCCGTCGACCCGATCACACCCTACCACGCCGGTTGAACAGACGTATACCGGACCAACACAGACACAGACGATACGACTCGACTCTGCACGACACGACACGACGAGTTTTGCGTGCTGGCGCGCTGCCCGCGGGATCAGGCATCCATCTGAGCGGCTCTTAATGACACGGGGATCTCTCACGCTTGACGACCATCACATATGAACGACCAGAGGGACGGAACAAACACCCACCGGGACCCTTCGACGGCGGGAAATTCCCTTTGTATCACGACAGTCATGTCCATCGACGACCAGCAAAAATCAGCGCCATGGCGTACCAGCGAGGCTGAGCTGAGATGGAAGCTGGCTCTGTCGCTCGTCGACGCGCCGCCACCAGTTCCCCCCAAGGACCCTCCAAAGATGACGACCACAACGGCTGCGCCTGTCGTGGCCGCCGCCGAGACAAATAACACAACCGATACCACTACCGCCAGCAGACCCGGCACTGCAACCACCAACAACACCAAGCCATCCATGTGGAGCAGGCCAGGCACGGCAAAGACGACGAAATCCACAAAGTCTATCAAGATGCCATTCCTGCTGGCTGGTACCATGTCCTCCTCACGGCCTGGCACTGCCAACCTCAGACCCTCAACAGCAAAGACAACCACCTCAGAGAAGAGGCCCAACACGGCTGTGACCTCGAGGACGGCGCCCTTCTCGCCTACATTCACAGAGGCTACCTCCCTCTCTGCCGGCGAGAGCGTCCCCACCACTACAGCCGGCCGCACATGGGCACGTCTCGCCTCCAAAGTGACCATGACGCCCCTGATGCCTGTCAAGATCACAAATCCCATGCGTGGCTTTGGCAAGTCACTGAGTCTCCGTCGCTACGACTCTCAAGGGACTGTCTCGACCATTCCAGCTATGCCGGCTCTTCCATCAAACCTGATCAGGGATGAGGAGGCCGTTATTGATTCCGAGAAGCGGCCCGCAACGAGCTCGACTAGGCGCCTCTCTCGCACTTCGACCAAGACGGGGAAGACCATCAAGTACGCTGCCGGAAAGCACAAGGGCATTGAGCTGAGCCCGCAGCCGTCTGACGACGAGAACGACCCATTGGTGAGCCCACCCCCTGACCTACTTCTGCTCCCCAGCTTGGCTAACCCCTCTTCCTAGAACTGGCCCTTGTGGAAAAAGGACCTCAACCTCATCGCTCTCCTCGTTACCGCTGCCCTCTGCAACGCCATGAAGACGGTTCTCATCCCCATTGCCGTGCCCCTCGCCACCCGCCTCTCCGCCTCACAGGTCGAGGTCGCTGCCCTGACCGCCATGCCCCTGCTCATCGCAGCCTTCACTTCTCTCGCCTCTGTCACGGCCTCCAAGGTCTACGGCAAGCGCCCCGTCTATCTCGTCTCTGCGGCCGCCCTCCTCACCGGCTCCCTCTGGAATCTGCGCGCCCCGACCCTTGCTCAGGCCATAGGTGCCCGCCTCTTCCAGGGCCTCGGCTGGGGCGCCTTTGACGTGCTCCTCCTGGCGTCCATCCACGATACGTATTTCGAGCACGAGCGCCGCTTCCGCGTTGCCGCACACGACGTCCTGTGCGCCATCAGCATGTGGTCGCCGCCCATCTTTGGCGGCCTCATTGAGCGCAACTCGCCGCGCCCAGAGCCGCAGATGACCTTTGAAGTGCTCGCCTGCTTCTGGGCTGCTGCTCTTCCCCTGCTCGTCTTCGCTGCCCCGGAGACAGCTTACGACCGCTGGTTCAGCGGCTCAGCNCGGCTCAGCAGGCCTACCCCTCGCTCCCTCGCCGCTCAACATCCGCCGGCGTTCCATTGGCCGCTTCGAGGTGCCTGTCCCTACCATGGCTGGACTTCGATCGTGCCTCCGCCGCGTCGTGCCCGTGTCCGACTTCCGCGGCTTCACGGATTCGCGGACTCTTCTTCAAGGCCCGCGCGCCTTTCTGGCCCCCACTACCCTCCTTCTCGCCGCCCTCACCACCCTCCCTGTTGGCGCGCTCTGGGGCCTCTCTCACACCCTCTCGCCGCTGTTTGGACGCAGCCTCGACACGGCCCAGACTGGCTCCCTGATGGCTGCCCCTCTGACTGCCATCGTTATCACAACAGGCCTCTTCATCCTCTGGAGCCGGTGCCGCACCGAGGCCGATATGCCCAACCGCCTGCTGGCCGCCTTCCTCGCCGTTGGAGCTTTCTTCTGCTTCGTTGGCATCCTCACCTTCGGCATCGAGGTGCGCATCTTCCGCAGCGGCGACGCCCCATTCCCCCTCCTCTCGGTGCTGCTCGGCCTCGTTGCCGCCGGCGCCTACCTGCTCGTCTCGCTGTCGCGCCCCCTTATCTGGCGGTCGGCACGCTTCACGGGCTCAAACCTGCACGTGTGCCTACGCAATGTGGCCGATATGGACGCCGGCGTGCGTTGCTGGCGCGGTTTCTTCACCGGAGTGTTTGTGCTGGCGTTTGCGAGCGCTATGCAGCGCTCGGCACCCGCTGAGGTTGTACTCTTTGCAGGTACGGCGGGCGTCAAGGCGGGCTGCATCGCACTGGCGACGTGTCAACTTGCCGTTGCGGGCGCCGCGGGTGCTGTGTGGTGGTTCAAGGATGAGAGCGTTCGACGGCGCGATGGACGCGTCATGGGATTTGTCGACTTGAGCATGCTCAAGCGAAGTGATAGTTTCTTCGACTACAACTGAATAATCAGGAGGGTAATGCCTGGAAAGGGAAGCCTGGGAGTACGCGATGAGGTGGTGGTGGTGGTGGTGTTGGTGATGGGGGGGCTGAACGACTTGAATGAGGTGCCGCGATGGATTACAATACCCCTGAATACCTACAGCCGATCTTGTTTGTTACACAGCCTGCCTCTTAACCAGTCGATTGACTACAGCGCTTGATTATGTGACTGTAGCGGTCGATTGACTGTAGCGGTCGATTGACTGTAGCGGTCGATCAACTGTACTAGTAGGGGACGATCAACTGTAGGGGACGATTGACTATGCCCCTTCATAGTTTTATTGACCTTCATTTTCGCAAGCTGGAGTAGCAACATCGCGTGCTGCGCAAGCCTGTCTCCAAAGGCAAACACCGTCTTGTTTCATGGAGCGAGTCAATAAATCCAACTCTTGAAAACGGCTTGACCTCGCCCTGACTCGTGCGCGAGTCGTGCCGTGCCTCGGCCTGCGCTCACCAGCCTCGGCTGTCCCGAAATTGACTGCCGAAGACCCCAGACCGCCCCCAGACCGCCCGCCCCCCCCCTGGCTCTCGCCCGCACGACTCGATCTGGGCGATTCCCCCGGCGCAACCCCTCAAGATCCACAAGTCATGGGCCTATCACAGAGGTTCCGAATGGATATCGTGGACGGGAGGGGGATCTCCCCCGGCGGGTGGTACGGAGTACTCGCGTGGGGAAAAGAGCCTCAGGTTCTTCCTTGGACGCGTATTCCTGTTCCTGTTCCCGCCGGACTCGGACAAACATCCTCAAAGCATCCACGATCGGATCCCGACTCTTTATGCCGACGCAGTCCCATTCCCTTCATCAACGTCGCCACTTAGGTCCCCAGTCTTCACACGTGTCTTTCACCCTCGGCACATAGACACGATCTCCACGGTCTACCCACGATGTCGACTTCCATCACAAGCGGGCCCGAGAAGCTCGAGGCTCATGAGCAGTCGTCTGCTCTCGCGGCCCTTTCCACCGAAGCCCCTGACCCGGCTCCCAAGGCCGGGACAAAGCGCCGTGCGGCTCGGGCCTGCTTAACCTGTCGCAGGCGGAAGGTCAGGTGCAACGTTGTAGAGCAGTCACCCTGCACTAACTGCCGCCTAGACGAAGTCGAGGTCAGTTTGTCTGTGGGCGGTTTGCGACCCTGACCGGAACTGACTTGTTTTCTTAGTGCTCCGTCGAGACAGGCCGGAAAAAGAGGTACTTTGGCAAGGCTCCTTCTCTCACGACCCCGCGCTGACCTCTACTGCCAGGCGTAGCATCAAGTTCAGGGAGCACCTCGATGGTTCCGACTTGGCAATCAAGCCTGCACTATCAAAGCAAGATGTGCCTCTTCAATCCATCCTCCCTGGTGTCGTTGACACCGAGACACATGGTGAGACTTACATTCCCCACTGTCGCTCTGAACAAGAGACTCACCCAGCTACCCAGACTCACTCGACGATGATACCTTTTCATTTCTCCGCCCATGGTCTACCATTGATGATGTCACGCCCATCATGAAGTATCTGTACACCGCGGAAAACGAACCCCACAACTCACAACACCCAAGCACACTCGCCTCCGTCGACAGCTTCGAAGACTACAGCTCCGACTCGACGGGCTCGCAGGCAGAAAGTCCCCGCAATCCAACGTCACCAGATGGCATCGTCATCTCTTGCATCGTCCGGCCCCTCCTGACGCGCATCTCCCTCGAAGATGCGATGTACCTCAGTTTGAAAGGTGCCCTGGACGTTCCCGAGGGTCCATTCTGCGACGCCCTTCTGGAAGCCTTCATCAACTATGTTCACCCGTTCTTGCCCATCCTCGACCTCGCCGAATTCCTGCAGCTCATGCAGCAGCACCAGGATGAGCTCGCGCTGGGGAAGAACGACTTTGGTCAGCACCAGAGCCCGGCGAGTCTTCTACTCGTACAGGCAGTCATGTTCGCGGCCTCGGCCTTTGTGGACTCGCAGTACCTGCAGGAGGCAGGGTACACATCAAGAAGAGCGGCCCGGAAGAGTTTCTTTGAAAAAGCAAAGGTGAGTGATCCGCTACAGTCAATCGACCACTGCAGTCAATCGACTTTACAGTCAATCGACCAATCCAATTTGCTAACACCTTCCTTGCAGCTGCTCTACACCCTTGATTGCGAGACGGACCCCATGGCCATCTCCCAAGCGTTGCTGCTCATTGCCTTCTGGCACGAGACCCTTGATGACGAAAAGGGCGCCTCGCACTGGATCGGCGTAGCCATGGACATTGCAAGCACAATCCATACGGCCAGCTTGTCACCAGCCAAGAAACGTCTTTGGAAGCGCATCAGATGGACATGTCTCGTGAGGGACCGCCTCGTCTCTCTGGGCATGCGGCTACCTCTCAAAATTGACGGCTTCAAGGACGCTGCCCTGACCATGGAAGACTTTGACTTCGTGGAGTCGTCAGAGATTACAGGCCTCCCTTTCGCTCGAAACACCGTGCTCCAGGACCTCGCCAGACAACGCGACCTTGCTGCCTTGTTTATGGCCGAGAGTCAGCTGTGCGTGCACATTGGGCGTATTCTCACCACTGAGTACGAGGTTCGCGGCCGCGAACTCCTCCCCGATCCCCACGGCATATCGCGAAGCAGAATGCTCCTGTACCCCAAGGCCACTCGCGACCACGCAGCCATTGACAACCTTGACGGCGAACTGAGACTCTGGGAAGAGTCCCTCCCCGACGTCTGCAAATACTGGAGCCCAACGAGCCCACCACACCTCGACGACCCGCGCTCATCCATCCTCCTTCACCAGATCATTCTCAACCTCGTCTACCACGCAGCCATCGCGACACTTCACCGCCCAAACGCGAACTCAAGGAACCCCTCCGATGCCCGGTCCAGCAGACTCTCCAAGCTGCGCGTCTCTCATGCCGCCCGCGGTATTACCCACATGGCCACAGACCTCTACCGCCTTCGCCTCGACAGCTACCTGCCCAGCGCTGCCGTCACTGTCCTGATTCCCGCCATCCTGACGCTCATTGTCGAGTGGAGAGCCAGCAACGATGAACGCGCAAAACGGGAGACTATGCGGAACATTTTCTTCTGTCGTCGAGTTCTTGAGCGCCTGCGCGATGTCTACAGCGGAGGAGACCATGGGGCGGAGCTTGTTCGCGCTGCGCTCGGATGTGAGCCGGAGGACCTGGAGAGGGAGGCTAAAGTGGAGGAGGACGAAGACATGGGAGGGGTTTGCGAGGAAATTGGAGCAACGGATGAGGACTTTGGGGATCTGTTCACCTTTGACGACTTTATGGAGGCTGAGGGCGACAGCATGGCTGTGGATGGCATGTTCACGGAGGAGATGCCATTTGGTATGGTAGAAGAGAGCCTCGCGGTGGTACCGTGAGCTGGATGTTGGCCGTATGTTCATATTATAGGTCGTGTATGTACTTGTGAGCCTCCGTCCTGTGAAGAGATGGCCCTAATTGTGGCAACTTCAAACTAAGGTCGTTCAAAACGGCTCAAATGTTTGTACATCTCGATGATTAAACGCTAGTTCCCAGCGCGCCCATGGTCACCGTAGAGCACGGGGCATCATACTCGCTGGGCTTAACAAACTCGACCTTGGGCACATTGTCCTTGCCCAAGAGGGCCAGGGTCTCGGCCTCGGGATCAAAGACGGGCCAGTCCAGGGCCTTGGTCAGGCCGGCAGCAGGGTCATCGCTGAAGGCGAACCACATGAGCTGCATGATCTTGGTCAGGCGCTTCTGGTCGCTCGAGTCCGGCAGGCCGCTCGTGTCTTCAGAGGCACCAAAGACCATGTGCATGTCGACGCCGTGATACGCGCCGCTCGTAGGGAACAGGCGAGTGTTATTCCAGTCGGCGAAGAAGCGGTAGGCAAAAGACGGGACGCCGGAGTCGCGACGGGCCTGGGACTGGAAGGAGACCGGGCAGGTGAAGGACTCGAGCAGGAATGAGGCGACCTGGGCGTCGGTCGGCACGGTACCGACGCGGAAGGCCGGGATGCGATAATAACCGTCCTCATTATTGTTCATTCCCATCAAAACGGGCATGGGAGCGAAGCTACCGGCCTCGGTGAGGCTCTCGTAGTCGGAAAAAACCAAACGGTCGTCGGGAACGGGGTAGAAGGCTGGTATGGAGCGGAGGACGCTAGAGCTCGCAGTGGGGCGGACAGCACCTGCAGCGGCCTCGATGGCCTTCCAGTCTGCCCGGCGCATACAGTCCATGACCTCGATCTCGTTGGCGCAGCCCACAGCCGCGACGACCGTGTTCCAGTTGCGCTCAGGAACACCGGGGGCGTTGACCGGGAAGCTGAAGGCATTGCCCGAGGTGGCAATGAGGCCGTGGGCGATTGGGTCCTCCCTGAAAGCGTAGGTCCAGTAGTCAATGCTCACGCCGCCGGACGACTGACCTGAGAGAGTGATCTTGTCCGGGTCGCCTCCGAAGACGGCGGCGTTGTCGCGAATCCACTCAACTGCGGCACGCTGGTCGCGAAGGCCGAGGTTCTGCGTCTCACCGGGCGCGCCGGGGAATCCAAAGATGTTGAGCCTGTACGTGACCGTTACGACCACGATGTCCTGTGCCTGAGCGAAGTACTTGCCCGTGTAGAACGGGCTGTTGGTGTTGCCGATGGCGAAACGGCCGCCGTGGAAGAAGACCAGCACTGGCTTGAGCTTGGGTGCCCCCTGAGACGCGGGCTTGGTCGACGGACGCGACCAGATGTTGAGGGTGAGGCAATCCTCGCTCTGGGGCGTGCCCGCGGCCGAAGCGAAGTAGCCGATGATGCGCTGCGCCTGCGGTGTGAGGTCCGGGTAGTTCACGGCAGCGCTCGCTGTCAGCGGACAGTCAAAGCCATAGCTGGAGGCTTCCTGGGCGGTGTTTCCGGTAAACCTCTCGGGAGGTGCGAAACGCAGATCACCGACGGGCGGCTTTGCGTATGGGATACCGAGAAACTCGACGACGCATGTCGTGTTTGAGGCGAGGTGGCCTGTGATGGCACCGTTGGTGGTTTTGACTTCCAGGTGGTTGCTCAAGTCGCGCGGGCACTGCTGGCAGGGACTGGCCTGGCTGCTGCCGATCAAGCCCAGCGCAAGGGCCGCAACGTGGTAAAGAACAGAGCAACGAGTCATAGCTGCGGTGATGTCCTGTCTTTGGCCAGGGCTTCGAGTGCTGGTGCAGAGTCTGGCTGGACGCACCAGGGGATGGATGGACGCGGTCGGCCGGGTATTAAGCCAAATGAAATAGTATGGGCTGGACTGGTACACACCCCTGTAGGCAATATAATACTGCTAAGATTGATGCCCCAGCTTGATCACTCCCAGGTTGCAACTCCTACCCGCAGTGGGCCTCGTACGGGGAACACTCCGCAGTCTTGGCCTCTCTGGGGAGGCAAGGAGGGCAGTGTTCATTGTTTGCCTATCGATCACCAACAGCCGCTGGAGGAACCAGGGGGAGGATGTGCCAAGTATTACGCCCCTCAAACCGTTGTCCTCCGGGCCCCTGCTAGCCTCCGGGGCTATGTTCATCGAGCCGTCATCTCCGTGCTCACCAACAGGGGGAGCCGGCTTCTGACTTCTGTTGGTCCTCGCCGCCGGGACGGGCGGGCCGGGAAGCAAGGGTCGTTGTGTCGGTTGGTCGGGTAGTGTTCTGGGTGGCGAATGTTTCCGTGGTTGAGCACTGGGCGAGCAGCTCCAGTCTGGAGAACACCGATGGCAAGACGAGGAGCCCGTCAACCGTGCAGCAGCCCGGGCACAGCTAAGCCTTCTGACGACCCGCTCTGGCCCGTCACTTCACACATTGGCACCAAGATTGATACCCACGGACCTGAAGGACGGGGCCTGCCTGGTTGTCTCGGGATACGAGGAGCAAGCAGACCTGGTGAAAAATTGCGCGAGCGAAGAATTCAAGGGTTTGGTAAGTGAGACTGCCGATCTCACCCATTAATGGCTCGCCTACGGAGGAGGCTGCAGAAGGAAATTGGAGTGGCCGTCGGTACTGACTAGTGCTGAGAGCCCGGGGCTTTGGTCCTGTCCGAACCCCTCAACTCCGTTGGTGTCGCGGGGGTTCGGGACAACTTTATGTCCACGACCCTTGCTTTGTCCAGTGGTTCGGCATCAGCGGGAGCGAATTTCTTGGTCTCACCCTCTTCTCTTCAGTGGCTTGCTGCAGCCACAATATATGCACTGTCAGGGGTGTCGAGGGTGATGGCCGGCATTCTCGCCCAGAGGCTGGAGACTGGAAATACCAGACTGGCACTGAAGCCGTACGTACCAGCCAGGGTTTGTGCCGGCATTTCACCCAGTTTGATGCGGAGGTAAGGCGGACGAAGCCTGGATATTAAGCATGGTGCTGCTGCTCTCTGGTCTGTGTCTTGAACTGACTCAACCCACGATCCTTTCCCCCCGACCTTTATCAGATCCGACACGGCATACGGCCAGCCCCAGTTCCCGCCATGGGTCCCTACGGCATGGGCTTCCCGACTGACGAGGTCGCCAACAACGGCTGGAGATTGTACATTCTGAGCTTGGTGATGATCATCTCTGCCGGACTCTTTGTCGTTGCCAGGATTGCAACCCGCATTTCCGTCTCCCAACTCGGCTGGGACGATGCAGCAGTCGTCGGATCTCTGCTTATGTCGCTCATGGTTTCCGTCTGTATGCAGCTGGCTATCGAAAACGGCTACGGCATGCACAAAGCCGACCTGGAGACCGAACAGCTTCGCTTGGCCCTCAAGCTCTTCTTTTTCGCCCAAACTCCCTACAAAATCAGCGTTTGCCTCAACAAGGTGGCGGCCATCCTGTTCTGCCTCCGCATCTTTATCTCGCAGAACTTCCGCATCGCAGCCTTTCTCGTCATGGGTATTATCATTGCCTGGAGCATCGGGGGCGTTGGCGCGACGGTCTGGCAGTGCGTGCCCATTGCGGGTGCTTGGAACAAGTCCCTCGGCGCAAGATGCATAAACTCGGATCGCTTCTGGGTTGCCTATGCTGTCATGAACGTTCTAACCGATCTCATGGTCCTTGTTCTTCCTCTTCCATCCGTCTTACGACTGCAGTTGAAGCTTCGCGAGAAGCTCCTCTTGTGTGGCATCTTCCTCATGGGCGGATTGTAAGTCAAAACCCTGGTACTCCCTAAGCCTCATGCCTCGTTGCTTACCCTTCAATGTGCCTCAGCGTCACCATCACGTCGATCCTCCGAACCACTTCCGTACAGAACTCGCTCCGAAACAGAGAAGATATCACTTTCAACTTCATTGACCGAGGCATCTGGACTCTACTTGAGATGAACTTTGGCATCATCAGCGCCTGTCTCCCGGTACTCAAGCAGCCCTTAGCCCGCATGTTCCCTCGCATATTCGGTTCGCGGGTAGCAACCTACGGTGCCAACACCAACAGATCCCAGCCCCTTGCCAGTATGGACAGGGGCGGCGTCTTTGCTCTCGACAAATTGGTGCATCTACAAAAACAGAACGAATTCACTGTTTCTGCAACGGGCGGGCACCAGCAGTATGTCGGAAGGACAAGCGATGAACAGGGCATCATCTCAGCCTCCAAGTCGAGTGATATCGACGTCGATGGTTCGGATGTACCACCCAAGAATATTATTCTGAAACGGGTAGAGGTTTCAAAGACATCCTTTCAGACGGACAGGACTTGAAAAATATGTAAAGACATTGAAGTCATACTGCAGTTCCTTCAGGGTGCGCTGTGTTTTCCTGGAGTCTCTTGATCGTATTCCGGCAGTTGAAGATATGGTAGAGGTATGGTACAGGCTGATCCCTAGCCCCCTCCCGCAGTTCAAAGCGGGCCAGGCCCCTACTACATGGACGCAAGCGCTGCCACTGGCCCTGCACCCCATCTACTGAGGCCCTGGTAGTATGAGGGCTCTGACATGTTCTAAAGTAAAATGGGCATTGAAACTCAGAAAATCAGCGAATGTAAGGGGAAAGGCAGACTTGCGCAGCCCACGATATACCAACTACAGCAGCCTGCGAAAATCGGTTAGTATTTGGGTGTGGTTAATCGATCAACCTCTTAGTCAATCAACCTCTACAGTCGATCAACCTCTACAGTCAATCAACCTTCACAGTCGATCAACTTCGGCGGTCAATCGACTAACATAGTCAACCGACTATTATAATAAACAGGTGGTTCAACAGGCAAAAAGCGTCTGTCTCGATGACATCGAACACACGCAAGTATTACAATCCATATTTCGCAAGCTGCTGTAACAACATCGTCGGCTGCGCGAACCCGCCTCCAAAGAAACTCGTCAAACTACAGTGTCGTCTCACTTCCTCCGTCGCCACTAAGCTCTACTACCTCAATCTAACTCAAAATAATAAACTCATTGAAAGCCTGGGCCAACCGGGCGTTGCTCCTCGCCCTCCATCCCCAGCCTTTCCTGCCCCCTCTGCGTCCAAGAGCGCGTCTCAGATGTACTGCCTTGATTGGAAGAGTGCCCGGGGCGGAATCCCTCTTCTTGACCTCCATATCTTATACGTTGCTGTGGATGAGACTGCTGAAAGGGACTGGGGTCGTCGAAGCTGGATCCTGCGTGCTGTAGTCCATCTCTTCCAAAGTTACCTTGATTCCCACCTCGAGGGGACCCGTACTGCTGTCCCTGATCCTGTCGAGGGGCCAATTGGGGACCTCGTACGTTCTGGTGGCTGCTTTGAGCTTGCCCAAACGACTGGCTCTCATAGTCTCCTCGATAGCCTATGGACTCGGATTGGTAGTGTTCCGATGTCCATGACTGGCTAGGTTGCGGCGAATACCTAGGTTGACCCTGCCGCTGTGTGGCAGGCGTCCCAGGGGCATCATGAGGATATGGCTGCCCAGAAGAGTTTCCGTGTGAGTTGTAAGAAGGGGCTGGAGCGTCCGAAGAGTACCTTGCATTGTTTTGCTGGTATGGTGATAAGTTGGGTCGCTGAGGGGTCATCTGTTCCGAATGGCGGGAGAAGCGGCTGTTGCCACTATCGTGCGGCGTGCCTGTCCTAGCTCTTGTTCTGTGGTCAATGGCTCGACGGTCCCCGTAGGTGCCATAGACGTCGCCCAGATAATTGTCAAAGTCGAGATAGGCTCTTTGAACGAGATTGAAGTACCTGATCTGCAGCTTCACCTTGATGCTGGTGTCGATTTCGACATTGATATCAGTATTGCCGCCTTCGAGCTGAGCGTCGTATTCCGCTAGAGCCAGTGCAGTCTGGCAAGCGTTGCGAATTTGCCGTCCGTTCCAGCGATAGTATTCGTACTCTTTGAAATGATTTCGAGCAAAATTCTCAATCGCGGACATGTCGTACTCGAAAACGCGCTGCTGCCTCTTGAACTGGTCGTTGATGAGATCCAGATTTAGCTTGAAGACCTTGACCGTCTTTTCCTCGTTGAGTGCAGGATAGTAAAGACTCATGTGGATTCGCGACTTAAAGGCTTCGTCGAAATCTCCAACCCGGTTGGTCGTAAGGATCAAGATGCCGGTGTAGTATTCCAGAACACGGAGGAAGACTGCCGGCACGTTAGAGTTCCATTGGACAGGGACAGAAAGTTAGGTTCACAACTTACCTGCAACTAGGCCATTCCGGATGAAGTCCATACGCTCTCGAGATGCTAGGAATACATCTGCTTCATCAAGAAGAAGGATGCAACCCCACCGGCTTGCCAGGGCAAAGTTTCTCTCAAGCTCCGATTCGACTTCGGCCGCTGTCGTGCCCAGATCCCCTGCCAGTACATCAGTCCATCTGCTATACCAGTCTCAGTAGGACAACACTTACCACATGTGATCTGGAACAGTGGCTTTCGGAACTGCTCTGCAATGCCCTCTTTTGACCGAATCAGCCATGTGCGTGCGAAAGTGCAGTCCTACGTTCAAGCACGAGTCACGAACCTGCGGTTGTTGTCTTGCCAACTCCAGGCGCCCCATGAAGGAGAAGAATCAGCCCCTTGCCTGTGGATGTCAGAATACCAACGACAAGCTAGACAAGAGTAAAACTAAGGCAGTTCACCCAGACTCACCTTTTCCTCTAATCAGGTCCATCTGCTCGTCCCGGACGGATGCAGATTGTCTGGAACGAAAATGTTGAACCACCAGAGACTTGACCATATCTCTGTGTCCCTCCGGGAGTTCAAGTTTTTCGAACGCGTTCACTGTGAAATTCCTGGCGCTAGAATTCTCATGCCGAAGCAGCCCGAGATCAAGCTGAGCTGGGTTTTTTTTACTTGTTAGACTTAGCAATTGTCCGAAAGGGGAATCTGTCTTACCCCATTTCCGAGTTCGAAGGACAAATCCAAACACTCGAGAAGTCATGATGAGCAGTTCCGTCTCCGTCAGCTCGGACCCACGATTAACTGTGTCCTCCAGTGACCTGGGTGCGAGGATGAGTGAGGGCGCCCCAAGCGAGTTTTCCGGAAGAAGAGTCTTGATGTAATCTTCAGTCCGCTTTGAGTCGGCTTCGCTCCCGGTATGTACGGCTCGTCGATAGCAACACAATGATTCACATGGATCCGAGGCTTCAGGACGAGCTGTGCTGATCGGACCAATAGCAGGTTCCCACCTTCTTCTTTTCTCATCAGCTAGTGCTTCATTGAAGTCAATGACCACCTGGCTGTCGATGTCGTGACGAGTATCCAGCGTCATGCCTGTGTAGTACATGGACTTGAAGTTGGACACTTCCAGGAGCTTTCTGCCTCTGGAGATCAAATCTTGACGGAGCCCGCTGTTTTTGTTGAAACGCATGGGAAAGGCAGGGAGGGTGTTGATGTGCTTGAGTCCGTCGAATGGTAGGATCTTGAACGTCTTCGAAACCGGGCCAAAGCTCTTACCATCAAAGTCGATGTACGCGCAATGAATCTTGAACGGGCTTTCGTCTTCCTCGTCATCTTCGTCGGTGTCGGTGTCGGAGTCGCTTGAAACGCTCCTGGTCTTCTTTCTGGCCGTTTTGTTATAGCGATCCCACGGGTTTTCAGATTCGTGCTCTGGGTTTTGCACCCAGATGACAACAAACGCTTGCTTTCCCTGTTGATCAATGATTTCATCTCCAGGACTGAAGAGATACCATAGATCGTGGAATGAAACGTGGGTGCATGCTGATCCTGAGATGTAGTCTTGCTTTGGTTTGATCGCCGTGTCCACGAACTTGAGAAGACAGCGCAGATGGAGGACGGCTGTCACCGACTCTGAGGGATCCTTCTCAGCACTGATCCCGGTATCGCTTCCGTTGTGGGAGACAGAGTCGTCATCTCTGGCGTTACTCTCGCTGTCCACATTGACTGCCTTGTTGGGTGTTTCATCTCCCTGTTGGCTACCTGGGATATTTGTTAGTAACGGCGCAGATCCTCGGAAGCATTCTCGCTAAGGGACACTATATACCGTTCGAGTCATTGCTTTGATCTTCGCCGATTCCTTTCTTTCGCTCGGTGGGGGTCTGCTCTTTGCCATCCCAATTCTTGAGGGTCCCCTCAAGGGTTGAAAGTTCGGCTCGAAGTCGCTGCTGGTAGTATATGAGGTCTTGGTATGGACGTAATAGCATCATAGACCCATCGTCTGCCGTCGAACCCCATTCATCAGTTCTGGAGAATCTGTCAAACAGGGCTGCCAGTGGCGCTGAAGTCATCTTGATCCTCTCTGGCAGAGGCTGATGGTGTGATGGCTTCCCGCTGTCTTCGGGCAATTGCGTACTCCATTCGATTTGATCCATGGTCTCTGCTGATATGTGCTTCCCGCGGTTCTCTTCAATGAGCTGCAGAAGGACCCTGGTGTCGGGTTCCCCAGACACAACTTCAATCGGCGTGAAGAGGGAAGTCGCGACAGCCTTCGGCTTTTGATCCCGGGGCAACAATTGCCCCCACCCCACCTTGATGATCTTGAGCTGCTCACCACCAAGAAACATCTTGGTCATCGATTGCATTATCGACATCAGTGCAGCATCGCGCTGAGGTTTTTTCTCCTTCGTGGTCTCTTCTTTTGCAGTCAGAGCAGCTTCTTCACGGAGAAGTGTGTCGTGGGATCTGCGGATCCATCTCATGAAGTACATGGCATCAGACAGGAAGGTGAGATGTTGGCGGCTGGCGCTATCTTGTACAAAGGGATCCGGAGGCCTTATCAATTTGTCGATCCTGTAGTCCAGGGCGTCTTTGGTCGATTCATGTAAGCCGTACATGGTGTCCACAAGACCTAGCTTGGATTCCATGACTCGTAGACGGTCTTGAAGACTTGAATGAAGACATGCGTCTTTGGAGTCGCAGATCGAAGGGGTTGGCGCTTTCTGGTCGTTCGTTGTAACCCGAGGCGACGATGGGGAGCAATACTGCTCGTGGCCTTCGACATCTTGAACAATGATTGCTGGACGAACGGACGCTTCGCCACTGCCCAGGTCGATAGGTTGCATGGTATCGGTCTCAGCTTCAGGATCAGTCGACTTGGGTTTGTCCGCCCCGTTGGAAGAACTTTCGTTGGGAGAACTCTCCATGATTCGATCGTGGTGCCAAGATTGTTGCAGGGTGAGTTGGACGTAGTCGACAAAGAAGAATTCTCAGCGCAAAGACGAGAAAGCTCCCAGAGTATCATGACCTCGGAGCGGGCGACCTGAGTTTTCAAGCTGTGCAAAAACGTGCGGGGTCGAGGTTCGTGTTCACCGTCAGGCTGTGTAACCGTCAGGGACGCATCCTGCAGCTGTTGGCGCACTCCATCACATGCCTCTCGCGATGCGGGATTGGGTCCTAATTAACCGAGATGTGCATTGGCATGCAGGCTTACAGTCAGCTGCAATGCAAACACTGGCGAGGCAACCAGTGATCGAAAATCGCGCTCACACACACGACATCCTGCCTCCACCAACCTACGCCGCCGGACCTCTGTACTGACAGGACACCCAGCCTTATCCAGGACTCTCGTTGCTGCCTCATCCGGATCTTTTGCTCAAACAAGCTTCTTCGTCGCGAGGCTCTCATCTGGACGTGATCGCGGCGCACCCCCTGCTCGAGCAGTAACAACGAGAGCCACGACTACATGTGCTTAATGTGGTTCGAGTGAGTCGGTGTTCGCTCTACCTGCCATGTCGTGCCGCGTCTTACGTGGACAACTAGAACTATCAGGACTCCAGCATGCCGCCTCTCATCATCGAGCCCCAAGATGGCCCCGCCGGCCGAGCAAGCTCGCTTCTGATGTCCACAACGGTCGACTTCATGGACAACAGACTCACTCAGTATCATGCAGCGTTCGATCCCAGCAGAGTTAAATTCGACCCAAATCAACAATTGTACATAAGACGACATGAGGGTCCGTTCGAGGCAACAATCGGACGCCCTGCGTATCCTCCGGCATTGATGGTACCTTTGGAGCTTTCTGGATCTCGGCAGTCTCCACGCCCCGAGCCAGGGATGGTCGATGAGATGTCATTTTGGCAGGACCTTCTACCAAAGGCCATGTCGGATCTCAATGCAGTCCCACCGACAGGTCTCGTGAGTCCCGTCTGGAACATACGCTGCTGCGCGAAATGGGCCGATGTTCAGGCAAAGTTGGACATGGCACGGCGCGAGTACGACCACCACCACGAACCTGAGAGAGTAGGGAAGTTCAGAAGATGGGTTCGATCAGGGCTTGACAACCACGCCGTCAACGTACAACAGGCCGCCAGACTTGTCCCAGATGTTGATCTCGCGAAGCCGATTGTTGGTGCTATCAAGGTGGCAGTTGATGTGAGTCTTGCTACACACATTACTGCTAGCAGGCCAGATGCTGACATCTTCAAGGCATACCGTCAGGTTGCAGAGATACGAGAAAGCATTGCCACCAGCTTTGATGAGTTGCCCAGTGTCTTTGAGCAGATCGACTTCTACTTTCGCACATATCCGAACGACGGCAACATCGCCAGAGCTGCTGTGCCTCTACTTCACACCGTATTAGTCGCCATTGAGCAATCTATAGCATTCTACACTAGTCACCAAGGTAATCCACCCATATCTCCCCTTGGCATCAATTTGCTCCGAGATCATCTTCCACCTTTGCGAAAAATGAACCAGTCAAGATATTGCTCGCTAATAATACACAACTAGTCAAGCGAGCCGGGTCTGCTCTACTCACGGGAGACCAATATCAAGAAAACTTACGTCAGAGTCTTGAAACGATTAGAATACTGTGTGGCGGGCTCAAGACCCAGGCCGACATGTCATTCACTCACCGTATGGTTACTGGTCAGTCAACGGAAACCTGGAACTTTCATCCCAAAAGTCCGGAAAACAGAGCCCTGACTATCAGTACTTAGATACTCAGCATGTAAAGGAGAAGTGCGACTCTATGGAGAAAGTTCTTGGATCTATATGCCAGAACATCAACCCCACGTACATACTTCCAGGAAAGACCTTTTGGGAGAGTCTTTTCAACTTTGCGTATCCTTTCTTCGAGGATCTGCGAGGTAATCCCTTCTCTCATCCAGTCCGTATAGGGGTCAAAGGCTAAAAAAAATCAGAGCTCAGAGAGTTTCATCCGCGGATCACCAGGCTACCATCTCCGCTGCCACGGTCTGCTACACCAAGCCCGTCCCTAGAGACACCGCAATTATTGCACCCTCAAGAATTATGGCACCTTCTTTCCACGACAGGAATTGACCAAGATGATCTGAAGCATGTCGCAGAGCGCACAGAGCAGATTGTTCACGAGGACAAGGGACGGACGCATCAAGTCATTGAAAGCCGTCTGTTCACCGGCTGGTTGCAGGGCCCCGTCTCAGCGAAACTGCTCATACATGGCAACTTGGAGCAGAGATCTGATATTTCGCCCCTCTCAGCGGTGTGCACGCTTCTGACCCATTCGATGAGACACTTGGGAGGTGGCCGTATTGGTCTGGTGTTCTTCTGCGGCCGACATGGAGTATGGGCAGAGCACCAAGGAGCGGTCACCATGATCCGGTCGCTGATAACGCAGCTCATTCAGCAGTTCAACTTTTCACCCATGCGACTGGATCCGGGGCTGACTTGGCAGGATCTGGAAAGACAGCACCTCAATTCCTTGTGTCAAGTTTTCTGTTCGATGATCGAGCAGCTACCTCCAACGACGCAGGTGTTTTGCGTCATTGACGACATTGGCGCCTACGAAAAAGAGCCATTCCTTGATGGGATGGCGGTCGTGGTTATGTCGCTACTGGGTCTGACGGAGAGGAGCGTGCGGCTACAGAGAGCGACGTTTAAGCTGCTTCTTACGAGTCCACAGCCGACGCTGGATGTTCGGGGGGCTTTCGACTCGGAGCCTAAGACCCTTCTTCACCTGTAGATGATACGTCGCATTTGGAGCCGCCAGTGGACCATGGAGATATGCCAATCCCACTCGTTACAGTGACTGGTAGAATTAAACGAATCAGTCCCCGAGTGACCCGACTTAGCTATGTCGCTACTTCTGTCACGTCCCTCAAGTTAGCAAGATCCACCAAAACAACGACACACCTAGCGTAAGGCACTTATGCGGTGATTCGTGTATGTCTACCGGTTACTGTAATAGTCTGAGGCTTTCGTGAAGCGAGAGCGTCGCAAGCGGCTGAGATTAATGTTTCCGCCGAGGGTGTCTTCACTGCCCCTCTTCGTCACCCTCCGTCAAAGGCTAGACTGGTGGTCTAAGACACAGCCGCAGGACTGCCACCACAATTTTCTGCCGAGGCAGACGCAACAGTGCTAGAGGCTTGGAATGCACAGCCACGTGGAACCGTCACCTTGTGTAGCGAGAAGAGAGTCGTTTGGTTTGGGGTGTTGCGGCGGAGAAGCCGGACGCTAAGTGCATTTGCGGCCGATGGTGGTCGACGTGGCGTGCGTTTGGAATGACGGGATGAACTTACAACCTGCTAGGCGAGCGTTCCCAGTCAGCGTTCAAGGCACTATTGAATCGAAGCGAGGACTACTTGCCGACAAACCGGATGCGTGGTATAAGAGCCCGAACATCCCCCGCGATGTTGCAATGGCAGCAGCTTGCATCCATCCCAATCAACTCGAGTCAAACTACGAACAAACCGCAGACATCAAGTCAAGAAAACTACCGACGAAACAAACTCTCATCATCATCACCTATCATCAAAATGTGCTTTGGTGGCCCAAGATATCCTCGTGGCACGGTGGTCGTCGCTCCACGGCCCATGATGATGGCCCGGCCTGTCGTTGTGGCTCCTCGTCCAGTACGAGTGGTGCCGGTCCGTGTCGGAGGGCCCATGTACGGCCCCGGCCGGATGGGAGGACGGAGGAGGTGGTAAGAGCTGGGGGTCGGAAAGGCACCGAGGGCACTCGGCAAGCCAACATCGCCGGGTGGGGCCCATTCAGGGGTTAGGGGTTGTTGGACTCGAGGGTCTGTGGTGGGATGACGAGCGCGTCGAATTGGAACCTGGGTAAGTGCTGAAGAACCAGAGCCCCCGTTTCTGCTCCTACTCGTTGCTAACCATGTCGTGAACAACAGACAGATGGGCATTCGTGTCGATCCCCATGTTCAGTGGCCATCCAGACCACGCAACCATTGCGTGGGGTCATCGCAGACAATCTAGACAGCAGAAAGAGCGGTCATCTGGTTGAAGCACCCCGATCTCGATGGAAAATGAAATAAAAATCATACGCTGTATTTGCAAAGATGACGAGGTATCTCTATTCTATTCCTACAGCTCCATGCTTTCGTCTAGTTCAACCAGCCCTTGGGGCCTCCCCAGGTACCGTTGACCATGTTGTTGTAGTAGACCCAGGGGAAGAAGTCCTTCTTCAGATGCCAGAAGGACCTGCGAGGGGTGGCCTGGTCGATGCCGAGCCACTCGCCAAAGGTCTCCTTGGGCACGCCGCCGTACTTGAACTCGGCCAGGAGGACCTTGCCGTACTCGGTCAGCAGCGGGCACGACGTGTATCCGTCGTAGATGGCGTCAGGCGCCTTGCCCTCCATGGCGAGCAACAGGTTTCTCACAACGACGGGGGCCTCGGCCGTGACGGCGGCGGCGGTCTTGGAGGTAGGCAAGCTGGAGGCGTCACCAGCAGACCAGACGTTGGGGTACTTCTTGTGCTGGGTGGTGCCGTCGTCGACGTCGACGTAGCCGGTGCCGTTGGCGAGGGCGCTGTCCTTGATGAACTGGTGGGGGCCCATCTTGGGTGTGACGTGCAGCAGGTCGAACTTCCTGGTCACAGCGTCCTTGCCGTCGGGGCGGGCAAAGGTGGCCGTGTTTCCGTCAACGGCGACCAGGTCGTGGAAGAACAGGCCCTCGACGTTGCGCTCCTTGCGGAGCTCCTCCAGCTTGGCGGCGTACTTGGGGACGGCGAACATGCCGCCGAGACCGCTGGCGAAGGCGATGTTGATAGGCGAGTTGGAAGGGTTGCTGGGGTCGTACAGACCGGCACGCTTCCAGTGGTCCAGGGCCAGCCACATGACCTTCTGGGGGGCGCCGGCGCACTTGATGACACCGGCGGGCTGGGTGAAGATGGCGGAGCCCTTCTTAAGCTTGTCAATGGTGTTGAAGGTCTTGTCGCAGTAGTCGTAGCCGTAGATGGAGGAGACGGTCGAGTCGCGGTTCGCGAGGGCTTCCGGCAGTCCCTTGACACTGCCAAAGTCGACCTTGACACCCGTGGCAACGACGAGCTGCTCGTAGGACAGCTTGTCGCCGTTGGTGAGAGTGATGGAGTTCTCCTCAGGGGCGACGACCTGGACGGCGTGGTTGTGGAACTGCAGCTGAGGGTCGATCAGGTCGGGCAACCGGCGGCGAAGCTCCTGCTTGGTCTTGAGACCGCCGCCCACCAGGGTCCATCCAGGCTGGTAGTGGTGCCATTCTGAGGGGTCGACGACGGCAATGTCGTTTTGGGCGAACTTGCCCGTCCTCAGGAGCTGATGGCTGATGGCCAGACCGGCGGTGCCTCCGCCAATCACAACGACCTTGTGGCTCTTTCCGGCGGGGGTGACGGGGGCCGCCGTGGCCGTGGCCATGCACCGGATGAAGTTCTGGGAGCGAGACACTCTGCCAGCCAGCCTGGCGGCCTGGACGACCGAGGGCATTCGACCTGAAATCATGATGAGCCGTTGCGAGTGAGGTGTTCGGTTTGGAGTGAGGTTTTCTGAGCTGCCAGAGAGTGGAATGATATGTCAAGTCGCCAGTCTGCAGTGATTGGTTCACGGGGTCTTAGCGCGATGGCGTGCTTGAAAGTCCCACCCGCTTGCAAGATCCCCCTGTCCATCTTCACAAAGCAGTTGAGCACGGACGGAGTGAATTGGGGGCCTGTCTACCTACTGGAGATGTCGTCGGTTCAAAGTCTGCTTGAATTGTCGTCGATTCGAAGGGATAAGGTCGTCTTCTTCTTACGCATCGACTTCATGGGTGGCAGTGTGGCATCGAATTGATTGCTTCCCAGGCACCCAGCCAAGTAAACGAAGTTTAGAAGGAGAGTGCATGCCCTCATCTTCGCCGGCCATTGTTGACTCGGAAGGTTTCCGCTTCATGGCACTACTGTAGGTACAGTCTCCACGGCGGATGATCCCCGAACGTGGAGTTCTGACGGGACTGGAGTCTGGTGGTCCTTCCACGACGGTTCATCCCTTCCAACCGAGGCCGGAGTCGAATTTGAGAGGTGAAGCTCAAACAGCCAATCATGATGCGATCTAGGAGTTCGTGGTGGCACCTCTTTGAAATGGTGAGGCTCGGGTGACGTCACCCTCACTGCATTCACAATCCACAGATGGCTTCCATTTCCCAGCATCCAATCGAAAAATGGCGTCTAAAAGACCATGTAGAGGGAAGTGCATCTTGAGGATGCCAGAGTAGAAATTGCACTCCTCTCCAGAGGCACCTAGCGTCCCTCATGTTTGTTGGATGCGGCGGGCAGAAACGTTCAATGCGTCTGCTCCGATCGACGATCAATCGAGGCGTGCAGGCGGTCTGGGACGGCATGTGCCCAAACGAGGAATAGCGTAAATGTAGCCCCTGTCCAAGTTCCCCCTCCAACAAGCACCAGCAGGTTCGAGGACGACACATCAAGGAGGGGGGACACGGCACGTACCCGGAGAGGCGTGCATGCGTGCTTGTGGGCAAATGAATTCTCATCCTCAGCAACTTCTCTTCCTCATGGCCGGCCATCTGCGCACGCAGCTTCACCATGTCCGAGGTCCTCCTCCCAGTCCATGATACCTCTGTGGATCTCGATACCGACCGTCGCGACAGCCTCGCCGAGCTCAACGGCATCAACCTCACAGAGGTGCTGGACGCGGATGCTCGTCCCACCTTTATCGTCGACCTCGACCCGGACGAGGGAATCACCATCGGCGCGAAGCGCATCATCCCCATCTTTTGCAATACCGCTCTCCGTCTGCATGAGAAGCTTTACGATGCTGTCCTCGGCCGAGTTGACCACTCTGGGTTGACGAGCGACCCCGACACCGAGGGAGATGCTGTCGCGTATGAGGACTTCAGCGTCTGGGCCACGGGTGTCACCAAGTTCGACTCGTCCAGAGACGTCTTCCCGCTATCGTTCGAGTTCCGGGGCATGCTATGGACTGGCTCGACCGTCCGGCAGCGCTGGCGCCTTGTCAGCGGCAACCTCATGGTGGCTGTCTCCAGCCCACCCTCACCCAAGACGACTACCACGACCTTTGCCCCAGCTGAGTCAGCCACGGCTGAGTCATCAACGACACTGCCCCTGAGACCTGAGCCGGTCGACGCCTCCGTGCCGTGCTCGGCTCCCTCAGACATCGTGTCCACCGTGGCGACCACCGCGTTGTTGTCGGCAAACGATGTACAATCATCACGCTCCTCCGCGCCGGCACCACTCCCCAAGGCCTCAGGTGCCAACTCGGAAAGCACCGGTGACTCTTCGCAAAGCGCACGGCTCCACCTGGCCGCCCCTGAAAAGGCTGTCGCCGACTGGACGGTGCCCAAGCCCAGGGGAATCCTGTCCGCCCACGTCGCGTTTGCTCGCACCGTCAAGTGGGAGAAGACACCCCTCGGTCCCATGGAGAGCTGGTCCCCCGAGTTCCGTCAAACGGTCAATCTGGTCATGGGGAACCCGCATCCAGCTGCTCTTTTCTGGGGAGCCGACCTGACCATGCTCTACAACGAAGCCTATGCCGCCGAGGTGGCCGGGAACAAGCACCCGTCATTAATGGGAACTGGCTTTTCGGGGCCCTTCGCAGAGCTGTGGGACGCTGTCAGCGGCATCTTCGCCGAGTGCGCTCGCACGGGTGTCAGTATCCGCAAGGAAGACGACTACCTACCGATCGAGCGACGTGGTTTCGTTGAAGAGACGTTCTATTCGTGGTCATGGACGCCAATGTACGGCGGCACCTCTCGCATTCTCGGCTTCTACAACGCACCCTTCGAGACCACGCATTCTGTGCTCAGACACAGGAGGATGAAGACCATCAGCCAAGTCGGCGAGAATGTTTCGCGTGCCAAGACGATGAAGCAGTTCTGGAAGGCCCTCATCGACAGCCTCGAAGACAACCACTTTGACGTCCCCTTTGCGCTGCTCTACTCGGTCGGAGAAGCTGAGGAGGGAGACGAATCGTCTGTTTCTTCCGGGAGCAGCCTGTCCCTCAAGTGCTGCCACCTTGAAGGGGCCCTCGGCGTTCCCGAGGGGCATATTGCCGCACCTCAGCAGCTGGACCTGAAGCGAAGCCGTGACGGCTTCATTCCTGCGTTCCGGGAGGCGATGAGAACCAGGGAGCCTACTCTCTTGCACGTGCGAGATGGAAGCCTCCCCGAAGATCTGCTCGAAGGGATTCATTGGCGCGGCTTCGAGAATCCCTGCACCCAAGCCGTCATCTCTCCCATAAGGCCTACCAATGGAGAAAACGTCCTCGCATTCCTCTTGGTCGGCATCAACCCCCGACGACCTTACGACGACGAGTACAAGTCTTTCACCGCCATGCTCAATAGGCAGCTTGCCACATCAGTCGCCTCATTCATGCTCTACCAAGATGAGGTGCGCAAGAGCAGAGACCTTGCTGAAGCTGCTGCTCTGGAACAAGAGCAGCTGACCCAACAGCTTGCGCTGCAGAAGGACAGACACCGCAGGATGACGGAGCTTTCGCCCCTCGGCATGTACCTGGTGAGCCCAGAGGGCGTACTCCGGGAGGCCAACGACCGATACTACGAAATGACCGGTCACTCGCGCGAAGATTTCTACGAAAAGTCATGGATGGAGCTCATCGAGGATAACAGCAAGGCCACAATGGAAGAGGGGTGGAACCGAATGACCGTGGACAAGCAGCCGTGGACAGGCGAGCTGCAGCTGAAAAAGCTCAGCGTGAATCCTGTCGACCTTCACGGAGAAGCCATCGGCATGTCCCATCTCACCCCGTCTCTTCCACACGCCTGCTAACTTCTTCAACCAGATTATTTTGTCCTCGTTACGGCTCAGCCGGAGTTCGCGCCAGACGGGACCGTCCGTTCCATCATGGGCTCCATCACCGACATTTCACACCTCAAGTGGGCGCAGGGCCTGCAGACCCGCCGCCTCGTCGAAGCAGAAGAGAGACGACGCCAGCAAAACGAGTTCATCGACCTGACCTCACACGAGCTGAGAAATCCATTGTCTGCCATCTTGCAGTGCGCCGATGATATTCAGAGCACGATCAAGCACATTGCCCTACCTGATACTGATAACGGTCTTGCACAGTGGCCCGTTGAAGAGGTTCGCAACTGTCTCGAGGCTGCCCAAACGATCACTCTGTGTGTACAGCATCAGAAATCTATCGTCGACGACATTCTTACCGTCTCCAAACTCGACTCGAATCTCTTGGTCATCACTCCAGTAGCCACGCAGCCACTCGAGGTGGTACGCCGAGCTATCAAGATGTTCGCCCCTGAGCTTGAAGCCAAGCAAGTCGAGGTCAAGTACGAGGTACATCCATCGTTTGAGGATCTGAAAATTGATTATACGATGCTGGACCCGAGCCGCATTCTTCAGATTCTCATCAACCTTATCACCAACGCCATCAAGTTTACGGCCGGCGCGCCTCAAAGGACAATCACCGTGTCTGCCGGCGTGTCTCGAGACAAGCCACTTCAAGTCAGCACTCCTGGGTTCAAGTACATACCGCCAAAGACTCTCAACAAAACGATCGCGCTAGGAGATGATTGGGGCAATGGGGACATTGTTTACCTCAACTTCCGCGTCAGCGACACGGGCGTCGGGCTGACTCCCGAGGAGATGACGGTCCTCTTTGAGCGCTTCTCCCAGGCTTCCCCACGAACCCATGCGCAATACGGCGGCAGCGGTCTGGGCCTCTTCATCTCTCGACAAGTTGCAGAGCTCCATGGGGGCCAGATCGGTGTTGCCTCTGAAGCTGCGCATGGCAGCACCTTTGGCTTCTTCGTCAAGGCGAGGATGACGACACTCGACGGCACCGAGCCCTTGCTACCTTTCCAACAGTTGGACCAAAAGCTCGCGAAAAGAGAAACACTTCTATCGCAGGCAGCGGCACCTCAACGACAAGACCTCACCTCGTCATGCCCAATGGCCGACCTGGTGGCAGCAAGGAGCCAGCCGGTCTCCCAATTCGACCCGACGCAGATCGACATTCTCGTCGTCGAAGACAACCTCATCAACCAGAAGCTCCTCGTCAAGCACTTCCGGAAGATTGGCTGCACCGTGAGCGTTGCGAACGACGGCATCGAAGCTCTCGCTTTCTTGGCCAAGACACATTTCTGTTGCGCTGGCGGCGTCAAGCTTTCCGTTATTCTCATGGACTTGGAGATGCCAAACATGGACGGCCTGACATGCGTCGGCGAGATTCGCCGGATGGAGGCCGAGGGCGCCATTACGGTGCATGTCCCCGTCATTGCGGTGACGGCCAACGTCCGCCACGAGCAGCTCGCCGCGGCCAAAAAGGCGGGCATGGACATGTGGATGTCGAAGCCGTTCCGCATCATTGACTTGCTGAAGATGATACAGGAGCTGCTAGGCTTCAGCCGCCCTACGGTGGCGTGACGAGGATGACCGCCGGCGGAAGAAGGTTCACCTGAGCTGGCTTGGGCTGGGACTCCTAAGCTCACACGAGTACAGGTCATGCATATGTGTCTTAATGAATGTTCAAACTCTCGAACGGTGCTTCGTAGTATGCAAATTCCCCGTTTGTGAAACTCGCTCGATCAACAGCCTCACTCGATCAACAGCCTCACTCGATCAACAGCCTCACTCGATCAACAGCCTCACTCGATCAACAGCCTCACTCGATCAACAGCCTCACTCGATCAACAGCCTCACTCGATCAACAGCCTCACTCGATCAACNCTCGATCAACAGCCTCACTCGATCAACAGCCTCACTCGATCAACAGCCTCACTCGATCAACAGCCTCACTCGATCAACAGCCTCACTCGATCAACAGCCTCACTCGATCAAACAATGCCCCTAATTGAAACAGTAGATATGCTATTGACATCGTATCACATTGACTGCCTATCGAGAGCAATGATGAGACCATCACCGGCCTTAGGGTGCTGTAGACGGGTACCAAAGGACATCTTTCAACACGAACGAGCCATGAACCCATGCTACCCAATGCTGTCGCTTCTCATAACCTCGCTCCAGTCCTGATCCTTTTCTTCAGGTCTCTCATATGGTAATCCTTCACAAAATGCCTGACAGCTTGAGGTAGTACTGGGTAAACAGTCCTACTGTGCAACCGCATCAACCAATACACGATGCTTGTGTAGACCGTTGAAGGGATCCCGAACTCGTTTCGAATCGACTCTGGCAGTAGCTGCGTCGTAGTGATACGACTGAAATGCCCCGTTAGCCGAGTGTAGAGCCACGCTGCCCAAGGCAAGTTGTTCCCCGGATAGAGCACATCGTGTCCCACGGCCTTAGCTGCCTTTGTCACTTCGAGGCCAGCGATTGCGGTGTCCCAGTACTCTTTGAAGGCCAACCGATCCTTGGGCCATATTTCGGGCGGCACCCTCAAAGCGGTGGCGTAGACGGAGAATTCGCGATACGCCTGGTCGGCAGTTGTGGCGTCAAGTGGCCCGTAGACCTCTTCGTACGATGTGACGAGGGACCAGTAGATGGTGGCAGCAACCCAAAGCTGCAGCTCCGGGTCGTCGGCTTCGTAGGCGCCGCCTGGATCGCGGACATGAGCATGGGCAGCATGCGTGGCATCGGTAATGTGGCGACGCTCCTCGGGTGTGCCGAAGGCCATAACATAGAGATAAAATAGGGTGCGGCGGGCGCGCTGTACAGGCCGCTTGGTGAAACTGCTGTGCTCTGAGACCGCGAGACCGACTTTGGGATTGGCGATTTGGAGGAGAACTGCTGCAGGGCCACCGGCCATGGAGATGTTTTCTGCCAAGATGGTTTTAATTATCGGGCCTGGTTCGGCCAATGGGTTGTGGTAAGGTCCCCAGGGGCCCTCTTCCAATTCTTTCAAGGTATCTTCTGGGTGGTCCATGGCGGTGACAGAGCACGAAAGAGGTTGGATTTCAGGCCGGCTTTGAGACGCTGCGACCTCCTCCCTGTTTTATAGATGATGCGCACGAGGATCTTCTCATGTAAACGAACTGTCCCAAGTTTTCTGACGCCGAGGTAAGAATACAGACTCAGAGTCGGTGTCTACCAGCGGTCAGTCGAAATGTCATGTGGCAGCGAGGTGGTTACCGCTTCGGGGAATGTCATCGTGAGGACAGTCATGATCTCGGGGGCGGTGATTGCGCAAGTCCTGTCGGGAAACAATACAATCCCGTAAATTAAAGAGATATTCCGCTCGGACAAGTCACCGAAAGGAACAAAAATTTGAGCTTCCAAAAGCATGGCGCCGGCAATGGCTTGGGTCAGCGAGGATCGAAAGCTGGCGATCTCTGCACCGACATACTCTCAGCGTAGGCACTAGGTTAAACCCGCCTAAGATTTACGCGTCGCACTCGGATGGCAGGCACCGCACATAAGGCTTGAGTTAGCGTGTGTCCATCGCGCATCGATTAGCGGCTTCGTTGTTCCTGGAGATCAAACGTCCAAATGGCCACTAAAACACATGGAATATCAGTGATGATTGATGCGGTGGAAAGCGGACGTTCTTCCCCGAGACATGATAGTAATCACAACGCATTCAACGTCGAACCTATCGCGTTGGTGAGACGGATCGCGGGGTTCGAAGTCGATGACGAAACCGCTTGTCCAGTCATGACATCAACCACTGCTCCGGCTGGCCGTTGAAGGGGTGTGTGCGACCTCAAGCCACCACCCGATACCTACTGCCTCGCCCCCTCAGTGGTTCCTTCCCTGGGCGTGTCCGACGCGAAACACCCTTCACTTCAACGTCCTGCTGGTAGCCGCGTTTTTCCGAGTAGAAGACTTTGTTCGTTGCCATCTCGCTTGCACGCCTCACATCCTCTCCCCGACTTCAAGCAGTATTGTTACGTGTCGCGGTTCGACTGCACCTTTCCGATGGCTTCGGCGGAGATCGACAAGGCGCCTGCCGCCTACGAGGCAGACGCCGGCTTCCATCCCGGGAAGCGACCATCCAGAGACATCGACCCCAGCGGCCTCGGTGGCCTGACGCTGTACGAGCAAAAATGCATCCTGGTCAACCGCGAGATTAACCGCCAGGGCATGGGTCGCTACCAGTGGTACATCTGGGGCCTGTGTGGCTTCGGCTACATGCTGGACCTACTGTGGGCACAAGCTTTTGGGCTTGTCCTCAGTCCGTTGCAGCAAGAACTGGGCTTTGGCAACGACGAGTCGGGAAACATCAGCACAAGCTTCAATGCGGGCATGACGGCCGGCGCCTTCATTTGGGGAGTTTTGGCAGACATCATCGGTGAGTACTGGGCATTCAGGCTGGTGTATCTTCCTGCAACCTTGTCGGCTGACCACTCCAGGCCGACGGTGGGCTTTTAATCTGACCTGCCTCATCGCATCTGTCTTTGGCATGGGACTCGGCGGCGCAAATAATTACCAAACCTTTCTTGTTCTTACGGCATTCGTTGGTCTCGGCATTGGCGGCAACATCCCTATTGATACCACTATTACCCTTGAATTCATCCCGCAGGTCAGTCATTCTCAGGGACCAGAGGAGGCACGTCCACTAACGTATACTAGAACAAGCGATTCCTCCTGGCATGTCTTTCTGTCTTCCAGCCCATTGGGGTTGTTCTCTGCTCTGCCATTGCGCTTGGGTTCATCCCGCCTTACTCATGCTCGCCCAACTTCTCCGAGGCCGACCCTCTGCCGTCCTGCCGAGCCGTGCCTGAAGGAACGGCCTGTTGCACAAGGTCGTCCAACATGGGCTGGCGATACCTCATATTTACCATTGGTGCAGTCACACTGAGCGTCTTTGTCCTGCGCACATTCATCTTCCACTTCCGAGAGACACCCAAGTTCCTCATCTACAAAGGACAGGACGCCAAAGCCATCGAGGTTCTGCAGCACATGGCCGAGGTCAACAAAACAGAGTGCAGACTTACGCTCGAAGCTCTCCAGTCTCTCCACAGCGAGCAAAACTCGATGCACAGCGCCGACGAGTCGGTGCCGGCTCTTGGAGGTGGTCGGCGAAGGGACAAGATGGTGTCTGGGACGAAGCTCGACTTGAAGTCTCACACATCCCGTTACAAGATGCTGTTTGACGGATGGCGCATGACACGTCTCACCCTGCTCGTTTGGATTACATACATTATGGACTACTGGGCGTTCACTGTCGCTGGCAAGTCTACCACTGAATTACCTCATTGAGAATCCCATGCTGACCCTGAGAAGGCTTCTATCTCCCACGCATTCTTGCTCTCAAGAATGGTGCTCTCCAAGTGAGCCTCAAGTCAACTTACGCCGCGTACCTCTATACCTACGCCCCCGGCATCATCGGCGTCCTAATCGGCGCCCTCATGTACCACGTGCCGATGATAGGCCGCAAACTCACTCTCATGGTTTCCGCTGCGCTCATGGGCGTATCCATCTTCCTTCTGTCCGTCGTCGACACACGAGCCAAGAACGAGGGTCTTTTCGCAATGGAGTACTTCTTCCAGTCCATGTTCAATGCGGTGCTGTACGGCTGGACCCCGGAAGCGTTCCCAGCCCCAGTGCGAGGTACTGCCTGTGGCATTGCGGGTTTCTGGGGCCGGCTCTTCGGTATCGTGAGTCCCCTCATTGCGCAGCATTTGTATGGCCAGACAGATGGCACCGACGGAGAGGGAAACATCAACTCGGTTTTGTATCTCGCGGGAGGGGTCATGCTGGGCTGTGTGGTCAGTACGGCGCTGTTGCCGAGTGACAAGCTTGAGACGACGGATGAGAGATCGTTCGAGGATGAATCCTAGGTGGTCTCGCACTCAAAGTCCCCTTGAGATAATCCCACCGTCGCTATAGCATGCTTCTGTGGGACGTACGCGTAATGATACCAATATTTGCTCCGCCCTAACTAGGCAGCCATTGACGTCGAGAGCACCCATGTAATGACACGTTGCATTTGGGCCATGGTTCAAGTACAAAACCCCCAGAACTTCCTTTAATCTTTGGGTTTGACAGTCAATTGGGACATACTCATCAATATGAAGACTCTTGACAACATACTCGAGCGCTACACCGTCTCAGATCCATCTGGGAACACGGATGGGAAGCTTCTTGGCGCCTCGTTCATTGTTCTGCGAAACCACGGTTCGTCTCCAGAACAGCCTGGGACGGAACCCAATTACTGACGGCATGATCTTCCCCAGCTGTTGTTTATTCCGGCGCCGGAGGCCAAACCAGCTTGGAGACAGTAGCCACACCATGGTCGGCCGATACGTTCACCTGGATCGCTTCCATGACAAAGCTCATCACATCTACCTGCCTGATGCAACTCGTCGAAGCCAAGGAAATCGGTCTGGATGACGACGTTCGTGGGCTTGTGCCCCAGCTTGGTGCGATGCAGGTCCTGGAGGGGTTCGATGATGCCGGGAAGCCCCTGTTGCGTGACAATCAAGATCCCATCACATTGAGGTAAAGTAGCCCGACGTCTAAAGCATCGTGGCCAGAGAATTCTAACAGACATTCCAACATGTAGGATTTTGCTCACTCATACAACCGGCCTTCCATATGATGCCCTCTCCCCAGACCTCCAGCGCTGGTCCAAAGCGGTAGGACGCACCGCCTCGTCCGGAGACTGGACCCTCGAGGGCTTCACAACGCCGCTTGTCTTCCCACCTGGCACAAGTTGGGAATACGGCACCTCCATCGACTGGGCTGGCGTCGTTCTCGAGGTTATCACGAAAGAAAGTCTGGGCACGTACTTCCGTCGCAACATTTTCGAGCCACTCGAGATGCGTGACACGGGGTTCTTCCCCCTTCAGCTGCCGCACACTGCGGGCTGCGCCGCAACATGGGCCTACCGGAATGAAAACGGCACGAGCCTGTCAACTGGCGCGCCCTGGAAGACTGACACCCCGGCGATCGAGGGTGGCGGCTCGGGTCTGCACTCCACGGCGGCCGACTACGCACGGTTCTTGTCCGGTCTGTTGAGCGGAAGACTTGTGTCCGCAGAGACTTTGGACGAGATGTTCCGTCCTCAGCTCGATGACGCTGTCGCGGCAGCGCTGGGACAGACGGCGCATTCGGGAGGCTATGTGCCGGAGATCCTGGCTGGAAGCCCCTTGAACCATGGTCTTGGTGGGTTGATCAACATGGAAGACATGCAGGGCAAGAGACTGGCTGGAAGCATGATGTGGACGGGTGCCACGAACGGGCGATGGTGGATCGACCGCAAGACGGGCGTTGCGGCGGCTCTGGTCGTCAATGTTTCGCCGTATGGTGATAAGGTTCTGGAGGCCATGTTTGACGAGCTGGAAAGGGCAGTGTACGGTGGGTTGCTCGTTGTCTAGGTGCCCTAGCATGCGTTGTCCTGCGTTGTCAGTCGACCGGACGTCCACGCGTCATTTGAGTTGGCGTTTCAATCAATCTACTACGCCGGTTCATCTAGTGTATTGATTGAACAGACGCAACGGTCGGGTCGCCGCTGTTGTCGACTGCTGTGTGGTCAGGCAGATCGGTTGGCTGGTCGCCCTGCCGCCGGTCGGTTGGCGTCGGTTGGCGTCGGTCACTCGCTGGGTAGGCCATCAGGGCACGTTAATTGAGCAACTGTTTCAATCGACCTGCCGAGTTACAGGAGTCGGACGCGCATTGGGAAGCAAACAAATGAGATGTAGCAAGTGCAACCAGCGCTGTAGCTGTTCAACAAGTAGATTTATGGTCAGAGGAAGAGTTCTCGCGTTTTGGAGGCGGGGGTTTTTGGTGGCGGCAAGCGGCTGGCTATGCTGACTCATCACCACACCGCACTGACCACATGCCCCTGAAAAACTGGTGATGCTCCAGCGGGGGTTTCCACCTGTTCATGATTCAAGTCTATGTGCTGCCTATTTGCACCCCAGATATCTAAGGAGTAGGCGTGGCTGTAGGCAGACAGGCGCAAGCGCTGCTGGCACGAGCAACCGAGTCTCCGGCGCAACCCTTGACGGCGTACTCAGGCAGAGCGGCGACATCGTGGACGGGCGACTGGAGGAAGGTCGAGCAGAACTTTTGCGACTCGGCAAGGCGGCCCTCGACCGAGGTGGAGCGGAAAGCCCGCAGACAGTTGTCTGCGTTGCAAACCGGGGGCTTGGGGCAGTCAGTGCCGGTAAGCTTGGCGACAAAGCCTCCGCGCTCGATCGAGTTGATGAAGATGTAGCCCGACTTGAAGTACGCATAGCTGGACCAGGTTCCGAGGAACTGAACAACGCCGCCGCCCTCTACCTGATCGTCGGCCGGGTGAATATCAAGCCACCCTATCTCGCAAACAGAGTTGCCGGTAGGGTCGCGAGGGATGGAGCTGACGTCGAACACCCTCAAGCCGGCGCCGTAATTGGACTGGTAGTTGAGGCCATCGATGACGTACTGGTTGTGATCGATAGCCTTGACCTTGGAGCGGTAGATACCCGTGTTCTTCGGGTTCTCAAGATCACGGATGTCCCAAATGTACGTGACAGGGTACCCAGGGGCGGCCGGGCCAACACGCCTCTGCTCGTCGAGTTCGTCGTCGAGAACGAGGAACTCCTGGTTCTCCGGGTCAAGGACCCAGCCCTGGTGGGTGTAGGCCGCGCCTTGGTAACTGATGCGAGAAATTATGTTGGTGACGTTGGCCTTGTTCGTGACATCGTAGATGGTCAGGGTGTCCTCGTTATAGCCATAGCAGATGTCTCGGCCTTGGTACCGCTTATCCGGGCCCCGGCTAGAGTACGTTAGCTGTGGACGGAGCGATGAATTATGGGCATGGAAACGTACTAGACGAGGCACTGGGCATCATGGACATAGCCATCGCCAGCAGCGCAGCCGAGGTTGACTGGGTTGCTGGGATCCTCCAGACTGAAGAAGTTCAGGCCGGAGCGGCAGTTGGGGTCGGTCCTGGGCATGGCGCCAACGGCGGCGAAGTACTTGAGCTCCTCGTTGACGACGACATTGTGGGCGCGACCGACGGGCAGCAGGGCGCGGGTCCACGAGGTCAGATCGCGCTGGGTGAACTGCTTGGGGTTGGCGGGGTCCAGGTCCAGCAGCTTACGGCCATCGAAGATTTGAATGCCATGATCAACAGCCTCCGAGCCGATGATGAAGTAGTTCTTGTAGCTGCGAATCTCACGCCACTGAGAGGGGCGCGAGTAGGCCGGCAGACGTCCAAGGTAGACGAGACGACCCTCCTTGGTGATCTCGGCAAAGGCTGTACCCTGGTACTGACCGATGGCGACAAACTCGCGGCCATCATCCGAAGTCCACCCCCAGGATGAAGAGCCCTCGCCAAGGGAATCACCGAGGGCTGCATGCGAGACAAAGGAGTACAGGTCGACATTGTTGCAGCGGAAGGTGTTGCTGGGGTCACCGGGGATAGCTTCGGCCCAGCCATTGACGCACTTGGTGTACCCGAGCTCGGGGTACTGGGCGCTGTCAAAGATGCCGGCCTCCTCAGCCTTCTTCCAGTTGGCCTGGGAGGTCAAGTGTCAGTGGGCGAATTTGGGTTCAAAGGAGAAAGGGGCGGGGGACGTACGAGTTTGTCGGCCATGATGCTGTTGTGGATCTCTCCCGACTCGTACAATTCGGCGGCAATCTCGAGGTTGGGCTCGACCTCCTTGCCCATGGCCGCGGAGGCCATGAGGGCGAGGGGCGCAAGGTAGGCGGTGCGGACCATGGTAATGATCAAGGGAGGGGTTCAGGCTTGAGTGATGAAGGCAGCATGGGCCGACAGCAGGATCTGGAGAGGAACGGGGTGCCCTTTTTATATCACCTTGGAGGAATCAAGGAGCCAAGACCGCCCGGATCGTCCCTAGGAGAGTTGAAGGCAGCTGGCGAGGTGGCCCCCAGCCAAGGGTAGCATCGAGGGCTGGGGCCCACTGTCGAGAGGCATCGACAATCGAACATCGCGGATACCAGATGCCTGCAATTCTTGTGTTGACGGCTAGCTCGTAGAAAATCCGGCGGGTCGTTAGACATGGCCGAGCATCAATCGCCTTCCCGAAGCGAACTAAGAGGCTGGAGGTCTGGGCCATTTCGGGCCTGAGCCGTGCATGCTTTGCGCGTTGAAGGTCATGTCGCAATGCATAACATGGTCGACGTAATGGTACTCGATGACCTTTGATTCGTCTCGAGTGCGTCGAGGTCCGTGGTGGCTCTGGTAGGACACTTGGCAGCCGACCGATGAGGAAGGTGTTGTCGTGTTGATGGTCAGGCCGCCTGGTGGAACTTACATACATGGCATTTCCCGGCCCAAGCCGAGGCCGGGGCAGCGCTAGAGCTGGCGGGGGAGCCTGAGCATGCCACACCAACCCCGCCCCGTGACGCTGGTGTTGTTGGGCCAGTGGAAAGTGAATGGGGAGACCTCAAGCTTCCAAGCAGAGGACTTCAAGCCCTCAACCGACACCCAGATCGGAGAGCGCATCAGCTTCCTATCTTGCGCAGTGCCCAGAGCTTTCACCCACGGCTTCTTACGGCTTCTGCATGGAGCGGCGGTGCACGAGACCTCGCGTGCTGCTGGTGGCGACGGTGGCGCTGGGACAGCGCAGTGAAAGTTGGTCGACCTCCCTCTTGCTCGCTAGCTCGGCCCACCGATTGTGCTCTGTGAAGCCTGTGGCGGCCCTATCTCAGGGGAGGCGCTCTTGCTGCATGGACAAAATGTTGGCATCTCATACAATAGGTTGCGTCCGATGAGGGATTTGTAGATGGGTGGCCAGGCCAATTTGAGGCTCGGGCGCGCCCCGGACAAGCACCCGGATCGTCGGTCGCGACGGAGGACTGAAGCATCGCTGCGGGGCTTCATGCTGCAGCTTGCGTGGGGAGGATGCATCCAAGGCCCTGAAGCCGGGCTTGGCCGGCCCTGGGAGACCCTATAGCTCGACCGTTGAGGAAGGTCGGTTACCTTCTGACTGGGTCTACCCGGCAGGCATTGCCTACATCGAAGCAACCTCACAGGGACAAGTTTGCGAATCGGGCGTTGTTAAAGGATGGCAACGTATCTGTCGTTGGTGTTTTATGTTCTCCGGTGCCCAAGACGGACGCGATCTTTGACATGTTGTCTCCTCCGCCTTCAATTCCCATCAGTGATACCCCCTAGGCCCGCCTCGCCTCAACCTCAATCTCAATCTTCATGTCCGGGTGCCCCAGTCTCGCCACGCCGACTGCCGTCCAAATGGGCCGGTGCTTGGAAATGAGCCGTCGCATGGCTTCGGACACCATCCCCATCGTCTCGTCAATGTCCGTGTGGTATGATCGCACCAGGTACACGTCGCCCACGCCGAGCCCGGCCGCCTTGAGAACGTGGTCGAGGTTGGTAAAGGCTGCATAGACCTGCGCCCGCGCGTCGCTCGGTATCCCGCCGAGAGGCCCGCCCTCGACCGACCACCCTCCTTGTCCCGATGTCTTGACGGTGCCATTGCCCATGTCGACGGACTGCGAGTAGTATGACGACTCGGCGAACTCTTTGATGCCGCCTGAGGGGTCGTTGAAGGTGAGGGAGGCCATGCTGGGCGGTGTGCTTGGGTTGAGTGGTAGAGGGTCAAAACTGGTTCGCAAGGGTGTGAGATAATGGTATTGGAGGTGCGATTTGAGATGTTGGCTCTGAGGACTGATGCATCGAAGAAACGCTGGCACAGGGTGCCGTCTTATAGCCCCAGGGCAGCCCTCGGTGAAGCTGGTGTCCCGAATAGGAAAATGCGTCCTCACCACCATCGGCGGCACACAGCGGCGCCGGCTCGGGCTAATTCGACCGCGTCCTCCTCGATGCAAGCCCCTAAAACGGAAAATGCACAGCTGACGCCGATCACAGTCTGACTGAGTACGCTCCGTCTGATGTGCAATGTGCCAACCTCCATGTATGGACTGAGTTGGGATACGCGGTTCCAGCGGTTCGATGGCGACAACTCATGTGGTTACCTTCCTGAGGGGTGATCGGCGCGGAAATACCAAGACTGACTTGAGTAATCCACTGATCAATGTGGATGCTCATTCCAAAGCTGATAGTTGCGGTGACAGGAGACGTGATGCTAAGGAATGGAGGAGGGCAGTTTAAAGACGATAGTGGCACAATTACGGAAGCCGTCTGCATTAAGAACCTCTGCGTGCATTTAGTCCAGAGAGATACCCATCAACGAGTCATCGACTGCGGCCGCCTCACCCTTTTCGCTGTCGGAACAGCTCCAGCACCTCCTCCTTGCCCGTCTCCGCTGCCACGTCCAGACTCGACCGCCCGAGATGGTCTTCCGCCAGCGGGTCAAGCCCGCCCTTGTTGACCAAGTACTGGAACGTTTTTGCAGCCCAAGTTGACCTGGAAGCGATGCGACCACGTGTAGGGCCGTTGCGCCCGTCTTGTCTGTCGCGCGGGGGTCTGCAGTCCCAAAGAATGCATCGAACCAGACCAGGTTCAAGGGGTCAGTCTCTCCGACCCGTCTGACGTCGAGCTCCTTTCCTCGGCCCCTCCGCCGTCCGGCTTCGCGGCCAGGTGCGCTTCGAGAGGCTTCAACGAGCCGTGGTACGCATCGGGATCAGCCCATCTCAAAAAGCTGTACAAGGGAGGGCATCCCAGCCTGTCCCTCGCGTCCACGTCGTGTCCTGCGGCCACGAAGCCCTCCCAGAGCCCCAGACACGCCTCGGTATGCCTTGCCTCCCTCTTCGCTCCCCAAGAGTTCCATGGGGGATCATGATTGTGCCCGCTCAGCTTCTGCTGCCAGATGCTCTTGTCCAGGCTCTGCAACGCGATGTAGCTAAGATGTCCCGACTCGTCTTGGAACTTGATCTGTGGACTGACGCCCATGAACAGCAATTCCGTGCATATTTCTGGCCGCAACATGTACAGCGCATAGTGAAGTGCCGAGTTCCCAGAGGCAGTTTTGCTGAATGCTTGTTCTTTGCCCTGGGGTTGACGGAGGAAGTCGAGGATGAATCGACTCGGCATCCATGGAGACGAAAGCATCATATGCTGCGGTGTGTCAGCTTCCGAATGAGGTGGGTTCGCGCAGCCCACGTTATTATTACCGCAGCCTGCGAAAATGTGAATCCTTCTACTCGGGTGTTTCCGATCTTAGTGAGCAACTCGACCTAGTAACTTACCTGTTGAGTGTAGCCGTTGATTGAGTGTAGCGGTCGAGTGACTGTAGTGATCGACCTACAGTATTATCTTGACCCGTATTTCCGCAGGCTGCGGTAGCAATAACGTGGGCTGCGCGAGCCCGCCTCAAGAAGAATCAAGTCAAGTACCAAATGTTTCATTTGATGAGCATCAGGTTCTTGGCCCTACTGCTTCTCAGCAGTCTTCTCCGCCTCCAAGGCGGTGATACGAGAGAGAAATTCCTCAAACATAGCTTGAACAGGAGCGAATGTACCATCATCGCCGCCAGAAGCAGCAGGAGCGCCTGAGCCGCCTGAGCCGCCCGCAGCAGCAGAACCTGTGCCGCCAGTGCCGCCGCCTCCGTTATTGCGCATCTCGCTGAACGGGAGCCGTTTGTGATGTGTCGATTGATCATATAGGTGAGGTTTGCCACTGCCGGTATGGGTCCGTGTCACAGACCCAAAGACCTGTGTCTGGAGCCCGGACGGAGAGATGGCGACGGTACTCGCCTGACTCGGCGAAGTAGTCGGTCGGGGCAAGCCATTTACGCACAGCGTTGAGATCCAAGTCTTTGGTCGCGGTCGCGGTCGCAGTCACGGGGTCGACAAGCACAAAGTCATCGTCCTGGGATGCGGCAGGGGAGATGACGTCGCCCGCGGTCGGTCCCTGGGAATACGACTCTTCTTCGTCGAGGGTATCCATGTTTGTGAGGTTGGTCGGGTGGGGATGATGTGCCGGGAGATTGACGGAGGCCATCATGCGGCATTGACGAGAGTGATGCTCATGAACGATATCAATCCAAAATATACAACATGTCCATGCTAGCGGGGTAAATGCCGTTGGGGTGATCAGGCACCGACCGGCTCGTGACAGGGGCAGTGTTAAACCTCAGCTCAGCTCGTCAGACGGGCCAACCATCGTCCGCTGTCGTTCATCTTGTGTGGCTGTTGATCGACCTCGTCTGCTACTGTGTTAGTGACTTGCTGTACTACCTCGAGCGACCTACTGCCGTCGGTTGGAGACAACTATGTATTGATTAAGGTGACTACTGGATGAAAACTACTTCAGATAGTATACCCCTGGACCCCGCCGCCTGCTGCCCGGTTCTGCGATTATACAAGACCGGTAGTGCCCTTTCCAATCCCGGTGAAAACGCCTAGACATGCTGGAAAACCCTTTGACCAGTGAACCAACCAAGTTCATGGCGATTGCTGCATCCACATCATATTCCTCGATTGCCGCCTGTTCTGTTGCCACAATGGGCCGCCCTGCCCGCCGCCTCGTGGCGAGTAGGAGCCGGTAGCCGGAGGGGAGACAGGCTCATCGACCCCAGCACCATACCCAGCTCTAGTCCCATACGTGCCCATGGCGTGACTATTGACAACGGTGCTGGCCGGCCGGCTCTCCTCTTCTTCAATGCGTGACAGCGCATCACTGAAGCCTCGGGAGAAGTCACCGTATTCGTGATTCAGAGGGACACGATCATCGCTCGTGTCGCCAAAATCGGAGCGGTGGCCGCCCGGGTCCTGCATAGGAATCACCTCTCCGCCAGGGCCATATGCGTATGCATATGGTTGGCCGACTTCGGTGGAGGAGACGGCAGGGTGACGTCCAGGGTCCGCAAAGGCCTTGCCTCCGAGGATGGTTGTAGTGGTGCCGTGCGGGCCCGGTTGGTATCCTTGGTCGTATGGGTCAAGGCTGGAAGCAATGGGAGTGAAGCCTCGGCCTTGGCCGCTGGTCATGGGGGGGCTAGATGCGTGTTAGACGTGCTTTAAGTGATGCATGGAAGGACTGCTCACCTGATGTACCGTTTGGTGCCGCCGGCGCCGGGTCCCTTTCGTTCGTTGCCCTGTTGCTTCTTCTTCCAGAAGAAGAAGGCCACCATGATGAGGCCTACCAGGATCGCCGCGCCGCTGATGGCACCTCCAATGATAGCCCCCTTCTTGTTAACACCGCCGCCGCCAGAAGCATCGGGCGCATCGCCAGAGGCCGCGGAGGAGGGATCGGGTGTTTCTGATTCTGCCGAGACGGTGGTTGAGGATGGAGATCCAGAGGATGTGGTGCCTGATGTTTGACTGGATGTGTCGGATGTCGACGACTCTGTGGAAGATTCAGTGGACTCGGTGGTGGTTGAGCCTGTTGACGAGCCGCTGGCTATAGTTGTCCCGGACACGCTCGACTGGCTTGCTCGTGTGATCGATCCCAGCGTGGTTGGTGCTGATAGGGTGCTGGGTGCCTGGTCCATGGGTGCGGACACACTGACCACGACTGGCCGAGCAGCTGACAGACCCGAGGCTGTGGGCGCAACTGTAGCAGCCATGTTGGAGGCCGAGCCACAGCCGTATTGGAAGTTGCCATCCTCGAACTGGTTCCGGTAGCAGACGTCTGAGCCGCCACATGTGAATACATAAGGGTTGACCTCGAGCTGGGGACCGCTGTTGGCGTCGACGCAGCTGGTGAAGACGCCCGAGGTGCAAATGCCGTTGTTCGGGCAGCACCCAATGGCGCCAACGTGTGTATCGACGACGCAGTGGGACCCCGCCGAACATGTCGCAGGTAATCCCGGGTCTCCTCCAATGTAGCCGCATATTGTGTTGAAGTCGTCCGCCTGTCTCCTTCTCGAGCCGTCGGCGGGCTGTGGGAACGTGGTCGGTGCTGGTGGGTAAGACTGAACGTCGAGGATGTGGAAGTCGACCGTTGTTTGGCGTGGAAAGGCGTGCGCCTCAGCCAAGCCTGCCATTGCGACGAAACAGACGAAAGCGAGACCCGGCCCTGTTGACGGCGGTGGTTGTGGGCGTCGCAGGCGCATGCGAGAGTTCTTTGGCGGTTGCATCTCGGAAGTGTCGTGCCCCCGCCAAGAGGACGCTGTGGTGGTGGTGGTACCTGGTTGAGGATCGGCTGGCCGTGGCGAATCGATCGGTCTCGGTTCACCAGGAGTTTCTCGTTGTTCTTGTGCTTGACTTTGCAGCAATGTCTGCGAGAAGCATTGCGACAGAGTAAGGTGTGCGAAAAGGTGAAAAAGAAGAAGACGGCTGCTGAGGCAAGGCAGGGCAATGCAGGGCAAAGGCAGGTCGGTCAGAAAACGAGAGGCGACTCTGGGTGTGGTGTCTGGTCTGGGCGTCTGGGCGTGCCTAGCAACCCGCCGCCCACTTCATGTTCATTGATCGGGTCTGGCTGCAGTAATGGTCCAGTTCAGTGGTGGGATGCAGGGCCAGGGACCAGGGTCACAGCTGATCGACAGCCCCCAGAGCAACTTGGATGTCCGAGGTGGGCATGCGCCCCCCTTTAACGCCCCCCCCAAAACCTCGGGTCTGCAGGGCAGCAAGGACCGGCGCTGCAGGGGGCAGGGGTGCGTGCTGCGGCGGCGACCCTCCTCTGCGTTGGCATTGAGCTAGGTCCGGGACCTCACCAGCGGTCACCCTGCCAAAAGAGCCCTGAAAACTCGTGTTTCGGGAGCAACGGACCGTCTCTCTGGGCAACCGTGCAAAAATTGATGTGCTGATGAGACGGCGGGGGGAAGCGACCAGGCCCGACGTCAGTTGCGGAGAGGCAGAAGGCAGAAAGATGGGCGAAAACTGCCATGCATTTGCCAGGCGGAATGAAGGGAGGTTGGGACGGGGACGATGCGGGGAGGGAGGGTGGAAGACGTGGCTGAGGACAACGACTTTGCCACACTATCTGAGACATGCACTGTACAGTTGCACCCGAGATACAGATAAGATCACCGTGCGATCGACCACGTTTGCACATGTCTCGCGGGCTTAGCTCCCGCATTGGCGACCGCCACATGTGGCGTAACTGCAACGATTCGCAGCTGCTTTATATAGGAGTGTCCCGTGGCGGAGCCCTCCTTGGCCTTGGCGCGGGCTGTTTGAGACGCTCGCCTTGTGGGCGGGCTGGCGGGAAGCCGCGGAGGATCAACCGTCGAGTGCACAAAGAGGGGATACGAACTAGCACGAGGCCCGTCGTCCGAGGCTGTGTCTTGGACTTGGACTTGGACTTGAGGAATGAGCACCAAGCACAATCGCATGGTCACGGCGTTGACCATGACAATCAGTCGTCATTGCCAGGTACGAGTGCTGTAGAATCCAATGCCGTCACTCCGGGCCGTGCTTCAAGCGGTGGCACGCGGCGCTGTGCTCGTCGATGGTGTCAAGTGTCAGTGCAGTGTCAGTGCGCAAACCCCCGCACCCAACCACTCAACCTAACCCATTTGTGATAAGCTCCTAGACGGAGATGATAGCCAGACCTGGCCAAGCCGTCGCTGAAGCTTGACTCCCCGGCCACCGCACAAGAGCACGAAAGGCTGCATCCTATCGCAGTGCTGACAGGCTGCAGCTTGATCAAGTTTGCCTCCTGCACCGCCCCCATCTGCCCTCTCGACGTCGCACGGCGCACGACTTCCACGCAGACTGCTGCGGCCGCCAATCGACGCCAATCAACAACCACAGCCCGACTCGGACTTGGACCCGACGGCCGCTGCTATGCCTCTACGCGTCAAGTCTCGCCCTGGTCCGGCGCGAGAGCCAAGCCCAGTCTCGATGCACTTTGACGCGTTCGAGCTGCCGGATATTGAGCAAGACGACAGCTTCAGGGTGGTCATCAAGAAGCTCGGCGTCTACTTTGGCGACGTCATTCAGCTGCCCAGCACCTTTGAGCAGCTCAGGACCACGTCGGCCGGCGATTGCCTCCGCGTCCTCGTCGACCACCTCAGCTCCAGTTGCACCAACCCAGCCATTGTCAACGCCCTGCTGTACGTCCAAGTCAGGTACCCATGCTGCTACTCACTCAATGCTTACACTGCGTCTCAGGGCACTCCGATGGCACTACGCGACCGACAATGACAGCTATAACCGCGGGTTCGCCGAGGCCCGCGCCAATGCCTGCGAGATCGTTGCCTGGAGATTCTTGACTCGCCTGTCGGAGAGAGAAGCCGTCGACTTCTGTCTTTACGAGATACCGGACCCCAAAGACTCGGTTCAGCCAGCCATCGAAGTCCCCGCCAACGGCGACGAGGAGGCCAATGAAGGGTCACCACTGCTGCCTCAATTCCCCATCAGGGTGCGCCGCTCCTCGACCGAGCCAGCCGGCAGCTCGTCGAAGCGATACCAGCTTCTCTCCTCTCTCTCCAGGCTCACCATGAGCATGCACGGCGAGGGCGACGAGCAAGAGGAGGAGGAGTCGGACCCCACGGCCCCTTTCAAGTCGCTCAACGCCCTCGAGATTGCCGCCGTTGCCGATGCCAAGCGCTTCCTCAGCCAGCACATTGTCCAGAAGATCGTCACCGGCATCTGGAACGGCGACATCATTTTCTGGGACGCCTTGTCCGTCAAGGCCGAGAAGAAGCCCCGCTTCTACAATGCCCGTACCGCCGACCCCTACTCCCGCCTTCGCGTGCCCCGTTATCTCAAGGCCTGGGAAGTCCTGTTCTTCTTCGTGTTCCTCTGCCTCTACTACGCAGTACTGGTAGAACAGAACACGGAGAGGATCACGACGACCGAAATTGTCCTTTACATATGGCTTGCCGCGTTTTGCTACGACGAGCTCAGCGAGTGGATCGACGCAGGGTCCATCTTCTACGCTGCAGACATTTGGAACGCCTTTGACATGATCATGATTGCAATCGGCTTCACTTTTGCCATCCTCCGTGAGTTTCCCTGCCTCTTGCTTCCGTGCTTCAAGTTGAGGCGGGCTCGCGTAGCCTGGGATATTGCTACCGCAGCTTGCGAAAATATGGATCCCTCTACTCGGGTGTTTCCGGTGTCATTAAAGAACCTTATCTACCTGCCTGTTGACTGTAATGGTCGATTGATTGTAATGGTCGATTGACTGTAATGGTCGAATGACTATAGCGGTCGAATGACTGTAGCGGTCGAGTGACTGCAGCGGTCGAGTGACTATAGCGGTCGAGTGACTGTCATAATCGATTAACTCAGCGAATCAACACCTGCTTCCCTGCTTCCATAGAACCCCGGCTGACCACTGCTCAGGAATCATTGGCATCCTCAACGACGATAAAGATATGGCCGAGCTCGCCTTCCACATCTTCGCCCTCGAGGCACTATTCATGGTCCCCCGCATCTGCTCCATCCTCAGCCTGTCGCCGTACTGGGGCACCCTGATTCCATGCCTGCGCGAGATGGCCAAAGACTTTGTGAAGTTTATGGTGCTTGTTTTCGTCATGTTAGTACCCTACGAGTCGTTTTTTACGCCTTAAACCTGTATCGGGAGTCACTTTTGCTTCCGCGCCAGGTGGCATTACTCCCGAGGACTTCTGGCACAGCATGAAAGGAAGTTACTAATTCCGGACTATTTAGTTATATCGGCTTCCTCACAACCTTCTCGCTAATCGGCACCCAATGGAAACTGAACCAGATGGCCATGATACTGACCAAAATCTTCTTCGGGTCCAGCTACGTCGGCTTCGATATCATGTTCGACATCGACCCCTTCTTCGGCCCGCCCCTCATGATCATCTTTGTGACTCTCTCGTCAATCTTGCTCATGGGCTCGCTCACGGGTATGCTGTCCAATAGTTTCTCTCGCGTAATCACGCACGCCCGCGAGGAGTATCTATACGTCTACAGCGTCTATGTGCTCGAGGCTTCGACTAGCAACCGCCTAACTCACTTCTACCCGCCGTTCAATTTGCTCGCACTCGTTATCTTCCGGCCACTACGCCTCTTCCTGCCCCGGGACGACAAGTTCCGCGCTGGCCGTATCATCCTGCTGCGCGCCACGCATCTGCCCATCGTTGGGGCTATCCAGCTCTACGAGGCCGTCCGCCGCCGCGTCCTCCCCGACGAGTATGCGGGGTTCAAGGGGCCCCGGAGTACCGCCTCGGGCATGACCCGGCAGAGGCCAAAGTACGGGTCGGAGAGACATGTGTCCACCCTGAGACCCGCGCTCCGCCATCGCTCCTCGACCCAAGCTCACGAGCACGAAGACGAGGGAATGGAGGGCCCGACTCCGGTTGAAATGCGCGTGGCCGAGCTTTCAGACAAGATCGAGAAGCTAACGGCGCTGGTGGAGGCCATTCAGGGACCACGCGCGCAGTCGTCGAGCAAGTCTTGAACCGGACGACATGCAGGGCTCCGTGTCTCGGACTTGTCAGCGACGGAAAACAGCGGGATAAGGGGGCCGTTGCGACCTCGGCCTCGGCCTTTTCAGGGCCGACGTACCACGACCAAATTGCTGAATAGAATCGGAAAGGGGCGGGCTCGCAGAGCTCACGCAGTGCCAGCCTGAGAAGATGTGAATTTTACGATGTTTCTGATTACTTTACTTGAGCGAGGTACATTTTGCATGTTGACCTGCCTGTTGACTATAACGTTTGATGAAATGAAGCGATTGATTCATAGTAGCGGTCGATTGACTGAAGCGGTCGGCCATTGGTTCTCGTAGGCAGTGGTGCGCAATCCCGCCTCATCGGAAACTGGGGCGTGGCGCTGACTCAGCCCCTTGTTATCGCGATGGTATCACGGACCTCGTCTCCGATCTCGGTCCTTCCAGGCCAGGGTTCATCGCGAACTTGCGACACAGTCGCAAATGAGCGTCGGCCCATTCGTCATTTCGATCCACACGCGGAGCTCAAAGCTCGGCCTTTGTGACCGGCTCGCCGATAAGCAAAGTCTCAAAATAGCCCATCCGTCTCGTACCTACTTCCCCAAAGCTCCAGGGGCAAAACCGCAGCAGCAGCCTCGACTCTTTGCGCCGCCATCGACAAATCCGCCGCCTTTCCGGTCGCCACTGAGATCTCGGGTCGTCAAGCTGGCTTCGCTACGGACAAGACGGCGCGCTCGGATTCACCAATCCGACGACGACATTGGACAAGGACGGCGGCGCTCCGCAAGCTATGAGCAGCCATAGCTCGGACAATGCCTGCGACAGGTTGGCGCCCACCCCAGCTGTCGCACTCGTACCGGCCAGAGCCGTCGAGTTTTCCAGCTCAAACCCCCTCGTTGCGGCAATGAAGCCTCCAGTTCCCCAGCCGATTCCGTCTCCGCGGCTACCGGAGCCTACGGAGAAAACGTGGAACACCAAGAACCTGGGCCTCCGGCTAGGGGCAGACGCCTTGAGCGCGGCATGCGCCGGAACCATGGTTGCGCCGATTGTGACGATGATTGATCGGTACGTTCCTTTCGAGTTCCTCTTTGCCCCCACGCGCGCAACCTCCTGCTGACGATCCATTGTAACGAACAGATCCATCATGGAGAACGCTTCCGGTCGCGACACCCTACTGAACTCGATAAAGTCCTCGATTCGCACACTTGTGACCCGCCCTCAAACATTCATCTTCTCGAAACCTGCCGCACTCATCTTCTGCCTTTACGGTGGAACGTACCTAACGGCTAACACGATTGATACCGCATCGTCAACCATGGCGAACAAGCCAGCGACAACTGTCACAGCAGGCGCAGCTAAATTTGCCGCCTCTTCTACCGCCAACATCGGCATCTGTATATACAAAGATCAGGTCTTCGTGCGCATGTTTGGCCCCCCTGGTGTGGTGCCTCGACCGGTGCCGCTCCCCTCGTCTGCGCTATTCGCGGTGCGTGATTGCATCACCATGTTCTCAAGCTTCAACGTCCCTTCCATGCTGGGCCCGTGGCTGGACGAGCGCATGTCCGAAAACCTTCGCAAGGCCGCCAGCGGCATGACAGTCGCTCAGTTTGCGGTGCCGGCGGTGGTGCAGCTGGCCAGCACCCCGTTGCACCTGCTAGGGCTGGACCTCTACAACCGGCCGACAAGCGAGGGCACAGTAACCTGGCGTGACAGATGGGCCACTGTCCGAAAGACATGGGCTGTGAGTGTCGTCGCTCGCATTGCGAGAATCGTGCCCGCTTACGGCTTTGGCGGCGTGGTCAACACCAAGATCAGGCGGAATCTGATGGAGGGTCTGGTTTGAACAACACCGGTCCCTTGTGTACAAAAACGATAGACGGGTAATGGCGGGCAACGACCGGAGTTATGGGTTACACTTCTGTACAGCAGTTGTGTTTGATTTGGCAGGAAGCGCAAGATTGGGCCAGGGAGCTTTTGATTCCCGGCATAACGGTACGCATAGAAGTTAGAGCATGCTTCCCGTCTCGTGCGGACGCCGAGCTTCGGGGTGGCCACGTCATAGAAAGCCTGCCTCCTTCAGCGCCCTCTTGATCTGCTGTGACTCTGACGGAGGCTTTCGCGGCTTCGCGACACCGACGCTGATGAAGTTCTCCCAGAATTTGAGTCCTTCGATGCCCTCTTCACGGCAGAGAACGCCTCGCTCCTCTGCCATCTCCAGTTCCTCCTCGGCAACGCCGATGCTCCATCCAAAGCGCTCGGCGGCATCGCGAGCGGTGACGCCTCGCCCAAACTCGTACCAGTCCCAGGGCACCTCCCTGTCCGGCGGGAACTGATGCAGGTCTGCCATCCAGGCACGGATGGCCTGGAGAGTCGTCTCGTCGGTGCGATCTCGGCCCTGAACAACCATGACGCCGCTCTTGAACGTCCGCAGCCGAACTGGAAGCTTCAGGGTCTCCCACATACGTGATGCCTTTTCAAAGTCATGCGGGCTCACAAGCTCGACGCCCCCGCGCGCTCGGTTAAACATGGCCCAGAGGTCCACCAGGTTGATGATGCCGCCCGCCCGCTTCAGGACACCTCGGGCGTCATCCGTCAGGAACTCGGCCAAGTTTCTTGAGAGCTCCGAGAGGTACAGGTTCTCTGAGCTGCTGCCTCCCACAATGTCCTTTGTGGTCACCAGTCCCAGCTGCGACGCAGACTCGGCGAGAAGGGCGTTGGCTTCGGATGCCGCCGCGCCACTGCCGCCGTTGGCCTGGCGCGCAAAAGTCTCGGCGAGAGCAACAATCTCCTTGGCAGATGTCATGAGGGCGTTGAGGTCCTCAAAGGCGCTTCCGATCATGACCTCGTTGCTCTTGCGCATATCCAGGCCTCGCTGTTCCAAACCGGCGATGCCAATGCCCTTCTTCCTATCTGGGGAAGGTGAGTGAACAATATCGCCATTGTCGTCGAGCGTACGGTGACTCTTGGGCACTGGCGGGGCGCCCTGGAGAAGCCATTTTCGTTGCGTCATGGAGCCCTTGAGCCGTTCGTGGAAAATCTTCTCTCCTCCGCCACGGAACGAAATCTTGATGCTCTCGGCATTGTCCTGGGTAGGCGCTGGACTACGTGTCGGCCCAGGGGATTCGGTCCTTGCTAGCTCGTTCAACGGTGTGCTCGAGGATCCGTCACGGGAGAGCAGCGGTGCGCCACACATCTCGCACGATAAGAGAGATGGGTGATTAAGAAAAGTGCAGCGTGGGCACTTGAAGGTATCGCCGGGCGCCGTCAACGGCGTCGTACTGCTGCCACCATCACCAACAATGCTCGACGACGCAGGCCATGGCGGAGGTGCAATACCTGCGCCATTTCGGGAGGCGCCGAGCGGAGACTGATCATCCTGGCCCGCAGGAGAGCCGGTAGGCGCCGTGCCTCTGTTCGTCGCGCTGGATATCGCGGCCTTCAACACGTGGGCCAGGGTGGGTTTTATGCCGCAGGCGAGGCATGGCGGCAACGGTGTATGGATGTTGGCTGTGGTCGGATCAAAGTTGGAGGGAACCGGGTTGGAGAAGCTGCAAATGGTGCACACCCAAGTTGCCGAGGCCGGTCCGTGGTGCTCCGTCGACTGTCGGGGGGAGTCGCCTCGCGCTGGCGACCCGGACGCATCGCGACGATGGCCAGCGGCAAAGGCAGATGCCCTGTTCTGGATGGACGACTTGTTAATGGGCTTCGGAACCAGTGTTATCTTGGCGGAGGACTTGAGAAAGCCGGCGTAGAACTCGAAGCGATCCACGTCCTTGAGATCGATGGCGGCCGAATGCTTGCGGGGTTCCTTGCTGTCGACGTAGCAGATGCGATGGGACGTTAGGTACACCTGCCCATTCTGTTGGTCGGGCAGCTTGTACTTCCTGTAATGTCGCAGTGTCAGCGGCTTTCTCGAACAGGATGCAGTCCAGGAAACGGGGCGCGTCCTTACCCCTCGTACAAGCCCACATTGTCCTGGACGAAGAGCAGAACCTCATCTGGTAGATATGAGGGCCGAAGAGCCGTTGTGAGGTCGATGTGTTTGAGAAACATCCGGCATATGGCGGGCACCTCGCCCTCTTTTGCAGGGCAGCGGAGGTTACTTCGTCAAAGGGCGAGCGATGTCGAGGTTGAGGTCTTGGAGAGATGGGAAGGGCCCTCAACGTCCCCGCGACGATAGCGCCGAATGGTGATAACAGGAGCCCCGCATACGTCACACTCCAGGCACCGTTGGCGAGAAGCCACCCACCGAGCACCGCATCGTGGACACATGGATGCATGATATTGCGACTTCCTAAATACATGAGCCTCTGTGTCAAGGTTGGCATTTATGTGCAGTTAATGCAGTCATAGCCTCAAGACGAATACCTAGTCTTTGCCTTCGGTGCGAGGATGCGGCGACAACATACATCGCATCATCGACTATTCAGCCTCAGGAACGTGTAATTTTTGGTTTGAAAAATAAGGTCTCCTCAATTCTGATGCAGTTCCTCTCGCCTCCGGGGTTACTTCCACGAAATGATGGGCTGTTCCATCGTAGCAAGCCTCAGGCTTTCAAGGCTGCTTCGCTGTGTTTCCGCGAACGGCCTCCTTGCGATCACGTGACGTTCCGAGTCCCCGCTTTACCTTCCAGTGACTTTTGCCAACGGCCTGAACCCAACCGAGCGACGCCTCCTCCACCACCAGGCAATAATCGCACCCTGCCCTTTGACCACCGTCACCCTCGACCTCCAGCACACAACGCAGGCACCAATCTCCTCTCTCGACGACGCACTACTAATCCTCCAGAACTGGGCCTTTCGCACCAGTTTCATCACGACATCATGATGCCAGCCAGTTGGCAGCCCGCAGTGGCCAACGCCGAGGCCACACCACCAACGACATTTGCGTATTCCACAACCAGTGAGCAAAACCCTCGAACCCATACCATCACTTCCCCCGCTGACTTTGGTTTTCCTGCAGCGCCTGCGTATACAGCTGTCCCGGTCCGACAAGGCTTCGGCCAGTATCCTCCCCCGTCCACGAGCCAGTTTGGCGCTTTTCCTCCCGTCTCGTCATCGCCCCAAATGAACTACCAAGCTGCTCCAAATGCCGTCGCGACCTATTCTGCCCCCCCACCCCGTCCCGAAGACCCAGCAAACGCTGGCAAGTCCATCTTCTCTGAATCAGTGAGGCAGTACGTTGGACGAGCCTTCATGCCCGCCAATACCGACCCCTCCGTGACAAAAGTCGAAGTGGAGGCGAAGCTCAAGGAGATCATTTCTCGGGCTGTGGAACATAACTACCTGAACACGGCCGATTGGGATACTATGGTTTCGCCCACTGCCATGATTCTCGCCGAGCGCCAGTCCGCTCTGGGGGCGAACCCCAAGAAGAGGAAGTCTTCTGACCTCGGCGGCTTTCCGGTGTCCTCGCCGGGCCCCTGGCGGTCTGCTAACGGTAACCGTTCCTCCGGGCTCGAGAGTCGCGTCACCTTCCCCTCGCCTGACAAGCGACCGTCGATGGACGACCCCCTCCCCAAACTCAGTAAGTCTCAGAAACAGCTGGAGAAGCGCCAGCGCCGCTGGGCCAACGTCCAGACTGCGCCCAGATCGCCCACCCCGCCGCCATCGGCAGGGCCCGTCGTCGGTACTTGCGAAGTTCTCGAAAAGAGATACCTGCGCCTGACCTCGGCCCCGGTCCCGTCCCAGGTTCGTCCTGAACGGGTGCTGCGGCAGACAGTCGACCTTCTCAAGAAGAAGTGGAGGAAGGAGGGCAACTACTCGTACATTTGCGACCAGCTGAAATCCGTCCGCCAAGACTTGACTGTCCAGCACATCAAGAACGATTTTACCGTTGTCGTCTATGAACTGCACGCCAGAATTGCCTTGGAGAAGGGGGATCTCGGTGAGTATAATCAGTGCCAGACCCAGCTCCGCATGCTGTACGGGTCCGGCCTCAGGGGAAACCCCATCGAGTTCAAGGCGTACCGTATCCTCTACTTCATCCACACCGCCAACCGCACCGGCTTGAATGACGCCCTGGCAGATCTAACCCCAGCAGAGAAGGAGGAAGGCCCCATCAAGCATGCGCTCAGTGTCCGATCCGCCCTCGCCCTGAACAACTACCACAGATTCTTCCAGCTCTACCTCGACACTCCCAACATGGGCGCCTATCTCATGGACATGTTTGTCCTCCGAGAACGCCTGGCTGCCCTGTGCAACATCTGCAAAGCGTAAGTCTTCATCTCGGTCTGCCCCTCGCATGAGATCTGCACACATGCTAATTATACCTTAGTTACAAACCAGACGTGAAACTGCGATTCATCACCGAGGAGCTTGGCTTCGAGTCTGACCACGATGCGGCCCAGTTTATTGTCGACTTCAACGGCGAGAGCCTGCTGGAGGAGCGCGGTGATTCCATCGCGCTCCTGACTGGCAAGGCTGGTCAACTTTTCGAAGGCGCACGAGGCGCAGCCTTCCGCACCGTCGACATCAAGGGCCAAATCTAAGCACCCTGCAGATACGCGCCATTTGCCGTCGGCGAGGCATCCTCTGGTGTCTCGCTAGAGGGTCTCACCCTCCCGCAGGCGCGGAACACCTGTGGGGGCGTGCCGAACCGACTCCTCACGTAGTTGACCCTTTTCCGCATTCATTCATCTTGGGCGCTGCATTTTTCTTCTTCTTGCCGTTGCCGTTGCTGTTGCTGCAGCAGCAACGGAACGGCCAATTGTGTTTGGTTTCCGGGGCGTTTAGCGATGCGGGACGCAGTCGAGGACTCGGCCATGTTTGTTTATACTGCGCGCGAGGGCGGCGGCTGCTGGACAAAGAACCGTAGCTAGTATTTGTTGGCACTTGACAGGTACCTACCGAATTCGGCCATATCATGACCTCAGTGCGGCATCCCATCTGTGAGACGAACGAGACCGAGCTCACTGTTTCTCCAGAGCATGCGCTCGTATGCTACGGGCCAGTCCTGCGCGTTTCATCGGCAGGCAGTGGGGGGTCGGGATCGCAACGTTCCGAGCAGGAGACAAGACCGCGTCCGTGCCCCTGGGGAAATCACCATTGTGCGATGAGCCGATGACCAGATGCCACACAAGACGGCACTGTATTTGGAATGTGTGACGGGGTTGGCAGACTGGCAGCAGCTCAGACTGGCGGTTCTTTCTGGAGGCTCGGGGGGCGCCAACCCTGTCTCCCGGTTTCACCTCTCTGGGCCGGTCCAGCAGGCGGGACGTCCCAGGCCCGCCTCTGCAATCTAAGTGAGGCAATGACTTTGTGAAGGAGATTCATGGAAGATGACGCACGATCCGACAGCGACCCCTCCGATGACAGCTGACTGACTCCTTGGGCGAGAGATGGACTCACGCTACGACGCGGGCTCGGACGCGTCGAGCGCGTCACAAGTTGTCTTGCGCTGCTTGGTGTACTACCTACAGTACTAGGAATACAGCATTTGCTCGTTCCCAGTGCCTGAGCTTCTGCCGTTGTAGGGGCGGTCCGGGGACTAATTCACGGCATTGCCGGCATCCAGAGTTGCTTGTACGGGTGTATACCCATGTCAAGTGTGGTGATGCAAGCCTTGTGCGCCTTTAAAGCCCTATTCCCTTTCTATTCCGCTCCCCCTTCCGTCCCATGGTGACGATGCCGGCATAGGAGTGGGCCACGCAGGGACAACCCCAACAGGTTGTCACCAGCGGCATGGACCTATCTATGCGTGGGATATCGATAAGGTGCCGAGAGGACATCTGATCACAAGAGGAGGCCTTTGCGTTGGTTTGGTGATCATGCTGAGGGGGGTTCAGTTGCAAAGTGGACGCCTGGATGCAGCCAGACGAGACTCGACGGGTGCCTGCGTCTCTTTGGCGTCACCAACGGGCGTCTCGCGATGTTGGAGGCGTCCAACGATGACGATGAGCAGCCAGCCCGGACCCTTCAGCACTTGGAGTCTGTCGCCAATGAGAACAAAATGGAGTCGCGAACCAAGGGGTCCAAACGATCAAGGTGCTTCTTCTATTCCAGGCCGGCTTGTCCGAGTGCGAGTACTGTATGTAAGTATGCGCCGAAGGTACAACAAGCACGGACAACGGACTTGCCCGCCGCCCACTGGCATGGGCTCGTCGATCCAGGCGGCGGCTGTTTGTCCCTTGAGGTGGGCATCCTGGCATCCAGCAGCTCCCTTGCTCCCTATTTTTCGTCGAGTGGAGGCGCCTACCCCTGGCAGCCCCCCTCCACGGACATCCATTGGGCTGACCGGGGGGACAATAGGATGCCAGGGGACGGGGGAGGGGCAGGACGACGCTGGACACTGGACGGACGGGAAGGGGCTGCAGCGTGAGATGGGGGTCCTCTGCGGTCGCGCAGGACGCGGGCTTGGGGGCCTGCAGCGAGCCAAGTCGAGTCCTTTTTCTATCGGGTTCCCTCCACGCTGCCGCGTTGCGTCCGTGACCACCCCCCTCTCCCCCCTCTGCCCCCCCTCCCAAGTCAAGGAGTGAAGCACGCCAGCTCTTCCGAGTCTTTCAGTCCTGCGAAGAGTCTCTCCCTCTCAAACTCGAGAAACGTGTGGCCCTGAGACCTCGGAACCCTCAGTCATCCTCCGAGTGAGACGCCTATCCAGAAGACTTCCTCGCGCACACTCTCGTTCGTGAGGTATTTGTGCTGTCAACGACGACAATAGCGGACTTGCGCGAATCACTGCCGCCCCTGACGATCCCGCAAGACATCACTGTTTGACGGCCGGCTTCCCGTGCGTGCGAGCGAGACAAGAAAACCCCCGGAAACCGCCGATCTGAGCGGCAAGACACCAAGCTTCCTCTTCCGACCTCCACCAAAGGGGACAGCATCATCCCGCAGAAGTTGAAGGCCGGCGAAAAGTCCCGATTGTCGAACCCTGACTCGAAACCCGGGCCCCCCATTCACTTCAAGGGCTGCAGGACCTGCATCGCCACCGCAACCAACAATCGACGAATTGAAGCAGCTCTGTGGCAACCTCTACGGACGTCCAACATTGTAAAGTGCTGTTTTACGACTGTGGTGCCTGGAAACACATCCCTCCCTGACACGGCGACTTCGTCTGGTCTTGTCTTGTCTTGCCTTGCTTGGACCTCTCTCTCGTCTGGTTGTCTCTCCCCTTGCCAGCTTCAGCGGACCCGGGCAGCCAGCATTCACCATCATCTCCCCCGCACCACGCTACAAATCTAGCCCACCTTCTTACAACCAACCCACCAACAATCTCTCCAACTCGTCGTCTCTCTCACCTACCATTAAACAAACCTCCCCGCGAATCTCCCCACGTCGCCCACGAAACAACCTCCCACACGTCCTAGGGGATTGATAATTCCCTCGACCCGACCGATCCGACCGACAATTCCGATACTGGAGCGACCAAAGAATCTCTTCCAGGGGTCACACTGAGCCTGATCGCGCCACCGCTTTGCGCCCGACATCTTTGCGCGTCGATCAATACATACCACGCACAGCCCTCAGAAAAAGAAGGCACATTGCCCACGACGACCGACGTCTCCCCTGTGTCCGCAAGTCGCCGTTACACCGACATCACTCGTGCACGCCAATACAAGGCCGGTTCCTCTCGACACCCGATAAGAATCTGGGAGGAGACGGGCCTTTGCGCCGGTCGCACACGACGTGAAAGATGAAGGTTGGTGGACATCCCCTCCCCCTTTTCCTTGCCTTTCCATCTCTCTGCCAGGTCTGCAGCGGGTTCATTTGCGCTTCCGACGTCTGGTCTGGTCGGGCTTTGTGTCTCTCTCAGGCGCCAGTGATTTTTTGTGTCCTGTCGGTGCGTCGAGGTGTTGTCGCCTGGACCTGTCAACAAGACGGGTTGCGCCGTCTTTGGCCAAAGTACAAAACGCAGGCATGACCCTGACTCCTTCGTCCTCCCCTCCCCCGAGTCGCCCATGGCGTCACGGTCACGGGGTCCCTGCGATCAACGACAGTCCTTGTCTTCTCCCCCTCCTATCTCTGCCACTTTTTGGTCGGCACACATATCTAGCGCTCCAAGCTGCCTTCAGCCTTCTCTTGTCCTTTCAAGGCGCTACTTTATTTCGGTCAGCGAATGCTAATAATGGCTGCCATTGTACAGGCTCTTCGCAGGTCTATCAAGGGCGAGAAAGACACGTCCAAGGTCGCTATCGCACCCAAATCAGCTGTCGCCATCGTGCCGCCCAAGAAGGTCAGCACCATCCTCCTCACATCCTTATCTTCTGCATCCCCTGCTGACATACGTTGCCCACTGCAGGTCATTCGCGCCCTCTACGACTACGAGGCACAGTCTAGCCAGGAACTCAGCTTCTCTCGTGGCGACTTCTTCCATGTTATCGGCAGGGAGGAAGACACCGACTGGTACGAAGCCTGCAACCCTGCTCTGCCCGATGCCCGGGGTCTTGTCCCCGTGACCTTCTTCCAGGCACTGGGCAGGACGGAGCGAGACAGCGGACAATCCGATGGTGTGCCCCCCCGCGCCCCAGTATCCAAAATCCCAGACCATGACTCGGGATATGCAGAGGGCCCTGTCACCGGCCGACCAGGCTCTCAGCCCGGCACCGGCGGCGCATCTGGTCCCATCTCCTCCCCGAGCGCCCCTATGCACAACGGCCAGCCTATGCAGCCAGCAGCCGCCGCCGGTATGAACATGATGGGGCCACCGGGTCAGCGCCTCTCACGGTCTGGCAAGAACGGGGCCATGGTGTACGGCATTGTCATGTACGACTTCAAGGCAGAGCGCGCCGACGAGCTCGAGGCCAAGGCCGGTGAGGCTATCATCGTCATCGCCCAGTCCAACCCCGAGTGGTTCGTCGCCAAGCCCATCGGTAGGCTCGGTGGGCCCGGCCTGATCCCCGTCTCCTTTATCGAGATCCGGGACATGGCTTCTGACAAGCCCGTCGGAAACCCGTCCGACGCCATCAAGAAGGCAGGCGTGCCCAGGGTTGAAGAGTGGAAAAAGATGGCTGCGGAGTATAAGAATAGCAGCATCACCCTGGGCAAGTTTGAGGGCGCCAACGCACAGCAAGGCATTGAGGGCGGCATGGAGCGCATGAGTCTGCAACAGCAGCAGGGCCACGCCCGCATGAGCAGCCAGAACGGTGGCAACTATGTGAGTTCCTTCGAGCACCGGCAATCAACCCCACGAGTAGTGCCAGCTGACGCCCCGAACCCACAGCAGCAGACAAGTCCGCAGTACTCTTCCCGCACCTCACAACAGGCTGCAGGGCAACAGAGTCCCTACTCCAAGCCAGTTGCTCAACTGTACGCGCCCATTTCGGCTCGCATTCCCCGGTACTGCTTCGCCGAGGAGAAGTACTGGTTCGTCATCGAAGCCGTGCTTGAGGACGGTCGGCATTGGGAACTGTCCCGATACTATGAGGACTTCTACGATTTCCAGATTGCCCTTCTCACCGAGTTCCCTGCAGAGGCCGGCAATACTGGCGAGCAGAAGCGGACCCTGCCGTATATGCCGGGACCAGTCAACTACGTCAACGAGGTCATCACAGAGGGCCGTCTCCACAACCTGGACGCATATGTCAAGAACCTGCTGTCTCAGCCCCCGTACATCGCTCGCTGCATGCTCGTCAAGCAGTTCTTCGCCCCGCGAGAGGGGGATTACGAGATGGACCCAAACGCCCTGGGTGACGAGTACCGACTGTCCGGGGGCTCTCAGCCATCTTCGACCGAGTCGCCAGCCGACGGCGCGTCCCGACAGTCCTCAAAGAACAACCTCAACGGCTCGGGCTACTCTGGCCTGTCTGCTGCCCCCCAGCGAACAGGAACCAACGGCGGCGGCGTGCCGCGCCAGACGTCGACCCTGTCCCAGCCGTCCCAGACCTCGCTGTCCCCGGGCATCAACCAGATTGTCTCGGCGATGAAAGTCAAGCTTTGCTTCAACGGCGACCTGATCGCAATCCGGGTGCCCACAGACATCCAATACCAGCAGCTGCATGACAAGATTCGAGACCGCCTCAAGATCCTGGGCAACGAAAACGTAGAGCTCTTCTACAAGGACGAGCGGACCGGCGACAAGCCAAGTTTGATGAGCGACAATGATTTGGACATTGCCCTGCAGAGGAACGAAAAGCTGCTCCTCTACGTCGAACTTGTCTGAGGCGCCAACCAGTTTCTGTATATTGCTGGTTCGACCCCCGACGGTTTGCTTTTGAAGAGGGCTCCAGGGCATTTTCCGCATCACGACGACTTCCGAATACCGGCATGAATCAGCGACACTTCTACATTTCTTCTTCTTCTTCTTTTCGCTGGGCAGCCTTGCGCTCCGGCTTTTACTCTTTCTTCGTTCCGCCAAGTGCGGCCGTCTTCCGCCACTTGGAAGACATTTGCTTGACGACAGATGATGGACGACGAGATACCACTTTGAGGTTTTCGCAGGCGGGTCAGCTTGCCGCAAGCCTTATTTTCTCCTTCTCGCTTCGACTTTTTGTGTTTTCTCGAACCACTCCTAGGGATTTGGCGGGCGCTGCCTTTGAAAGGGTACGGCATCGGCTATGGGCGGCGTTACAGGCTGGGAATCAAGACTTGGGGTCGTCACAACGAGCAGCCAGGGGCAGACATTTTGCATGCTTTTTATTTCGGCTGCCAGCTGCGGCGCGCAAAGGGGGGGTAGGTCTTGTTGTTGGGCGGCTTGACGGGGTAGAGGCGGGAGCGATACCATGAAGGCGATGGGGATGCCACGAGATGAGATGCGATGAATGAAAACCAGATTCCCCAGACAACGAGTCACAACTTGGTATGGGTGCATGAAACTGAGTCGGTGGCCCAGGCGAAGGTTTAAATTAAAATCATTAAGTAGGCCGTCTCAACCTCGGACGTGATCATGAGGACACCCCGTAGAATGCTCTTGTCCCGCCTCCAGTCCGCCCCCAGTCCGGCGAAATTCATATCGTCCTCATGCTTGAATGCCATCAAGCTCCCCCAGAGTGCATGGATATACGTAATGACAACTAAAAAGATGTCCCCTGTCCTGTAGCTACGCAAATCATACAATAACGTGTGTTGACATGTGCTCCACGGCCTCCTTGATGGTGCGCAGCATTCGGTGGTTAACACAGAACGGGCATCTAACGGGCCGGTCAACCGTCGAGACGGGCTCGTCCGATTTGATGGGCGTAAGGTTCAGGTCCTCGCCATCGTGGCCGTGTATGGGCGTGAAGCGAGCGTGCGCGGATGGCGCAGCGGATATGTGACGATGCATAGGAGTCGCCAGAGCGGCGGCGGCAGTGCCTTGCGCGCGCTCCCTCTGCTCCCTCTCCTCCCGCGCGGCGGCCGCTGTTGCCTCGGCGTCGGCTTCTTCCTGCTGAAGCTGTCGCAGAGCGTTTTGAAGGACGACCTCCGGGTCTTCTTCGGCGCCGTACATGGACGTATCGCTGCCGCCCGCCGGCAGCAGGTTGGGATCGGTCGGGGGCGGTGGCTGCGGCGCCAGGGGCGGAGGGATATGGTGGGGTGTCCCGCTGGCCAAGCTCGCGGAGACCTGGGCGCGGCGGAGGATCTCATCGCGGACGAGCGCGCACACCTGGAGGGTAGCCTCGACGCCGACAACCCTAAGGATCGACTCTCGGATGGTGGCGGGCGATGTGTCGGGGGCGATGGCCATGAAGCGGGGCACCGAGTCGGCGAGGTAGCTGATGTCTTCGGCGGGACTGAGAGAGTTGTCGCCCTGGCGTCGCTGGCGTCGCACGAGGAGTCCGTAGCGCTTCTTGAAGCGATGGATCCAACCGGGCGAGAACTCGGGCGGCTGCTCATCTTTGTAGCGCGGCAGCTGGGCGAATATTGTCTTTGCCTTGTCCCCGAGTTCCTCGTTGGTCGGCTGGCGGCCCGAAGCCTGAACCTGCTGGTACCACAGCAGTACGAGCTTCTCGACGTCGGGCCAGTTGCCGAAGCGGAGGCGCGATCCCGACAGCTGGGGGTTGTCGCCATCGAGTCGCGAGTACTTTGGCGAGAGCGAGTGCGAGACGGTCGATTGTGAAATGTTCTGGCCGTACTGGGAGAAGAACCACTCGATGCACGTCTTGTGACTAGGGCGGATGGTCTGCGAGTTTGCCCAGCGCCGGAGCGTGCGCCGTTGGTCGAGGGTCAACGAGTGTCGTTCTTTTGCCAGGGGTGTGTCGGGCAAGGCGGCAGAAGCCGTTGCGCTGAGGACGGACGCGTCGCCGACGTCGGTCGCGTCGTGGGAGAGAGTGTGGTCATCATCGTGGGCATCGTGAATCTCGCTGGCGTCGTGAGATTCTGGAGCGTCGTGTGTGTCGGGTGTGCCATGCACGTCATGTGTTTCGTGCGCGTCGTGGCCGTCCGGGCCCCCGACCAGGTGTTGGTCGGACATGGGAAGGGAAGGCTAGCTCCGTATCGCGGGACCAAGGTCGAGGTGTCGGCGCGATGCGATTGATGGATGCGATCGTTGTATCCGGGGGTCGAAGTGTTGCGATGGGGTGGAGATGGCGGATTTGCAGTTAGGGGGAGAACCTTTGGGCGGGGGCAGAGGGACAGAGTGCGTCCGGAGATTTAGTCACACCGTGCGAGTTGCGGATTGCGCCACTCGCACGGCCACACTACCACTGGGTTGGGGTCAAATCCATCGATCACAGGCGCCATGTTGGGGTGAGCTTCTTCAAGCTCCTGATCCCGCGAGGGAACTGTTCATGCATTCATTCGATCTATCCATAACTCCATCCCAAAGTTTCACCTAAGCAGGACCCATTCGCCCTTATACGGACATCTTCATCGCAATCGTCTTGTGCGGATCGTATCCCTTGACGACGAAATCTTCTGCCTTCCAGCTGTCGATGCTGCACCCGGCTTCCTTGGACATCTCCAGCGTCGGGAAATCCCGCGGCTCCCTCTCCACTTGAATCTTGAGTGCGTCGACGTGGTCAAGGTAGACGTGCGCATCGCCCATGACGTGGGTGAGGCTCCCGGGAACCAGATCGCATGCCCGCGCGATCATGTGAGTCAGAAGCGCGTAGCTGGCGATGTTGAAAGGCACACCCAAGCCCATGTCGCACGATCGCTGGTACAGCTGACAGTGGAGATGACCCTTTGGCTTCGCCTCCGTTGTGCCCTGGGTCCGCGATCCAGGATAGGATACGTAGAACTGCGCAAACATGTGGCACGGCGGAAGGGCCATCTGCTTGAGATGGGCGGGGTTCCACGCTGACATGATGATGCGCCTGTCGTACGGGTTTGTCTTGAGCTTGTGGATGACCTCTGCAAGCTGGTCGAAGCCTTGGCCGGTGTAGTCGGTCTTGGCGTCGACGTACTCGGCACCGAAATGCCGCCATTGGAAGCCGTACACGGGCCCCAAATCGCCGACGTCGCGGTGGCCAAGCCCGACGCTGTCAAGGAACTCCCGGGACCCGTTGCCGTCCCAGATTTTGACTCCCGCTTCGCTGAGGGCGATGGACGAGGTGCTCCCCTCAATGAACCAAAGCAGCTCAGCCACGACCGCCTTGAGAAAGACGCGTTTGGTGGTTAGGAGCGGGAGCACCGGCTCTCCGTCCTTGTTCAGGGCGAATTTGAGTGGCGTGGGGGCGAAGATGGAATACGTGCCGGTGCCCGTCCTAAATTGCTATCAGCCGGTGCAAAAGAGCTTGCCCTTGAACAAGACCCTCACCTGTCTGGTCGGTGCTCGCCGTTGTCGAGGATCTCTTGCACCAAATCAAGGTACTGGTGCTCCTCATGGCGCTTCGAAACACGGCTCCTCTGTGCTGGCAAAGATGCCGCCGATCCGGAGGGTTCGTGAGATGCCGTCATTGCGAAGCTGTGTGTGTTCTTGAATCTTCGATCCAGATGTTGATGTTGGATACTTGGTGATGGAGGGGTCGATCGGTTCTTGAGCAGACGCGTTCCGAATGCGTGGAGACGCGTCCTGGTAGCGCGACCTCTTTAACTCACTTTGGCACGTGACGGCGTCTTGGCATGACTAAGCGTCGATGTGATTGAGACGACAGTTGACGAAGGGGCATCCACAGGGAATCACTGAGCGGCCACATACTTTGAAGATTATTACAACTGCAGGCAGTTTCAAGATTTTCCGGTATTCATTACTAAAAATGGCAACTATTCGGAAGGAAGTTGTCCGAACAGTGCCTACTCAAGTTCTTGTTAGTTTGGTAGAGTTCATTTGTCACCATCGATTAAAATATCGAGGCAACTGTTAATACCGCAGCCATAGATCGTAAATCGATCAGAGCTATCAGTAGTGACCCGGGACAATGACGCAACCTCCAATGTCTGTACCTGTATACCCACCCCCCTTGCGCCGATTACGTGCGAATCCACAAAGCATGTCAGGACTGATACTGGAGGAAGACGCTTTCCATAGCCCAGCATGAAGCTGATTTCGCCGGCATCATCGGTTCCGGGACCACACATAGCTTGATTCTCTCGACTGATGACTCGGCGTCAACCCCGCTGTTCCATGCAGCTTGCGTCCATCTTCCCGCCCAGGACGAGCTTTACACCACTTCGAGGCCGCTCATGTCAGCTTCATCCCAGGGGCCTGCGGTACTCATATCACGGATCAAGCTCTCGCGTGACGATGACTCGGGGTATATCGACTCCTTGGAGTGGCAGAAGCTACGTTCTCCGCCCAACATGGCGATGCCTGCAGGCGGTGTTTTGGTTCCGCCAAAGTCGGAGCCTGATCAAGGGACCAAGCCAGATACAATCCTGTTTTGCTCCCAAGGGAATCTATCTCCAGGTAGCGGGGGCATCTTCCTGATGCCACGAGGGGAACGACCGATTCCATGCGTCACAAGCTACCATGGCAGATCATTCAATTCGCCGTACGGCGCCACTGTTCACACGGATTGGTCAGTCTGGTTCACAGACCCAAGCATCGGCCATGAAGGTGACTTCCGCGAGCAACCGACGCTCCCCGCGCAATTGTATCGGTACGACCCTTCTACCGGAGGCGTGAGAGCCATGGCAGATGGCTTTCAGAGACCAGTCGGCGTTGCCATTGATGGAGCACGAGGAAGAGTCTACGTGTCAGATGCTGGGTCGGGAAACTTCTCGCCCGCAGGCCAGGCAGAGACGGGGCTTTCATTTCTCCAGGCGCTCACCGGAGTTGGAGTGAAAAATACTGGTGTGGTCTCCGGGTACGTCGTTCTCCCGTGATATGAGGTGGTGGTTGGCATGCTGACCGATGAAGAACGGCATCCATCTACGCCTTTGACCTCGTCCAGCTGGACGGCTCCCCCTTTCTTGTGAACCGTCGGCTTTTCGCTTTTGCCTCCGAGGGGGCACCTACACAGCTCAATTGTGATGGACAGGGTAACGTGTGGGCAGCTTGCGGCGATGGGGTGGAAGTTTGGTCGCCAGGCGGGTCCCTCCTCGGGGTCATCGAAATACCTGGTTCGTCCCCTCATGATCACAGTCGGCGAGGGTTCATTGCTGATCCGAAACAGGTGGTGCCACCAGCTTCTGCCGAGGCAAGGATGGCGAGCTGTTTGTGTGCGCCGGAAAAGCACTGTGGTGTGTCTATCTCAAGGGGAGATAGAGTAATGTCGGAGGTTCCAGGCGCAACTGAATCAAGCAGTATGTCTCCCAGCAGCACATGACAGCACCCTCACGCGACGAGGCAAGGTTGGGACCGGGAAGATGATGGAGCTCTCGCGCTTGCTTCGCAATATCACATGCTGGGCCAGGGCAAATCGCAAGAGTGCATGCCACGTAGCGCCCTCAACGTCATGTCCACGTTCCAACTCTATTTGTACACAGGCGATGCCAGCCCCGGACCGTTCGCTTTGTCGATCTCTCTCTCGTCTAGTGTTTCGCCTCCTTCTTCTGCTCCTGCTCGTTGTTCTCGAGGAACTTCCTGTCGATTTGTCAGTCAAGCCCGTGGCGGCCCGGACCAAGGGAAATAACGCACTTGATGAAGTCGGCCTCGTCAGAGCTCGAAGCGACGATGGGGGGAGTGGCGGGAGCGGCCTTGCTGCTGCCGCCGCTGACGCCGATGTAGGCGCCGCCGAAGAGCGCACCGAGAACGCCGAGGGCAAGCTGGAGATGGCGCAAGGTTAGACGCCGACGGGCTTCACCAGGGGAGGCAGAAGTGCCAATTGGGCCGACATACGTGGTGGGAGCCGACCTTGGCGCCGGCAATGCTGTAGTACTGAACCATCTTGACGGTTGGGGCTTCGGCTTTCTAGGGTGCGACGAATTCGACGGGATGATTGGGGTAGCAGGTATTTGCAGGTCGTCGGGATCACGATTGTTGAAGCCCCAGAATTCGTCCCGAAGCTACACGAATGTTGACGCCTGACAATCGAGGCTGACTCCCGAGTACGGGCGTGACTGGCGTGGCTTGAGCGGTGCTGTGGCTGGCGTGTGGCTCAAGCGGGGCTTTGCTGGTACCTTATCTTATCGGGGCCGGCAAGTCGGGTGTGGACGGACAGGGTAACGTCATCGTCGCGAAACCAAAGGTCCCGAGGTACCGCGCAATCCGAAGCAACTTGTCACCCCATCAACCGCCATCGCAACTTGATCCCCCAGAACACTCGAGAACACGAAAAATGTGGTGGAGCAAGAGTCAACCTCCTCCCGAGAAGCCTACCGAGGCTCCCGCCGCGGCCCCGGACACACCTGCGAAGCAACAGGCGTTTGACCTGGACAAGCTTCCTGACAGGAAGAAGCTGCCAGCGTCGCTTCAGAAGATTGCCCGTGATCAGGATCGGGATGAGAACTTCTTTGACGAGCTGGTAGACGGATAGTAAGTCAGATGCTGCCAAGGCCCGGTCTATACCAAAACTGACTCTCATGACAGCGTACCCGAGTCTACCGAGTCCAATGTTCGCTACGCCGCCTACGCGACGCGGATCCGCACCATCCTTTTGTCTGCGCACAGATATGTCGCCTATACATCTGACATTGGAGAGTCCTTCCGTCCTGTGGCCCACCCCAATATGGTACGTGCTGCGTATGGCATCTCGTGGGCCTATATCCTCGGCGATGTCAGCTACGAGGGCTACAAAGCATACTGGCACAACCAACGAACCTTGAACCCGGCTCTCGTTTTGACGCCGAAGCAAGAAAAGGCCGCAGGAGTCCTGCCAGTTGATGGCTCTGCCGCAGCACTGGCGCAGCCCGGCAAGGTGGCGCCGCTTGAAGATTACCGGACGGTGATGGTGCAGAGGGCTATCTTCCAAAGTCTTGCGAGTATGGGACTCCCGGCCTTCACCATCCACAGCGTCGTTCGATACTCTGGACGGGCGCTCAAGAACATGAAGAACACAATGATTCGGACATGGGCTCCGATTGGTCTCGGATTGGCGGTGGTGCCCGCCCTGCCCTCTCTCTTCGACGAGCCGGTGGAGAATGCAGTGGAGTGGCTCTTCCACAGTGGCTTTGAAGCCTACGGCGGCAAGGAGTTTGTCGGCAATGCGCCCATGACCGGCCGCGAGGATCTCCTGGCGCAGAAGCCGACCAAGGAGAAGAAGGAGTGATGAGCCTGGCTCTTCGGCGTTGGCTGTAATGTGAGTTGTTTAACGAGGCAAGGCGTTCGGAGCACGAGGTTGTATGTCTGGAGTAAGATAATTCATCGCCGCTTTCTAAGAGATATGTATCATGGTCATCAAGTCGTGAATCGCCTGCAGTCTACATATCGATGAGATCAGGGGTCGCGGGCCCCACGCCGCGCAGAAGGACGACGGTGTTTCCGCTGACGAGTGAGGAGCCAACCTTTTCGTTGAACTCCAACAGACGTCCACCCTCCACATGGAAGACCCTCAGCTTGTCCATCTCGTCTGACGACCGGTTGTTGATGTTCTCGACCTGCAGGCGCTTTGCCGCATCGTCCAATACCCTGCCCACCACCCAATCCTTGGAGAAGAAGAACTCGCCCTTGGGGAACTTGGCCTTAGCCGTCTCGGCCTCGGCCTCAACATAGACGTAGACCCTCTTCTCCGCAGGTAGCTTATCATCGCCTTTCGCCGTCTTCTTGAGGTTGTTGACAGCGATCATGCGCTGCGATGCGCTTGTTGGTTTCGGTTTCGGCAGAGACCTGCTCGCCTGCTCCTTCTTGGCGGATCCCCAAGCTTTCAGCTTGTCGAGTGCGCTCTTCGTTCTAGAAGTGACAATGTCGAGCTGAGAGGCGCCGGGTCTCGCACCGATGGGTATCAGGTTCTTGCAGTCGTGTTCTTCCTTGAGGCGATGCTTCAGGCAGTAGTCGCGGTTGCATGTCGCGCAGTGCACACCGGGGACAAGCGATGTGCCGATTGTCGTTTTGCATGTCGGCGATGCGCAGGGTTTTTGGGAGACAGCGTCGCGAAGCAGGCGGCCCTGGCCTACAGAGGGCTTCGCGAGGTCTGCCTCACGGCGACGCTTGGCCCAAGCGCCTTCTTCGATGCACTTGTGGGCTCTCTCGGTTCGGTGGTCGAGACAGAATGTCTTCTTGCAGGATTGACAGAAGAAGGGAAGAAAGTCGAGCTGGTTGCAGTAGTCGTATTCGCAGTGCTTTCCAACGAGTGATGCGTCGAATCCGTCTTTTGATTCGCCCATGTTGACGTAGCTAGTCTCGTCGGTTTGAGAGCCCGCCATGTTTGTCGTCAGCGTGGCAGCGCACGGGGCTTATCTAGGAGTCGGTTTGGAAGAGAGGAGTCCGAGTCTTCGCCCCTTCGAGATTGATTCGGCGCGCGGCAAGCGCAAAAGAGGCAACAGTGACGCGAAGCTGGCGAGGGTCGGGATGACAGAAACCGCGGAAGCGTCTCGAATGCACCATGTTCCGGGTGCGTAAGTAGGCTCACGGGTCGGCGGGGGGCTATTAGTAGTAGGGCGGGGCGATTCAGGTCGGTCCAGGAACGCCGGAAACCCCTCGGTCGCCAAGACTGCCCGGCCTCATCAGCTGCCTGGCGCCTGAACGTCGTAGAAACTCGGATGACACAGCGACATTCATCGTGCATCGGTGCCTGAAATAAACGCGGGCCAGGAACCCGCCTGTGTACCTAGATCGATCTATTTTAGAGGCCCGCAAGTCATGCCAGACAGACAGAAAGGCATTGCGGTAGTCACGTGGCTTCGCGTTCCTGGCGTGAAATCGCCTCCGGGTTGATAACGTCACCAACCCGCCTTAGCGCGGGTTGTGATCCATCCGACCTTCGCGGTCACAAGTTCACATTGTTTTATGCACATCATGAGCTTCACTCTTCATCTGCCCCGATCACGAAATGCCCCCAACAGTGCCTCGCAAGCGGCTGCGGGAAAATTCATCACCCAGAACCCGGTCAGCCAAATCTGCCACCAACGGCACTGAATCCTCCAGCAAACGACGGAAATCAACTCTCTACGATGACTTGGATGCGACCTCGACATCGACCTCCAAGGACGCGAAAAATCTGTTAGCAGCACTCGGCAGCAGCGAAGACGACAGCTCGCTTTCTGATCTATCCGATGGCGACTTTGAAGATGTCCCTCTCCCGCAGATGACCTTAGGGTCAAGGTCTCAAAGAGCTGCGAATGCCGCCGAGGCAACGGATGACGACGACGACGACGATGATGAGTCCATCGAATTTGAAGATGTTCCTGCCCCAAGGACCTCCATGATTGACGCGGCCGCTTCCGCGGGGGATTTGGAGTTGACCCTGCATCGTGAGACGAGGATATCGTTGACGAATGCCATGGGCGACAAGAAAGGACCAGCCAAGATTGAGCGGAGGATCCGCATTGCGACTCACTGCCTCCACGTCCAGTGCCTACTCTGGCACAACGCGCTTCGAAACGGCTGGCTCTGCGATCTAGAGGTCCAGGCCATTATGCTCTCGCACATCCCGCCCAAGCTGTTCGACGAAGTTGAACGATGGCGTCGGGCCAGCGGGCTCGCCGTCGAAGGCAAAACATCTCCTAAGAAGGCGCCTATTTCCAAAAAGGGAGCAAAAACGAAAGCCCCTGGGCGCGCTGGCTCACGAGACTGGGGATCGGTCGCGGATCACCTTGAGGAAGGGGCTGTCGACATGAGCCATGGGGATCCATTGTTCCGGCTCATCAAGGCTCTGTCATCTTGGTGGCGACAACGATTCAAGACAAGTGCACCCGGCCTGCGGAAACAGGGCTACATGGCGCTGGAGCGCATAGACCGCATCACCAAGGCCTGGCTCGCGTCCGAGCACGACCCGAGAATCTTTGGCGAACGAGTGGAGAAACTTGCAGAGTTCCGGCAATGCGCAATGGACTGTACTGGCAGCAACGATATCGGCGCACAACTGTTCACGGCCTTGCTGAGATCTCTTGGCCTCGAGGCCCGGATGGTGGCCAGCCTACAACCTCTTGGTTTTGGATGGAGCAAAATGGAGGACGCCGAACCCGAGAAGGACACCAGCGTGTTGGCCAAGATACTTCGGGAAAAGGCACTCGCGGCAGACGCCGAAGCCCCGACAAACGGCGTCGATCAGGAGAAGACCCCCAGGCCACCAAAAAAGAACAAGTCCGAGACAAGTTCCGCGCCGCGGAAACCACCCACAAGTGCTGTGGGCACGACCAGACGTTCAACACGAAAAGTTGCTCACGATGACCGCGGCGAGACGGAGAATCTCGTCATGGAACACCCCGACAGCGATGACGACTCCGTTATCGAGCTCGAGGTGACACCGAGAAGGAGAAAGACAACCGACAGCCACGCTTTCGACAAGGACTTGGAGTTTCCTCACTACTGGACTGAGGTGTTATCGCCCGTGACTCGCACATGGCTTCCAGTGGATCCAATGGTCAAGAAGGTCGTCGCCACGAGTCGTGAGCTCGTCGAGAGCCTCGAACCACGGGGTGGGAAGGCCGACAAGGCCAGACAGGTCATGACATACGTCGTTGGATACTCACAGGATGGCACAGCCAAGGACGTCACTGTTCGGTATCTGAAGCGCCAGACGCTGCCTGGAAAGACGAAGGGGGTGCGTATGCCCATCGAAAAGGTTCCCGTGTACAACCGGAATGGCAAAGTCATGAAGTATGAGCAGTACGACTGGTTCAAGAAGACGATGAGCGGCTTCACCCGTGGTACACGGCAACATCCCATCACCGAGGTTGACGAGCTGGAGGACACCACCGATCTCAAACCAGCGCAGCCCGAGAAAAAGGAGGCCAAGGAGGGAGAGGAGACCCTGCAGTACTACAAGCAGTCCACGGAGTATTGTCTTGAGCGTCACCTGAAGCGAGAAGAGGCGCTGCTTCCGGGCGCCAAGCCGGTGCGAATGTTCCTCAACAAGGGCAAGTCCAAAGCAAAAGGGCAGGAGGTCGAGGGCACTGAAGAGCCAGTCTATCTGCGGAAAGATGTGGCCAATGTCAAGAGTGCCGAAACTTGGCACAAGCAAGGACGAGCGCCCCGAGCGGGCGAGCAGCCGCTCAAACGCGTCCCATACCGAGCGGCAACCACAAACCGGAGGCGGGAGCTGGCCGAAGCTGAGGCTCTCAGTGGCGAGAAGATGCTACAAGGCCTTTACAGCTTTGAGCAGACCGAGTGGATCATCCCGCCGCCCATCAAGGACGGTGTTATTCCGAAGAACGGATATGGGAATATTGACCTGTTTGCAGAGCACATGTGTCCTGAGGGGGCCGTCCATATTCCCTTCCGAGGTGCAGCAAAGGTGTGCAAGAGACTGCAGATCGACTATGCCGAGGCTGTGGTGGACTTTGAGTTCGGACACCGCATGGCGGTACCGGTCATCCAGGGCGTCGTTTGCGCTGAGGAGTATCACGATCAAGTGATGGAAGAAATCAGCAAGGACGAGGCCGAAAAGACACGCAAGCAGGACGAAAAGAAGCGGAAGGAGATGCTTCGGCTCTGGAGCAAGTTTCTCAAAGGGCTGCGCATTGTTGAGCGCATTCGGGAGGACTATGGCCACCTTCGAGATGACGTGGAGGTTTTCCGTCCGAAAGGTGACCGATCCACGACATCAGACCTCAACTCTACAGCCGCAGACAAGCCGGCGACCGATGATGCGGACATGGGTGGAGGTTTTTTGCCAGAAGGATACGAGGATCCGGAGCCTGGCCTTGCCGCGGGCGTCGAGCCGAGGGGCTTTACGTCTAGTTTCTTTCCACCAATGGAGGAGGAGGAGGAGGAGGAGGAGGAGGCGATGTGGCTCGGCGAGACAGGTATTCGCAGCCTTTCGTAGTGTAGAATGAA
>JACAFV010000070.1:73220-126860 GCA_014635975.1 Plectosphaerella sp. P0831
GAGGAGGAGGAGGAGGAGGAGGAGGAGGAGGAGGAGGAGGAGGGAGATGATCATGGCGATGCACTGGTAGTTGAGCATGGTTAAAAGGTTGACGGGGCAGCAGACAGGAGACTTCGTGGCACCGCAGACGGACTTGAAGTTTTCGGCAGAGGTAGGGTCGCCCAGGACTGTTGTGATCGGCATGACAATGGAACTTTACGGAAGATTATATCCTGAAGCCTACATTCGAAGTGTTTGATATGGTTGTACCCTGGCTTTTCTCTAAGCCCTTCCGCCGCGGATGTTTAACAGAAACCGGTCGGTCTCCGAACCGGCTGAGTTACAGGACTGGCTCGATGTCTGTACTGGCTTGGTTTTTGGCCAGCCAGCCATCAGAATTGTTCTACATCCCAAGCCGTCCTTGGAGGCCATTCCCACAGCAGCCCAACTGCTAGTACGAGCACGCCGCAGAACGATAACATAACCTTGAACTGAAGGCTAAAGGCATCACTGAATATCTGGCGAACCAGTTCGCGAGCCTGGTCAGGCAGATTGTCGGCGGCCCCTATTGAAGACAACACGGCGGCCACGTCTGCTTCTGGGAGATGGCGTCTGAGTGACGTCGATATTTGGCCATTCATGACAGCCGCACTGAGTTGTTAAAACGCTGCGGGAAGTCATGTGATGGGAAGCTTACCTGATAGCGAGCCCAATGGTGCCGCCTAGAACTCGAACCTGTGTGAAGATGCCGACTGTGACTGCTGCAGCGAGGGTCAGAGGTTTGTAATTAGAGGCGCAGGGACAAGATAAGTGGCCACCTACCCATGTCTTTACGCTCTATGACGAAAGGGATGTACATGAGCAAGGTGCACATGGCCGCGCCGAGACCACAACCGAGAAGGGCCTCGAAGCCGAGCAGCTTGTTGACATCATCGGCCGCGAGGGAACTCAGCAGTCCGGTACCGATGGTCAGAAGTGTCGCGCCCACAAGCATGAGGTGGAAAGGAGGCACAAAGCAGCGCGTTGCCAGTTGCCCGGTCAATGCAGTCGCGACGGGCGCACTCAGCACCATGGGCAAAAGATATGTCCCCGCCTGGAGTGGGCTGAAGCCGTTGACTGTTTGGAGTCGTTGTGGGATGTTGACAATGGCAGCCCAGAAGGGGGGCCCGGAACAGAACCCGATGCTGCAGATGATGAGTAACTGCTCTTCCACCAGTGTGTAACTAGAGTGGCGTGACGAGTTGGTGCACCTACACGACGAGCCCGATAAATCCCCTGCTTTTCAAAAGTCGCAGAGGAAAGACAGGTTCTTGAAGGTGCTCTGGGCGACCGACGCGTCTCTCATACAAAATGAATGCGACGAAGAGCAGGACGCCAATGATCAGCGTGCTGAGGACCACGGGACTGTCCCACGGGTGCCGCGGACCGGCCTCCTCAAACCCAAAGACGACGAGAATAGATGCAGCAATGAGAAGAGCAGCCCCTACGAGATCCAGCCTCCTGAGAGACTCCCAGGAGAACCGGGAACGAATGCTCGTGACACGAGCGTCGGTGCCATGGTCTGGAAAATTGGCTGGCAGGAAAAGGTAGATGATGAGGAAAGCCAGAGCTCCAGCGGGTGCGCTGTATATCCACGGGTCAGCCACAGATTCACCGAATTGCAAGAAAATACCTACTTGAGGAGGAAGACCCATCTCCACGTTGTGTTTTCGCTGATGAGCCCGCCGACGATAGGTCCGAGGCTCGAGCTGAGAACGAACGTCAGAGAAATGGCAGCAATGACGCTGCCCCAGTGCCTCACTGGAACAAGTTCTGGATTAATAATTGAGACCATGGCGTAAATACCCGACGCACCAGACCCTGGAAAGCACGGAGTGTGATTCTGCGCGTGTGAGCTGATAATCTCGTGACTATGGGCGAGGCCGTCATTGTCTCTCACAGTTGGTCCATGGTGGAAGCGAAGCCACAGGCTATGGATGCGATGGTAAAGGTAGCCGTGGCCGCCAGGACGGTGATTTTGCGCCCTAGTACATCGCTGAACTTGGCGTAGATGACGAGGAAACCTAGCAGATGTCAGTGACTCGTGGAATGCTCTTTATTGAGGGGAGCCGTACCTGTGTAGGTCAGAAGGTAGGACGTGACGACCCAGTTACGTCTGTCGAATCCATCGAGGGCGTTGGTAATGGACACGAGCGATGTGCTGACGATTGTGGTTTCGAGGGCTGACAAGAACATGGCGAGGAGCAGGCTGTGAGGGACATGTCAGATTGGAGGAGTGGGAGCTGCCGGTTGATGGACCAACCTACCCAAACATCAAAATATACAACCGCCAGCCTGTGATGTAAACCCTCTCGGGAACGATGGGCGCGGCAGTTAGAGTCGTGTTTGAAGTCGCGTCATGTTGGGCGACGGATCCGCTGTGATCAATGGCTGGCTTGGTCGTGCCGTCTCTGTCCAGAGTATCGAGCTCTACAGGGACATCCGCAACATCACTGGTTCTTCGGCTCATCTTGTCCAAGGCATAGAAACCTGTGATTGCTACGCAGAGAAGGGAGATGCAGGAAAAAACTTGCCATCAGCAACTGCGGCGGCACGGGAATTGATAGCCTCAGAGGCTACATGTGGTCATGTGAATGGGTTGACATTGCTTTGAGCCTGAGGAAATGCGCGTCCTGAAATCCTTCCAGACGGTCGAGATGGCACCACGATGTATTCTGTTAACAATGATCATTGGCTGGACAAGTGGGCAGGTATCTCGAAGGATGCAGACGCAGGCTGGGCGATAGGGAGTTTTGTGGCCCTGACAGGCTGGGCGGGCAGTCCCGGCGCGCGCGGTACTGCACCTCGGGGGTTATGTAGGGAGGGACGCCCGGCCGCTGCGGTCCGTCTTCGAGGATAACTTGAATGGATTTCAAATCTGGCCTCCATTGTGCGTGCGAACGCTGATTGGCGGTTAGCCAAGACGTCGTCGACATAGGATTGCTGGGACCTGAGATGGAATGCGCCAGTTGTTAGTGGGCTACAGGCAAAAGGCGGATAATAAGGAGGGAACCTGTTGGTGGGTGGTGCAACTTGAGCGCATTACGAGGCCCTCCAAGTCCGCGACGGCGATCCCGTTACCGAGGAGCGTGCACGACTCGTCATCCACTTGGCTTGGAAAGCGACTGGAAGTTCAAACAGGAGCGTACATATGCAACTCGAATGCGTAGGAGAGGGTGGCAGTGACACGAAATCAGGGCGCTGCTCGTCAACCCGCGTCAGGTACTCTGAATCTGATTGCATGGAGGCAAAGGGCGGGCGGGATCTCCGAGTCGACGGTGAACTTGACGTCGGATATGGAGTCTGAGGACGCCCGAGTACGAAGGCGTTGCTGCGCCCCCAGGCTCCAAGCCTCCGGTCGTGCCTTCCAGCTTCGTCGAGATGACTTCGGTCACAGTGGCGGTCAATTCCAGCTTGTTGGTCATGCTTTGAGTTCCAATTCACTTGAAGAGCAGCGTAGTCCATCGAGAACCTAGACATATCCTGTACTTTTTCCTCCCGGTCAAACACGGCGACAACCTCTTCATCCTACCTATGTTTTGTACCTATTTCCGCCGCCCCTATAATTGATTGCCACCCTTTCTTTCGCCTCCTCATTCGGGGGTATTCTTGCCCTGGACCCTCTGCCCAGCCGGGGCTTGGTGCCGATCTTAGGTGGTCGTCCCCCCTGGCCGCAACCAGCAACAGCAAGCAAGGCCTTGCTTGACCACCCGTTCCCAGCGGGAAAAGTCCCCCGCGCCCTCGCATCGCATTTGACCCGCGAGCATCGAGGAATCGGACAGACAAGACACAACGCGCCCCGGCCGCCAATTCACCTGCCAATACAAACACCCACCCCGCTCGCTGGCCAGCATCCATTTCTTGGGCTGCCCGCGACCGCGCGCATCCTTGTTTACGACGTACCCAGCCTCCACGCCAAAGCCTCCCCGTCGGGCCTGCCGTCTGTCCCCTGTTTTGCTCCCCTCTCTGCCAGCCCCTCAAGACACCACACTGGCCACCGCCTGCGCCCGCCAACCCTGCGCGTCCCACCACGACTCGAACTGACTAATAACGAGCTGCGCCGCCTCTGACGCTTCCTCCCCGTCCCGTCTGTTCCAAGTTCCATCATCCCAGGCCAGGTCACTTTGCGGGGTTCAACTTCGCTTCAACCTAAGCAAGCCAGCCAGCCAGCCAGCCAGCACCCTCGACACCTACTACCCCGGCCGGCACCCCTTGTCGTCTCATACAGGCAGGGAATTCGACCCCCAAGAAAAGCATCCGAGCACTCGTCCTTTTCGACACTTCTCCTCTACCGACCGACTGACCGACCGACCGTCCGTCATTGCGTTGTTTGCGCACGTCTCGCCTTTTGCTGGCCACTGCACCAACCACGCGCGCCACTGCACTCCCATCATTAACCCGGAACCCACCCTGCCATTTCACACGTCCCGTTTCTCGCGCAGGCCGCCTGCCTCCTGAAACCCCGACCGACACATACGCCACATCACTGTCGAATCGACACGCGACCCTTTGAGCCATGTCGTGGAAACTGACCAAGAAGCTCAAGGAGACCCATCTGGGGCCCCTGACAAGCACCTTCTCCCGCTCCCCCTCGACATCCACCATCGTCGGTGACGACAAGGGCCAAGCCAGCACTGTCGCTGCCCCCTCTTCATCCTCCGCGGCTCCCGCCAATGACAACACAATCGGTATGCTTGCCACCGCGCCCACCAGCCCGCCAGCCCTGTTGCTCGTCTCCCTCGTCTCATTTCCCCTTTCCTTCTCGCCCGCTACCCGAATCGATCCTCCTTTTGCCATTTCATCCTCCTGGCCTCCTGGGTCGAACCCGAGCCAGAACCTCTGGAACCACCCTCGCTGACTTGTGCCCGCTCTGTACCAGCTGCATCCGAAGCCATGTCGCAAGCTCCCGTCATCAAGGCTCCCAAGCCCGGCATCCTCGTCGTGACCCTGCACGAGGGTCAGGGCTTCTCGCTGCCCGAGCAACACCGCGCCGCCTTTGCCTCCTCCCACCAAGGCTCCTTCTCCTCGAGCAATGTCCTCAGCGCCGCTGGCTCGGTGCGTCCCGGCTCTTCCCAGAGAGTCCCGAACTCCTACGTCAATGGCTCGTCCGGCCGCCCTCAGACCTCCGGCGGCAGCGGCTTCGGCGGCATCCCTACAAACCACGGCCGCATCTCCGGCAAATACATGCCTTATGCCCTGATCGATTTTGACAAGGTCCAGGCCTTTGTCAACTCGGTCGAAGGCACCCCCGAGAACCCCCTGTGGGCTGGTAGCAACACGCAGTACAAGTTCGATGTTTCCCGCATCACCGAGCTCGGCATCCACCTTTACATGCGGAACCCCATGGCACCTCCCGGCTCCGGCCGCAGCCAAGATATCTTCCTCGGCGTCGTTCGCATCAACCCCCGATTCGAGGAGAGGCAGCATTTCGTCGAGGACCCCAAGGCCAGCAAGAAGGACCGCGAGAAGGCGGCCGCAGAGTTCGCCGAGCGCGAGCGTGCCCAGGGCCACAGCGGCGTTGAGTGGGTTGATGTCCAGTACGGCACCGGCAGACTTAAGATTGGTGTCGAGTATGTCGAGAACAGGGCTGGCAAGCTCAAGATGGAGGAGTTTGAGCTCCTCAAGGTCGTCGGCAAGGGCAGCTTCGGCAAGGTCATGCAGGTGCGCAAGAAGGACACCAACCGCATCTACGCCCTCAAGACCATCCGCAAGGCCCACATCATCTCGCGGTCCGAGGTCGCTCACACCCTCGCCGAGCGGTCCGTCCTGGCCCAGATTAACAACCCTTTCATCGTTCCCCTCAAGTTCTCCTTCCAGTCCCCTGAGAGGCTCTACTTCGTTCTCGCCTTTGTCAACGGCGGCGAATTGTTCCACCACCTGCAGAAGGAGCAGCGCTTCGATGTCAACCGGTCGAGATTTTACACGGCTGAGCTGCTGTGCGCACTCGAGTGTCTTCACGGCTTTAATGTCATCTACCGTGATCTCAAGCCCGAGAACATCCTGCTCGACTACCAGGGCCACATCGCCCTGTGCGACTTTGGTCTCTGCAAGCTCGACATGAAGGACGGCGACCGCACCAACACCTTCTGCGGCACCCCGGAATACCTGGCACCAGAGCTCCTCATGGGCCAGGGCTACAACAAGACGGTCGACTGGTGGACCTTGGGTGTTCTGTTGTACGAGATGCTGACGGGCCTGCCCCCCTTCTACGACGAGAACACCAACGAGATGTACCGCAAGATTCTCTCCGAGCCGCTGCACTTCCCAGGCCACGACATTGTGCCGCCGGCGGCCAAGGACCTGCTCACAAAGCTGCTGAACCGCAACCCGGAGGAGCGGTTAGGTGCCAATGGGTCCGCAGAGATCAAGGCTCACCCCTTCTTCCACGCCATAGATTGGCGGAAGTTGCTCCAGCGCAAGTACGAGCCGGCCTTCAAACCCAGCGTGGTATGTATCCGGAAACAACACTCTCCCTGCTAGTTGCCACAAGCTAACTTGTTCCCCCTTTCCAGGTCGATGCGCTCGACACGGCCAACTTTGACTCCGAATTCACCAACGAGGCGCCCCAAGAGTCGTACGCCGACGGCACGGTTCTTTCACAGACGATGCAGAACCAGTTCCAGGGCTTCAGCTATAACCGGCCGATCGCGGGACTGGGCGACGCCGGCGGCAGCGTTCGCGATCCGTCCTTTGGCTCCTTTGTGGGCAGCATCCAGGATAGGCGATAGAAAGCCCACCGACCCCTCTTCCGACATGCGACGAGGTGCGGCAGCGCCGACACGGGTGGCAGGTACAAGCATTGCGCGGGGGCAGCGGATCGTAGGCACCTTTCATGTTTCATGCTTTCAGGGCCTTGATTACGGCGTTTGGGAGGGGCATTTTCCTGATTTTGTTGTGTGACGCATGCAGGAGGGGAAAACAAGAGGTAGATTCGACGGAGTGGCGGCAGGGCAGGCAATCGAGGGATTCTCACGACTCGACGGCAACAGGATGGCAAACAAAAGCGCAACCTGGCCTGCGGAGGAAGTCAAGCCAAGCCAAGCCGCGCCCGAGTCGGAGGCATGATGTGCTGGGTGGGATTCAGCCTGCCGCCACCTTTCTGCTAGAGCGTCCCGTCAATGGACCGCGACACACAAGAAATCTCCCATCAGATCGCGGTGCCATATTTTGCTGTGAATTCTTCTGGCTGCCGTCGCTGTGTGCATTTCCGACAACTCCGGCATTTCGATAGGTGCGCATAGGCGGCCGGGCGCCGTCATCGGAAATATTCACCTCGCCATGGAGCGAGCTAGACCTCCTCCCACCACGCACCGGGAACAATGAGGGATCGTGAAGTGGGGCAGGACGAGAGTGGGAGGGTGAGGATTCAATGAACATCTCCCTCCAGCCAACGCTCGCCATGACACTGCGAATGTGACTTGGGTGGCAGATAGTCACTGCTACTCCAGCCAGCTTGTCTGCAATTTTTCCGCCGCATTCCAATGGCATCTGTGCCTGTTATTCATCAACTCGGGATGGACGGCGTGGTTGATGGTGAGGAGGCCCCGGCCGGAGCGAGGAAGTCCGGCGGGGATGAGTGAGACACCCCGAAGCTTCCGTGGGGGGCAGCGAGCGAGGGGGAGAGTTTGGCTCTGTCCAGCACCTACGACGGGCGCGAGCCGCGAGGACGAGGAGACCTGACCAGCAGACACAGCTGGGTGGGCCTCCTCTGCTGCTTGCGATGGCCCGCGGGGGGTGGCCCCGATTTCCATGACTACTGCGCTCCGGACCAGGTATCGGAGCTTGGCTCCTCACAAGTTCTCGTGATGTTTTGAAACCGACTTTTCCTCTCTTCCCCTCCTCTCCCCTCTTTCTTCCATCTTCAACATTCCCTACAAACCATTGCTTGCTGCCCGTGTTGCTCTGGCCCAAGGTACGTTCGAATTGCTACCGCAGCTCTCCCGTCCAGTGAACAGGCTGCGTCTCCAGTCATCTTACCCCTCCCTCCCCCCGACAACCAGGTGCAGCAATCATATCATGCTGCAATCATGGGCTGAAGATGTCCAAATGCTCCTGCACGCCCTCCAGACAGTGGCCTGTTGTCCTGAGCCAAGTGGCGTGCTGCAACAAGCGAAGTCGTGTCGAGGTGCCCGGCGACGAGGAGCTTGAACCAAAGATGCCCCGCACCTTCGTTGCCGGAGCTTCGTCATACCAGCTGCAACGCACCTGCCCCTCCAAAAACATGCCCCTCCTTGCAGCTTCCTGCCCCTCTGCATCCCGTCCCTCGCAGAATCAATCCACCATCTTGACAAATCTATCCGCTCCTCAGAAGGAGAACCGCAAACATCTACGTTTCTTCATCTTACACGCTTCTTGAGACTTATTTCCGTCCGCTAACACGGCTTCTCCAGACAGCCGCTGACCCCGCACAACAACAAGATTCCACCCACTTGAACCTCACACCACCGCCAACATGCCCCAGGCCAGCTCTCTCCCTGCTTGGGCCGACCTGCAGGCCCACCGCGACAGCGTTGGCAAGAACTTCGTGCTCAAGGAGGCCTTTGCTGCCGACCCCGAGCGTTTCTCCAAGTTCTCCCGCACCTTCACCACTGCCGACGGCACCGACATCCTCTTCGACTTCTCCAAGAACTTCCTGACAGAGGAGACCCTCGACCTGCTCGTCCGCCTTGCCGAGCAGGCTGGCGTCGAGAAGAAGCGCGATGCCATGTTCGCTGGTGAGAAGATCAACTTCACTGAGAAGCGCGCCGTCTACCATGCCGCCCTCCGCAACGTCGGCGGCTGGGACATGTCGGTTGACTGCCAGGATGTCATGAGCGGCCCTGCCGGTGTCAACGCCGTCCTCGACCACATGAAGGAGTTTTCTGAGCAGGTCCGCAGCGGTGCGTGGGTTGGTTACACCGGCAAGAAGCTCACCAACATTGTCAACGTCGGCATTGGCGGTTCCGACCTTGGCCCCGTCATGGTCACCGAGGCCCTCAAGCACTACGGTGCCCGCGACATGACCCTTCACTTCGTCTCCAACATTGACGGCACTCACATGGCCGAGGCCCTGGCCGCCTCTGACCCCGAGACGACCCTCTTCCTCATCGCCTCCAAGACCTTCACCACGGCTGAGACCACCACCAACGCCAACACGGCCAAGTCCTGGTTCCTCGAGAAGACCAACAACGCCGGAGAGATCGCCAAGCACTTTGTTGCCCTGTCCACAAACGAGTCCGAGGTCGCCAAATTCGGCATTGACACTAAGAACATGTTCGGCTTCGAGTCCTGGGTCGGTGGCCGCTACTCCGTCTGGAGTGCCATCGGCCTGAGTGTTGCCCTCTACGTCGGATTCGACAACTTCCACAAGTTCCTGGCCGGTGCCCACGCCATGGACAAGCACTTCCGCGAGACGCCCCTCAAGGAGAACATCCCTCTCCTCGGTGGCCTGCTGAGCGTTTGGTACTCAGACTTCTTCCAGGCCCAGACTCACCTCGTTGCCCCGTAAGTTCCCTCCAACTACCCCTCGAAGGGAATCGAGATTTTGACCGACAAATAGCTTCGACCAGTACCTCCACCGCTTCCCTGCCTACCTGCAGCAGCTGTCCATGGAGTCCAACGGCAAGACCATCACCTCGGATGGTACCCCTGCGAAGTACACCACCGGTAAGAAGGCCCGAGTTGCCGCTGTGCCTCCTCCCGCCCTGATAGTCTCCTGTGCTCACACTTGTTCCTACTTCCAGGCCCCATTCTCTTCGGCGAGCCTTGCACCAACGCCCAGCACTCCTTCTTCCAGCTCGTTCACCAGGGCACCAAGCTGATCCCCACCGACTTCATCCTCGCCGCCAAGTCGCACAACCCCATCTCCGACAACCTGCACCAGAAGATGCTGGCCTCCAACTACTTCGCCCAGGCCGAAGCCCTCATGGTCGGCAAGACGGCCGATCAGGTCCGTGCCGAGGGCAGCACTCCGGAGGAGCTCGTGCCCCACAAGGTCTTCCTGGGCAACCGTCCCACCACATCCATCCTCGTCGGCGGCCACATCGGCCCCGCCGAGCTCGGCGCCCTCATCGTCTACTACGAGCACCTCACCTTCGTCGAGGGTGCCGTCTGGGACATCAACAGCTTCGACCAGTGGGGTGTTGAGCTCGGCAAGGTCCTCGCCAAGAAGATCCTGGCCGAGCTTGACCAGGAGGGCAACGGTGAGGGACACGATGCGTCCACCGGCGGTCTCATTGGTGCCTTCAAGAAGTATGCCAGCCTGTAAGTCATTTTGAAATATACACAACGAGGGAAGCAGCGGCCGAGACGTGAAGACCATTGCCGCTCGCGCATCGGGCTGAGTCTCCTCAATACAGACACAGCCGCACAAGCCGTGAAGCTGCAGATGGCGCGGGGCTTAGGTTGAAAAGCAAGGTATAGCCATGGTAGTTTGAATGCCTAATTTTACGTGTTACGTTCCAAAGACTGCCAAAACGCCCGTGTCGATGCATCCCGCCGGACACATGGTGGCATGTGTAATGACGGACGGCAGCATCTGTGGGAGGCATCGGCACCGGGCTAGCAAGCCTCGATGCATGTGAACGCCCGTGGTGTATCCGGCTCTTCCCGTGCTTCACGTTCTCAATGTTGCATCGACAGTCTCCCCCAGGATACGGAGCAGGTCGAGCACATGTTGAGGGGAGAGAAGGCGACCACAGCATGTGCCTAGCAAACTCCAACAACGACGGAGCGAAGTTTCTCATGAGAGGCCACTCGTCTAGGACAGGAATTCTGAGACCACCTGCATCCCATGACAAGCCTCTACCCCGCGCCGTCCCGCGATGCCGTTTGTCCAGCAAGCCCATCGAAAGAACATTCTCACAATCAAGCGTGCCACGGCCATCCAGCCAAGCCGCCCGGTGCCGAGTCCCCGCCCATTGATGATCCATTCCCGCCGCCCGGCGTCCTTGTTTGCCGTCGAGTCGTAGCCAGTCGGCCGGCATGCCAAGAACCACCGCAGCGCCTGGGCGCCGGGGAGGGGGAGGGGTGCAAATGTCGGGCGGACGGACGGGCTCGGGTTCCAGCGCCCGCCTGCCGCTTCGTCATATCTGGGGCTTCTCGACATGTGGGACCTCGCTGTGAGGCCTCACCTCCCAGTCAACCAGTCAGTCTCCTCACTCTCCTGTGAATGCGAAGCCCCTGAATGGCACAGCTCGCTACAGGCCTTGCGCCCGCGCAACAAATGACTCCGCCACAGTGATTGGTTACGGCCGGGGGGCGTCTCGAGACGGAGCTAAACGGATGACAATGCATCCCTATTCGTACACTGTATTCGGAGAGGGCAGAAAAGGCCGCAGATGGAGACGGCGAGGAAAATACCGGGTCGAGCGGGCCCTGTCGGGTTGCACAGTGCTGTTTTGGTGCGACATCCTCGCCCCTTGTAAAACCCCCTCTTTAATGCCGCGTCGATAAGGACATTCAGGCAGAAGAGGTTCAGTGTTCGACTTTGAACAGAGAGCCTGGTGCGTTTCCGGATGGCTTCTCTTATGCGAATCAGACCCGGGAGGCTGAGGATGGCGTAGCGTATCGGGATATCCAACTCCGGCGACGGCGATGACAGGGACAAAGCGACGAGAAGTGAACGGGTCTGACCACTACACCCTGCGATAAGGCGCTCACTGACGATACGTCCAGGCTTCAGGCTTGGTGGGCGGCCAGTAGACCCCCCTTTTGCCATGGTCGTACTGGAGGTGGTACTTAGTCAAGTCCTTCGACGTATGGATGCACATGCAGGAAGCCAAGGCCAATGCTAAGACAACGTGCGGCGAAGCAAAAATGATTTGCCACCCTCAGCGGGATTTTTGAGCGTTTTCATCTATTACGTCTGCACCATCGTGAGGTAAGACGAACGGAAGGGGCTGCGCCATGAGCCACCCGTCCGCTTCCACTTGTCGCTTGCAAGACAAATTCCTACAGCCTCCTTGAGCCTCAAGGACGACACGACGTCTGGAGGTGGTGAGTATCGAGAAGAATTCGCGGCAACAACCAAGCATAGGATTGAAAGCGAGTTTGAGTCGGGGATATTGTCAGTATGTAGGTGCATTCCAGTGAAGAGACACCATCTCGCCAGCGAAATTGATATGCATCGCGTCAGCGGGATCAGCCGAGTAGACCCGCGCTTCTTTTCATCTCGATAAACCAAGCAATGCTTTGACCACATCATATCCCCGGATTGACGCTCCCCCGGGCGTCGAAACTCTGGGGCCGGTCGGCTTGAGAGCTTGACATGTCTGCGAAGGGAAGAATCTCCTGAACATCTTGTTGGGTCTGAAAGGGGCCGTCGATCTAGAGAATCGAACGTTGACAGCTAGGTGTTGAGGGCGAAACAACGTCGCCTTGAGTTGAGCATTGTGGAGTTGGGTGTGTGTCTAGGAGCCTTGGAGAAAGGCCCCAGAGAGGCCGTGGGCACTCGAGCACCGCAGGATCGATGGTCATGTCGTCAGGCACACCTGGACCGGGCCTGATGAGTACATGACCGTATCTCCTGGTACGATAGGTTTGGCCAAGGGAGAGAGGGGCCAGTGGAATCATCATCAACACCAAAAGTCCGCGAAACCTTTGGCCAGCCCCGTGTATGGCACCAGTTCGCGCCGGCTAGTGCACCTACTCGAGGCGTGGAACCTGCGGGGTGACGCGCGATGCGGCTGGGAGGGAGGGGCATCTATGTGTCCGGCCCCATCTATTCTACTTTATACTTTCGGCTTAGTGAATGTTGCCAATTGTACGAGAAGGACGATCATCTACCTGGAGCTACTATGTGACCTGAATTTGTGCTGGTGGCTACTGTACCTACATTTTGCGGGTTTCTTGAAGACGCGGATGGCTTCCCAGGGTGATCCCAGACGGCATCAAGGAGCCACCAGCGTTCGGGATGTTTTGCGGTGTTTTGATCCCGAATGACGAGTGCCAAGACATCCCCGCGCCAAGGGGTCTTTCTCACATGCCCCCCTACTCGTACGTGCGAGTAATAGCCAAGGACGGCTTGCAGGATGAGCGCAAAGGCCCAAGCGCTTCTGCACAATGTATGTATCGTCCTTTGGATCTCCGGGGGCCCGTTGAGACGAGACCGACCTGCCAGCCAGGGGTCCGATGCTGGGCTGGGCTGGGGCGGCACGACGTCGGGCTTGTGGGAGCGGCGGCACTTTGACCGGCGCCATGAACCATCACTAGCGGCAAGTAGCACAGGGCCGGGTGTGCGACGTCACTCGTCACACAAAGCACGGAGCCGGGCGGCGCTAGGGGTCGGGCGGCAGGAACAGGAAAATGAAGTGTGCGGCGTATGACGATCTCTCCCGGCCGATGTCCGTCCAATGTCGATGGGCGAGCCAGCGGCGGTGGACGGACCAGCAAGACACCGCTTCTTTGAATGTTGGACGAAGAATGATGTTGATGTCAAAATGCCGGGTCCCGTATCGTCAGCTTCAAACTGCCCATGTGCCCATGCTACGATAGTTGGCCGCCCAGAATGAGATGCAGTGCAGTGGTCCAAGGGTCGCTGCTGCAGGTGCCCTTGGACGCAAGGACTCAGAGGGCGGGATAATCACCGGAACGTCGGGCTTACTGTCCGCATCATGAAATGTCACAGACAGGATATCACCAAGATGCTTCAACAGTTGTCGTGTCCGAGTCAGCGTTCATCGCCCACAGGATCCCGATGGTGTTGATCAACGCCATAACTGGTCGTCGATGCGCCTGACGATCAAGACCCTCTCCGACTTTCTTGATCACACATGGAAAACGGAAATGGCGGCGGGGGCGCAACTTTGGCAAAAGGGTCCATCGTGATAGAGGGGTGGAATCCGAAAGACGTTGATTGATTGGTATCGGGGCTGTTTGCGGCCTTTCCAGCCGACCATGGATGGACCCCCTGCCTTCAAGAGCAAACCAACTGAACCTGCGGGTTTGGCGCGCATGGCGGAACGGACTCAACGGCGCGACCGCCGTAATCGTACTGGACGGCTGCGTCCGCGTCTGCGCCCGAGTCTCACCCAATTACATTTGTCCACCAAGACCACTCTCCTCCTGGCTGTGCAGAGGCGAGACGCAGATCATGTGCAATCACGAGAAAGGCGTGGCGGCGGATCACCTGTAGCGTGATGCTGTTGGACAGTTTGGGCGGGCNGCGGGCATCCCGCCGAGACGGCCTGCGAGCGCCGGACAAATTCACGGCTACCAGGGACATCGGAGTTGGTGTCGAGCATGAGGCGATCAGCGACACGCATGCCTTTGAGATAACAGGGGACGAAAGTCGCTCATCAACTCTCTGAAAGTGCAAACACCCAAATCGAGACAGATACTGGCCGAAGTAGCACCACTATCACCCGATTTCCAATGACCTTTCGCTGTGACCACAGACGGGACAAGGACAAGTCGGGCCCGGAGCTGGTGCGTGAGCCGCATCTTCAGGGTCCTGAACCAGAGCGAGTACCCTGGATTCACCCAAGCGACATGGTCCGTCCTGCCTGGGCGGACCGATGCCGTGTCACTCATTTCGTCAACCGGCATAATGAACCGCAGGGCCGACAGCATTCCTGCGGCGAGGCGAAGCCTTCTCCGGCTGATGACACGGTATCGTCAGCAATGATGCCACCGTGACAGGACAGAGGGCGATGATGAAAGCCCCCCCGCCAACCCACCTGGGATCCAGACCATGACGGTGGCCTTGCTCCCAGCAGTGCGGCGTCATAATACAGCCCGCCCCATAGACCCAGAGACAGGCACCGACGTTCTTTGTCACGGAGTCAAGGGACGGCGTCAGTGGGCAAACCAGGCCGCGTTCGTTAGATAACCCCCTCTGTGGAGCCGGACACAGTGGGCGGGATCCTCGTTGGCTCGTCGAGGCAAATGTGATGGCGCTAGGTGCTCTCACGGTAAGGCCGGGCCAGTTTCATACTCCATAGTGGTGCAAGCTGGGCGGAAGAGGTTCGCGGTGGGAGCCTCCGTTGCGTCCCTTGAGGGGGTCGGTTTAGAATCTCTCGAGCGACGGAGCCCCCGCAGTACCCTTGGTCGAGTCCATGATGGCATCAGACACCTCCCGCTACCTTTTTCAGGTATAGCGGTACTTCCTGCAGGGACCAAGCCGCGACCCTGTTGGCCACTCGGGGGGGTCAGCTATGGAGTTTTTGCTCGTCAGTGGATCCACCCCGTGTGAGCAATGCGCCTTCCCATCCCTCTGACGCCCCCCCAGACCAGGCTAACAGGGAAGTACCTACGTACCCCAGGACCCGTATCGCATCACACTGAGGCATCTTGCGGCGGCCCGTCGATGAGTTCAGTGGCACTTGTTTGACTTGGTCCGTCGATGCCTCCTTCTATAAGTACAGCCGCCTTTCCCGGCCTCCCCGTTTGCGGATAGAAATTGTCGTCACTTTTCCCTGCTCCTCCAACCCAAGGATTGTCTCCATTGAACTTTGATCTCGTCTCCTACCTTGAGAATCTTCATCACCTACCCTATCGAGTCCACAGCCCCTCCCCCGCAATCCACCATGGCTCCCACCCTCACCAAAAAGGCAGTCCACTTCGGTGCCGGCAATATCGGTATGTGGCCCTCTGATCCCCAAGCCATACAATCCGATGGGAGACATGACAACTAACTCTTCGTACAGGCCGTGGCTTTGTTGCTTGCTTCCTCCACAACTCTGGCTATGAAGTCGTCTTCGCGGATGTTGCCGACTCTTTGATCGACCAGATCAACGCTACCCCGTCGTACAAGGTCATCGAGGTTGGAACCGAGGGCACCTCGGAAAACGTAATCACAAACTATCGCGCCATCAACTCCAAGACACACGAGGCAGAGCTGGTTCAGGAGATCGCTACCGCGGATGTCGTCACATGCTCCGTCGGCCCGAACATCCTGAGGTTCATTGCCCCCGTCATCGCCAAGGGTATCGACCAAAGGTCAGACGACATGAAGCCCGTCGCCGTCATTGCCTGCGAGAACGCCATTGGTGCCACCGACACCCTTGCCTCCTTCATCAAGGACCCCAAGAACACTCCCGAGCACCGTCTCGAGTCTCACGGCCAGAGGGCCCACTACGCCAACTCGGCCATCGACCGCATCGTGCCTGCTCAAGACCCCAACCACGGCCTGAACGTCACCCTCGAGAAGTTCTTCGAGTGGGTTGTCGAGTCTGGTCCCTTCACCAAGGAGTCCCACCCCGACATTCAGGGCATTAACTGGGTTGACCACCTTGCGCCTTACATTGAGCGCAAGCTCTACACCGTCAACACTGGCCACGCCACCGCGGCTTACCATGGCTACAACCGTAGCAAGCGCACCGTGTACGACGCGCTGCAGGACAAGGCCATCCTCGCCGAGGTCCGCAAGGCTCTCGAGGAGACGACAAGTCTTATCGTCGCCAAGCACGGCATTCCCCTCGACGAGCAGAAGGCGTACGCCAACAAGATCATTCGCCGCATCGGCAACCCTCACCTGGAAGACGCTGTCGAGCGTGTCGGTCGCGCCCCGCTCCGCAAGCTGAGCCGAAAGGAGCGGTTCGTCGGACCTGCCGCCGAGCTTGCCGAAAAGGGCGAGCCGTGTCCCGGTCTCCTCGATGCTATCGAGATGACTTTCCGTTTCCAGGATGTTGAGGGCGATGACGAGTCCAAGGAGTTGGCGAAGATCATGTCGGAAGAGACTCCGGATGAGATTGTGCGCAAGGTTTGCGGCATCCAGTCGTCTGACAAGCTGCACGCCCCGCTTGTCGAGATTGTTCGCAAGGTTCAGGCCGACGCTGAGGACTGACTGGCCGACACTCCGTCGAAGCTGTGAAGTGCGCGGTTGATGAGTCTGCTATCGCGCGGCAGATTGTTTTCCTATTTTTGCGTCATGATACCCCTACACATGACGCTTTTCATACAATTTCTTATTGGGTTGTCACGGCTGAGTTCAGCCGCGACCGGAAGCAGGCGTCTGGGGGTTTGCGATACAGAGCCAGATCTTCGGACTGGGTTGCGCTGCTGCTAGATCCATTTGATAGTGCATCAGGAACACGCAGCGTGCTAGTAAATGAAGCAAATTCCTTCTCAATTTCTCGCGGACCAATCGAGCAAGTGATGATAATGACATAAGTGTGTTTACCTGCTGTGGATGTTGGCTCGCTTGGCAACAGAAAAATCTCTGGTCAATGTTGCCGACGTCTACAGGAGGACTTCATGATGGCATCGGGCAGATTGGGGTGCCATGGCCAAGCAAGCGGGTGACAAAAAAGATGAGACTCCTTGCTGGGCGACTACCAGGTATTAGCGTCTCATTTATTATGTCACCCGCCTGCCAAGGTCCCGGCTGGAGGGCCCACCAAAAAACCGCACGGACCATGCGTGGGCAAGTGCAGCAGCGGTGCGTGCACCTGGCGGCATGTGGACGTTGATGCCTTAGTAGCCCCCCTGCCACAAGGACACTTTTCAGGCACCAACTTTTAATCGGCCGCCTCTGGAAGACACATCTGACCAAGCTACCACATGGCCCAAAATTGAGGCTACACCACAGCTCTGGAAACCTGCCACGACTCGATCGTCGACGACCTCTTCCATCCACCCACCCACCGGCCCTTTCCTTCGGCTTGCAGCTGCCTGGGCAAACACAACACTCGAATCCATCACTCGGGGCCATTGGGTGAACGATCATTTCGAGCTCCCTCTTGCACATCATCAGCTGCCGACCCCGCTGCTCGACCCCTTTCCCCCAAAGCTGGTGACGACCTCGCCCACAATGAGAATCGATGCGAAGGTGCGACATGCCATCCCGGTCTTGGGAGCCCGATTCAATCGACCCAAAAGCTAACTCCCAGGTCCAGCGGCAATTGTTCGCTCGCAGCGAGCGAGTGAAGGGCATCGACTTCCACCCTCAGGAGCCATGGATCCTGACCACGCTGTACTCGGGTACGCTGCCCCGTGTTGCCGCTCCTCCCTGCTGCTAGCCTGCGCACCGAACAATCTGACACTGATCGATAGGCCATGTCTACATCTGGTCGTACGAGACCCAGCAGATCGTTAAGACCTTTGAGCTCACCGATGTCCCTGTCCGCGCCGGCCGATTCATTGCGAGGAAGAACTGGATTGTCTGCGGCTCCGATGACTTCCAGCTGCGCGTCTACAACTACAACACCTCGGAGAAGATCACGTCCTTCGAGGCGCACCCCGATTACATTCGCGCCATCGTCGTCCACCCGACGCAGCCCTTCGTCCTCACCGCCTCGGATGACATGACCATCAAGCTCTGGGACTGGGAGAAGGGATGGAAGTGCGTGCGCGTCTTCGAAGGACACGGCCACTACGTCATGGGCCTCGCAATCAATCCCAAGGATACAAACACCTTCGCCTCGGCCTGTCTCGATCGCACCGTCAAGATCTGGAGTCTGGGCTCTTCGACACCGAACTTCACCCTCGAGGCGCACGAGACCAAGGGTGTCAACTACGTCGACTACTACCCCCACTCGGACAAGCCATACCTCCTCACCACCTCCGACGACCGAACCGTCAAAGTCTGGGACTACACCACGAAGTCTCTGATCGCTACCCTCGAGGGCCACATGAATAATGTCTCCTTTGCCTGCTACCACCCCGAGTTGCCCGTCATCATTTCTGGTTCGGAGGACGGCACTGTGCGTCTCTGGCATGCCAACACATATAGGTTCGAGCAGAGCCTCAACTATGGTCTTGAGCGTGCCTGGTGTGTCTCGTACCAGAGGGGAAAGCAGGGCATCGCCGTCGGCTTCGACGATGGCCTCGTTGTCGTCAAGCTGGGCCGCGAAGAGCCCGCCGTCTCGATGGACGCTTCCGGCAAGCTCATCTGGGCCCGGCACAACGAGGTCATCTCAGCCATCATCAAGGGCGGAGGTAAGTCGAGCCATGCTTCACGCTGGGTCATTTCAGAGAGTGAGACTGACAGCCGATGCAGATGCTACCGTCAAGGACAACACCCCGATCACGCTCTCCACCAAGGATCTCGGCACCTGCGAGGTCTACCCCCAGACACTCCTGCACTCCCCCAACGGACGGTTCGTCGCTGTCTGCGGCGACGGTGAGTACATTATCTACACTGCCCTGGCATGGAGGAATAAGGCCTTTGGTTCCGCTCTGGACTTTGTCTGGGCGTCCAAGGAGAACAGCAACGACTTTGCCATCCGCGAATCTGCGACGAGCGTCAAGGTGTACAAGAACTTCACGGAAAAGACTGGAGGACTCGATGTTGGCTTCCAGGCAGAGGGCCTCTCCGGCGGCGTCCTCCTTGGTGTCAAGGGACAGGGCGGCATCTCCTTCTTCGACTGGGCCAGCGGCGGTCTGGTCAGGCGTATCGAAGTCGAGCCCAGACAGGTATGGATGGAACTCAGTATTTCGCGATTAATCCGCTGACATGCGACAGGTCTACTGGTCCGACAGCGGCGAGCTCGTTGCGCTTGCCTGCGACGACTCATGCTACGTCCTGCGGTTCTCTCGCGAGGCGTACGTCGAGGCCCTGAACGACGGGCAGGTGGATGACGACGGTGTTGAGGCCGCCTTCGAGGTCATTACCGACATCAACGAGAGGTATGATTGTGTTGGAGATCGGAGCAAATGACAACCAGCTAACAGATTGTTCAGCGTGCGGACAGGAGAGTGGATCGGTGACTGCTTCATCTACACCAACAGCACAAACCGTCTCAACTACCTCGTCGGCGACCAGACCTACACCGTCTCGCATTTCGACCAGCCCATGTACATCCTCGGATACATCCAGCGCGACTCGAGAATCTACCTCGCCGACAAGGACGTCAGCGTCACGTCCTTTGCCCTCTCGCTGCCTGTCCTGGAGTACCAGACCCTGGTGCTCCGCGGCGACATGGACACAGCCGAGGAGCTCCTGCCGACGATCCCTGCGGATCAGATGAACAAGATTGCGCGATTCTTGGAGGGACAAGGTCACAAGGAGCTCGCCCTGGAAGTGGCCACGGACCCCGAACACAAGTTCGAGCTTTCTCTGGCCCTGAACCAGCTGGATATTGCCCTGGGGCTGGCCAAGGAGGCCGATGTGGAGCACAAGTGGAAGACAGTGGGCGATGCGGCCCTTGCCGCCTGGGATGTTGCCCTGGCGCAACAATGCTTCACCCACGCTCGCGATCTTGGGTCTCTTCTGCTTCTCTACTCCTCCACCTCGGACCGAGAAGGCCTGACGAAGCTGGCCGAGCAGGCGCAAGAAGCTGGTGCACACAACGTCGCATTCAGCGCTCTGTGGCTCATCGGCGACGTCGAAGGCTGTGCCGAGGTTCTGGCCAAGACGGGCAGGCTCGCAGAGGCAGTACTGTTCACCCAGACATACAAGCCCAGCTTGACAGCGGATCTCGTTGCCAAGTGGAAAGACAGCCTGGACAAGAGCAAAAAGGGCCGCGTGTCGAAGCTGCTTGGTGCCCCTGGCGAGGACGACGATCTGTTCCCCGAGTGGGATGAGTACCTGAGGTTAGAGCGTGAGGGGGGTCCTGTCACTGAGGCGCCAACTCAGCCGGCGGCAAAGGCCAACGGTGCGAGCGATGACGAGTCGGACGATGCCGAGGCCGACGAGGAGACCAGCGAGTAGGGATGGCACGGAAAGAAGGGGGCACAAGAAGCATGCTTGGGATCAAAATAAGGTCTAGAGATCATGCCGACGTTGACAGGAGGCGTTGATGGTAATGATCATGCGTATCTACTAGTAACGGGACACACCATTTGCTGTGACCAAGGTTTCTGTGCAGGGGGGCAGCGTGGCGCGATTTCCCCTTTCCAGCCGTGGGCGCTATCGACGCCTAGAATCAGTGCTTGGCCAATGGCTGATTCGGCATGTTCAGCTGGCAACAGGGGATGATTGTTGATACCGGTATGCCTCATCGTGCGCCGTCGAAGCGCCGCCCAGTGTCGCACGAGGGCTTTGATTGTAGGTGCCACTCCTATTTGACTCGTCCCTGCAACCGGATGTGCCCTTTGGAAACTCGTACTCCCAACGTCTTGCCACATTCACGCAATATGCCGATGACAAAACCGCCGTCCAGACACGCCCCCATGGAGGCCGTGATGCTGCCCGAGAGGCCAGTTTCCAGTCAGATGGGGGACCAGCCGGTCGTGTCGAAAGCTCCAGTGTGTCCCGTTCTCCGTTCTCCGGCACTGATCTACCATACTGACGAGGCATGCGCAGATCGCCGAGCCAAGACCCGATGCCGAACCGAACCTGACACTTCGCGGAAGGGGGATGTCGCTGGGCTTTGATTGTTGCGGAGGAAGCTGCCGGTTTCACAAATCCTGCTGCTGAGGATGGAGGCAGTTCCAGACATCCTGAGCCTGGCATGGGGCGGACACACTGGGGGAGAGAAGTGTAGCTGTAGCTACCGATAGTGGAATTGTTGATGTTGCTGTGTGAGCCCTCACCTGCCCGAGCCTCCATTTTCCGACGCGGAGACGGCATCTTCTTACAGCTTGCTGTCTTTCCAGACCGCCTTTCTCTTCTCCACGAAACTCAGAACGCCTTCCCTCATGTTATCCGCCCCCTCCATGGCTTTGTAGATGGTTCCCTCTACCCGCTTCGTGGCAGGCTGGGGGTCCTCGGCTCCCCAACCCGTCAGAAGGCCTTCCCGAGTAACAATGACAGCGTCGGGAGAGTTGTCAGCCAGCCTGGCGGCAACGTCGAGTACGCGCTTGAGGAGGGCATCCTTGTCGCCTTCAATGACCTCGTTGACGATGCCCCATGCCTCCATCTGTCTGGCAGTGTACATGCCGCCTAGCATGGACATCTCGCTGGCTCTTTGGCGGCCTAGAGTGCGAATGAGGCGAGGCAGCGCTCCGGCGATGGCGACGACACCTCGCGTCACCTCGGGAAGGCCAAACTTTGCCGACTCCAGCGCATAGATGAGGTCGGTATTGACGACCATTTCAAACCCACCACCAAGACAAAGGCCGTTGACGGCAGCAATGATGGGCTTCTTGCCGCGGCGATTGGAGATGCCGCCAAAGCCACCATCGGCAGGCCATTTTTGTGCGGGTATGGGCCTCGCTGCGTCTCCTGGCTTCGGCGCAGCAATGCTTTTGATGATGGATGCTGGGTTGCGAACGGGCGACGCGGCGGACTTGGCGGCGGCGTCATTATTGTCATGCCACTCTTTCAGGTCAGCGCCGGCGCAAAAGGCGCGTCCTGTGCCAGTGATGACAGCGGCGCGGAGATGCGGCTCGGCATCGTACCAGTCGAAGAGCTGCAAGAGAAAGGGGTGCTGGGTGGTTGGGATAGCATTGAGCTGCGCAGGTCGATTGAGGGTGACCAGCATAACATGGGGAATGGGGAACGTGACGAGAACGTTGGGAACGGGCGGTGGCGATGAGATCCGGGGGGCGGCCTGGCCTGCCCGGGTGCCAGTGGGAGACATGGTGACGATCGGACTCGGGGTGCGTTGCCTCGCGGTGTTCGTGGTGCAGTTAAGATTCTGGGGCTGCCTTGTCACAAGAAAGGCCTCTAGTGTTCACGAGATGCAGTAAAAGATGCCAAATGAGTTGGATACTTAGGAACGGCGGTCGCCATAAGATCGTCCCTGGTCGGGCTGATCGGTGCCGTCGAACCTCGGCTTGCAAATCGCCTCGTTCAGGGGGCGTGCGGGGTGCAGGAGTAGCGCTGGCCAGGGCACTGGATTGTGCGGGGCATCACCAACAAGCAAGAGGGGAACCTCTTCTCGAGAATGTGTTCTAACTTGCTCTGCGTCTGGTCCTTCTACAAATACTCCGCCATATCGATCAGCACTTCTTGCCTACGCCGAAAGAAGATGCTGGCGTGAGTTTCATCTTCGATCCTGAGATGAGCGCCTTCGCCCAGCCTCTTGGCGATCTGGACCCCGTGATTCAGGGGAACAAAAGTGTCTTGTCCCCCATACCACAGCCGGACAGGACGGGTGGTACGAATGTCCTCGAGGCGGAAGCCAAACTCTGTGCCTAGCAGGTGGCCATCATGACTGACGCCGTCGATCCCCTGGGCGTACACCTCCCGGCTGGTGGCGATCAGACGCCTTGCCACCGTCTCGTTTGTCCATATGTCGAGTTCTTGTTCCGGAACATTTGCCTTGTTCTTCTCGGCCGCTCGAAGCATCTCGTCCAGTCGTGCCTCATCCGAGAGGTGAAAACGCCCCTGTCTGTGAAAGAACCACGCAGCAAGCCGGGGGGCATACCGCCAACCGAACGTGAACCCGACCCAGTGAAACCACCCAGCGCCGCTCATGCCAATATCAGGCGGCCCAATACCACACACGATCGCCACGCATCGGAGGCTGTCAGGGTTCATTTGCGCTGCGCAAGCAAGTGCGAAAGGCCCGCCGCCTGAGACGCCCTGTGCCCCGCGTCAGAGTCAGCAGATGGTTTCAATTGCACACCGAGCAGGGGCTGCACTGACCATGACCCCGTATGTTTCCAGCTTGAGATGTTGAGCCAGTTGCCTCAAATCATCTGCATGATTGAGAATTGTACGCCCGAGCTGCGGAGAGCTGAGGCCAATCCCGGGTCTGTCCGCTGCAATAATCCGGACGCCAGCTTCAAGAGCTGCCTCGCTCAGATGGCCAGCTTCGACTCGACAACCAGGAAGGCCGTGGCAGTAAATGATTGGCTTCCCAGTCAACAAGCCAAACTGCGCATAGCCAAGATGACGACCATCAGAAAGTATCAAGACGTCGGATGCATCGTCATTAAGGCCCATCGTGTCTTCGTGACGTCCATGTTCAGACGACTGGCTCGGGCCGTCAACATTTTGGCGGCCATTGCCGAGGAGCCCCTTGAAAAAGTAGGGGAAAGACATATTGACTTAAAGGGAAGACCAGTAGATATGATCGAGAGGTCAAAAGTTCACGAACAAGGTCTGTGGTGGACGACCATCCAGATACAACAGGCGTGATGTCAATGGGATCGTATGTGGCATGCCAGAAGGTTGCTTACAGGTAAACTATCTTCTGACCTAAGATTTCCGGATGGCTCGGTAAGGCGTAGGCCACAGGTAAGCCTGCATACAAGCTTGGGGGGAGGGATCTGCAGTGGTTGGTTGACTCTACCGGTTGATTGACCGCGGCGGTTGGTAGATTGCAGCGGCCGATGGGAGTACCTCCAGCCAGTGAGACACCTACTCGTAAGTAGGCACGGAGAATGGATCATGACTGCACGAGGCCGCCTCTTTCGTGGCTGACATGAGCCTCCCGTGATGCAAGCTGCCTCTGTGGGATGGGGCGTGAGTCACTGGACGAAGGGCAGCTTCATGCTGCTGCATCATCTGGGTTGTTGTTCCCCGTCGTGCACCGAAGTTTTACCTGCATAAGGCCGTGGACAAAATTAGATTAGTGACGGAAAACGCCTCGCGATGGGAGGTGTGGCAGCCCACCTACATCCGGGCTTAAGACCGACCTGAATGGCTTCACCAAAGAATGTTGGCATTACAAATCGACGAGTCCGAAAAAGAAGCTCGGAACAAGTAGGTAGCCTAGCAAAACAATCACGGCAGGTGAGATCGGTCGAATGAGACATCATGGTATTAGCGACCACCAAAGGCGAGGCAAGTATAAATATCTGTGAGTGCCCCCCCATGGCTTTTCTCTTTTTCTACTTCCCATAACATAGGCCATCAATCTCTGTCGCGACTGGACCCCGTTCATTAACATCCCCTTTGGCACCAGTTCATCTCAGCAAAATGCCATCCTTCGTAATCACTGGGGCTCGTACAGGAATCGGGCTGGAGTACGTCCGTCAACTCGCCCCCCGCCCAGACCACACCATCATCGCACTCGTCAGAAATGACACAGCCAATATGACCAGCCTTAAACGCATCATCTTGGACGCCCAAGCCCGCGTGATCCTCGTCGAATGCGATCTTTCATCATCTGAGTCCATCAAATCTCTCCCCGCCCGTCTTCCGCGGGACCTCAGACTCGATATCGTCATACAAAACGCAGCCGTCCTCCTCTCAGGTTCCTATGAAGAGTCGACCTTGAACATTACTCCCGACTCTCTGAGGGCGCACTTTGAGACAAACGTTATAGGACCGGCACTTCTATTCCAGACGCTTGCGCCTTTCCTTAACCACGGTGCCGTGGTCGCCAACATTACATCAGGTGTTGGAAGCATGACAATGCTATCCAGAGGCCAAATAGCGGCGCAGATACCGGCATACAGCATGAGCAAGGCTGCACTCAACATGCTTACAGTTCACCAAGCAGAGCCGCTCAAGGGCAAGGCGATTGTGGTCTGCGTCGATCCTGGTCATGTGAAAACCCAGATGGGTGGCCCGGGGGCGGTGATGGAGGTGGAGGATAGCGCGAAGAACGTCGTGGCAACTTTGGGGCAGCTCAGACAGGAGGATAGTGGAAAGTTCTTGCTCTATAACGGAACAGACCTCCCATGGTAGACAGACATCTTGGCAGTTGGGACCCCCATATGTTGTCGAGAACTGCCACATGTTGAAAGACCGCAGACCGGGGCTCAGAATATACCTATAAACCGTGTTTGGCCCATCTAGATCTGCTGTGCTCCAGCCTCTTCTTCAGTCCAAGTCGGATAATCCACGTAACCTATTTCTCGGATACCATCCCAGCTCCCATAGAACCTGCTCCGGTCAAAATTGTGCAGAGGGTTCCCCAACCTGAGCCGCTCGGGAAGGTCAGGGTTGCTAACAAACCACCTCGCAAATACCACCGCATCCCACCCAGCTTGCACTGCGTCAGTCAAGTTGTCCGCGTCCCAGCCGCCACGGCTGATGCAGGGGATACCCTCTTTGGAGATGATGGTGCGGAAAGGGTGATTAGAGATGTCAAGCAAACCCCATGAGTCTCGAAAACCACTCTTGTCTGCTTCGATGCGGTCTGTCCTGGGCTCGATGAAGTGGACGTAGGACAGCTTCTCGTTGCCGGCATACGTTGAAGCAAGCTTCTCGCAAAGATACGACCATGTTTCGACACGTTCGGTGCCAAAAGTCCCTTGATACAGACACGTAGGCTCAAGGCGAATGGCTACGCTGGCCGCCCCGATGGCTGACACAACAGCAGCCACCAGATCCAGAGGGAACTTGCATCGAGCCTCCGGTGAGCCTCCGTAGTCATCGCGGCGAACATTGATGTTGGAGTGAAGAAACTGGTCGATGACTCGAGAACGTTAGTGCTGGACGGCCATGGAATGGTAAAACTCACGATTGCCGTTGCCTCCGTTGAGCTCCACGCCGTCGAAACCAATCTCAAGGGCCAGCCGAGCAGCCTTGACAAAATCCGCAATGGTATTTGCCATGTGCGTCTCTGTCATCGCCGTGGGAGGAAATTCCCGGTAAGCAACCTGGTCCCCTTCGGACGTTCGAAAGGGAAATTTTTCGTCAGTCTCCCAAACAGTAACGTCCCTCACCCACTTCTGGCGCACCCCCCCATTTAGCGCACCCCAAAATCCCTCACCGCCACTTCAACCTACCACCTTTAATCCACGATATTATCACCAATTTCTATAGGATTTTACTCATAATTAATAAATCACTACTTCATCTCAAGATGTCCGTATATACCGAAGACGAGATCAACCAGGCTCTACAAGAGATTAGAAACGGNNNNAATCTATCCGAGCAGCCGCGCGGACGTACGGGGTTCCAGAGTCTACCTTACGACACCGGATCCGAGGTACACAGTCCAGGGCTACTATATTTACAAGCCAGCAGAAGCTATCCCAGACCCAGGAACAGCAGCTAGCCAGCTGGATTCAGGTCCAAGCCTCCCTAGGGCTCCCCCCGACGTACGCGCAGGTTAGGGATTTTACTAAGCGTATCCTACGTCTACGAGGAGGATTACTAACCCTTAGGAAGAACTAGTTCTAAGCTTTCACCCGTCGAAACCCTTTAATAAAGGTCCAGCGCGCTAGGCTAATTAATTCCTAGCGTATTAACGGAGCGTCGACTAACGTTATCAGGACCTAGTTCAAGCACCTCGCCGTCGACCAGATCAGGGATATTAAACTAGCTAACCGATATAATATAGACGAGACCGGTATCCTCGAAGGTCGAGGGTCTAACGGCCTGGTCCTGGGATCCGCGGAGAGTCGGAATCTATAGAAAAAACAGCTAGGGTCGCNGACCGGTATCCTCGAAGGTCGAGGGTCTAACGGCCTGGTCCTGGGATCCGCGGAGAGTCGGAATCTATAGAAAAAACAGCTAGGGTCGCAGGCCTGGATCACTCTATTAGAGTACGTCAGTACTATAGGATCTACGATCCCACCGCTTGTTATTTACAAGGGTAAGTCAGTCTAACAGTAGTGGTTTCCTTTAGATCTATAACCCTATACCGGCTGGAGATTCCACGTAATAGATAACGGATGGACCGATAACGAGACGGTAGTCTACCAGCTCCGGGATATCTTCATCCTATCCACCCAACCGACCGACCCATCTACGACCCGGTTACTCGTCCTGGACGGCCACGGTAGCCACGAGTCTACGGATTTCATATATCTCTACTATACGCACTAGATCNTATCCACCTAACCGACCGACCCATCTACGACCCGGTTACTCGTCCTGGACGGCCACGGTAGCCACGAGTCTACGGATTTCATATATCTCTACTATACGCACTAGATCTATCTACTTTATCTACCTCCACACACGTCCTACGTCCTGTAACCGTTAGATCAATCCGTTTTCGGACCCTTAAAGACAGCCTACAGAAAGGAGCTAGGATTTCTAGAGTAGTAGAATAATTCTATAGTTCTAGGTAAACGGAACTTTCTTAACTACTACCGGAAGGCTCGCTANAGAAAGGAGCTAGGATTTCTAGAGTAGTAGAATAATTCTATAGTTCTAGGTAAACGGAACTTTCTTAACTACTACCGGAAGGCTCGCTAGTTAGCCCTTACAGCGTAGAACATTAAGGCGGGTTGGAAATCAACGGGTCTATGGCCGGTTAATACAGCCAAGCCCCTTATAAGTCCTCTACTCCTCCACGAATCCAGGAACGGGTCTACGACCGTCAATCCAATCCTTAATCGAGCCCTTGGGTCTACACCTATCCCGCAGTAGGATGTAGCTTTATCCTCGGTTAACTAGTCGACGCCCAGGAAGGCCCTAGATCTACGTGACCAGCTAGGTCAGTACAGCCGCCTGGATCAGCCTAGTAGTACGTAACGGCTACTCTTCCGGAAGGTCCAAAAAGGCTTCGAAGAGAAGGACTATCAACTAGCTACTCTACAGCGTAGGGTGGAAGCTCTTAAGCAGCAGGTTGAATCCATACGACCGAGGAAAAAGAAGAAGGTCCAGATTAGCCCGAATTCCAAGTTTGCGGACATCGAGGCTATCCACCGGGCGCAGGTCGACGCAGGTGATAGATCTNAATCCATACGACCGAGGAAAAAGAAGAAGGTCCAGATTAGCCCGAATTCCAAGTTTGCGGACATCGAGGCTATCCACCGGGCGCAGGTCGACGCAGGTGATAGATCTAATAATACAGCTGAATCCAGCGACTCTGATTTACCTAGTAAAGCAGAGGACTGTATTGTTGTGGGATCGCAGGTGGTGGAAAAAGAAGGCTGAATGTAGTGGTGGTTTTTTGATGGGTGGATTTTGGGGTGCGCCAAATGGGGGGGTGCGCCAGAAGTGGGTGAGGGACGTTAGCACTGGCGCTGATAACCTCCCGCCCCGTCCGTGCGGGATGGTTGCCCTCCCAGCATGCCAAACCTGTGCGTAGATGTATCCGCCCTTGTCATGAACGGCTTGGACGACTTTCTTCCATCCCTGAGCCTGAGCCTCATGAAATAACCCAGGTACATGAGGCATTCCGCTGGCTTCCAATGAGGGGGAATGCCCTCGGTGACGATTAAGCCACCGCGAGACGCTCTTTGGCCGTAGTACAAGGCCACAATCTCATCGGGAATCCACGTTCGATCGACTCCTTTGAGCGGAACACCTCTGTTCCGAGTCATGGGAGCCATGACGACTCGATGCTCGAGGGTAATGCGGCCATTTGCGATGGCAAGGGGCGTGAACACACCTGGTGGGACGGTCATGTTGGGTATCTGGGCGTCACAGACGGGGTGGCTTGGAAAGATCAAGTTGCTAGAATCCTTCATCCTAGGATTCAAGATATCGCAGGTTGGACCGGGCGATATCGGCCATCCTGACAAAAGATGGCGAAAGGTTCAGTCGAAATGTCGCAACCTGACGATGTGGCCATTGGGCTGGCTGGGTCCGTCCGGGGCTCCGCTGAGAGATCCAACTGCTGGCGCCCTGCAATGAGTGGCAATGGCAGCGTGCCTAGCCGCACCCGACCCCGCGACCTGTGACCCATTGAAGCTGCCTCTACGAACCATGCAACTGTTGCGCCTGGAACATTCAAGTTGTCACTCCTGGAGCTCAAGGTCTGAGTTCCATTCGAGATAGCCTCGCAATTTGTACACACACACATCTCACCCGGTCACGATCAGGCCCCGCTAGCCGCGGCCGACGCGGCAAGGGTCATCTGGTACATCCACCACAGCTCCAGCACGCTTGCCACAGCCATGAGCTCCCACTGCTCCCCCAAGGTCCCCGTAAGGCCCGTGCCGATAAAGGAGAACCGTAGGGGCTTGGTCATGCTCCAGCCCTTGACGTTGTTCGCCGCCACCGCGACGACCTCGCGCCCATCGCTGGCGAACCCTGCCTCCCGATCCTTTCGTTTGCCGCCCTCGCCCATATCAGGACCAGTGATCCAAACCAGTTTCCACCCCGACGATATCTTACTTCCATCGTTTTGCATCCGCACTTCGTCGCCCGTCGATGTACGCCATTGAAAAGTCTCCTCCTGCGACGGAAGTTCCTTGCCATGCTCGTCGTGGCCCCGGGCGGGAACACGCATGGTAAAGGTGTAGTGCCAGTGTCTCCAAGTCTCGAACACGTAGCCTGCCTTGATTTCGAGGGGGCCCAGCGGCGATTCCGTCCTGGCGGGGAGGGTGATGATACAGTCTTGCGTTTTGTTTGCCTTGACAGGCCCGACCTGTGCCAGCATGGGGTGGTCGTCCGTCGGACCGTCGTAAATGGTAACGGGGGGCTTCAGTGCGAACCAGCCCCAGTTGGTGGATCCAGCAAACAGCTTCTCGTCTCGCGACGGACCAAGGTGGAATTTGCTCATGGACTTCCAAGAGGTATAAAGGTTGAAGCTAGGGGGCATCTTGGCCATGGCCGACCCCGTGTTGGCGTAAAGCGGTCGTTCGTAATCCGGCGCTGGCTCGTCATCGTTGTCCTGCCCCGAGGAATAAGGTGGAGGTACTTCATGGGAGGAAGACGCCTGGCCATGCGCACTCTCTTGTGCTGCCTCGTCAGCTTTGGAGGAGCGGCCTCTGAGTAGCGAACCGAGTCCCATTGTGCAGGCGCGTTTCGGATCGATTGATGATATGAGGTTGCCGTGTTTGCGGGCGTTGAAAGGGCGGGCTGCGATGAAGGTTTGATGGGTGGCGGGGTGTTGAGCTCAATTTGATTGTGGGACAATAACGAAAACGTTTTGTAGCAATACTTTGAGTACTGGCCCTCAGTGTCCTGGATTCACGACACGCAAGAGCATCCTGGCAGAACAATGGCCTTTTATGTTTCTCGCTTCGTTCTTACCAGATTGGCCTTCTACCAAATCCACTCCTTGGGATGCCTCGTCTTACACTGCCTCGCGACGATCCAGTCAGACGGGGTCGACAATTTATACGCGTACATCGTCAATAAAGGGGCCTAATTGGCCACACTCGCGAGCTGCACCCCACTACAGCCGACAGGCCATGCCTCAGCCCCCGCTGACTCCGACGAACCGCCCCCCGAACCTGGCCTGCGCCAATTGAGTGCCTGTGAGCCAATGGCATGCGGGCACGCAGCACTCCATCGGCCCCAATCCACAGGGCACAACGGCTACAACCCATTGAAGGCAGCAACTAGATCCACCGCTGTCAGTGCATCATGCCGCCCCCATCCAGGGACCTCATGATTTGCTCTCGGGCAGTGCACGATGCGGGCCGAAGTCACCAGCTACAGATCATTCACGAGGCACAAACTTAGCACCTGGCAATTCCGATGGATACACATGGGCAAAGGCCCCATGAATTCAGAGAATATTTACCAAGAATAAGAGAAAGGGGAAAAAAGAGGAGCCCGATAAGGGGCTGGGGGCTGGCTAGTCCTTGTAGGCAAGAATCTTCGCCACAGCAGCCTCTGCGGCAACCATGACAATAGCCTGGGTGTTGCCTGTAGGCAGGTCAGGATGAATGCTTGCATCAGTGACAAACTGGGACAAAGAGTTAGCCTGAAATCTGGCCAAGTACGCTCGAAAAGGAAACATACCAGGTTATCGACACCGTAGACCTTGGTGTTTGTGTCAACGACCGAGGAGCCACCGCGGCGACCATCATCCGTGCCCATCTTCGCCGTGCCGGTATAGTGGTTTCCACTCCTGCGGGCGGCGAGAATCGAAGTGACGTTGGTGTTACCCTGGAGGGTGAAGCCCGTGGAGGGACCGGTAATTGCCTTAATCATATCCTCGATGAAGACAGTGGCCGACTCCTTGTCCGCAGCGGTCTGGAGGTAAGCCGGCTTGTCAAAGACACCAGTTCCATTGGAATCAATTCCAAAGGAACCCGCAGAGGTCAGGCCATGGGTCATGTAGGTAGTCATGGTCACAATGCCGTTGCCGGAAGCCGCACACGATCCCTGGAAGTATCGGGTGACACCATCGCTTCCGACCTTGGAGGTGAAGAAGATGAGGCGATGCCTTCCCTGGGCAAGAACGCCAGAGCCGCTCTTCTCGTACAGGTCGATGTTGGCCTCGTCGGTTCCGTTGACGGCGCTGGCAGTGTCGAACTGGCCCCAGTTTCCGTTTGTGTTGGCAACAATGGAAAAGATAGGGTGATCCTTGAGGTTCTCGCCGACAGGGAGGCTGATCCAATCCTTCTCGGCGGGGACCTTAACTCCTGAGGCCTTGGCGGCCTGGATCTGCTTCTTGGGACCGATGCCCGAGTGGAAGAGGATCCTGGGCGTAGACAGCGCACCTGCCGAGAGAACAACCCTACCGCGAGCTGCGAGTTTGATCGTCTCAATCTTGCCATTAGCCTCGACCTCGACGCCAGTGACCCGCTTGCCGGAGCGGAGGAGACGAGTGACCTTGGTGCCAAGGCGGAGGTTGAAGCCGGGGAACTGCTGCGCAAGGGGCAGGTAGGTGCGGACAGGACCAGCACGCTTCGAGTCCTCGATGTTCCACGCAGGATAGCTGTAGATGTTGTGCTTTTCGTCAGGCTGCTCGATCATGTCAACGGACTTCCAGCCGATAGAGTCGAAGAAGGGCGCCAGTGTCGAGTAGAGACCCTGATCGTATCGCTGGCCATCGGCAGACGGAAGCGTGGATCCACGGTTGCGCTCGTACAGCCTTTTCGCAGCAGGAGCAACGTTTTTCCAATTCCAGCCGCGTGGCCAGGTCGCAAAGTCGTGTGCCGGGGGGTGAACGAAGACCAAGAAGTTGATGGAAGTGCCGCCGCCCAAGACACACGCGGCCGAGCCTGGAGTGTCGGCGCACATGTAGCCAGAGGGAAGGGCAGGAGCCAGAGCGGGGATGTCGACGGCAGTCAGCGTGTCGTTCCATACAAGAGCGTTGGTGGCTCCCGTGGCTACAGTCGGGCCCTGTCCTCTCTCGAGAAGCAGCACTTTCTTGTTCGCTTCTGCGAGTCTCTCAGCAGTAATTATTCCAGCGGGACCGCCGCCAACGACAATGTAATCGTACGTCTCCTGCCCAGCGGGCTTGGCGGCGCCGACACCGACGAGGCCGAGGCCAAGGTAGAGTTGAGACAAACGCATTGTGATATGACAAACGAGATGGCCAGTATGCAAGGAGACACGGACAACACTCGCCGCGACAAGTTGGTGCCTACATCGGTCTTATACCCAGAAACGATACCGGCCTACACAGCCGGGATGGCCTCGCCAGTGCCCAATGACTCGTGGCGCCGGCATCTGATTAAAATTAACGTTTGAATCCCGGTAAGCTCGGGGTGCCGTCTGAAGATTCGACATCCAGTTGATCTCGACATCTGGTGGGGATGACAGGTCTGGCACATAGGCCAACCTGGCTTCTAGGTCGGCATTGTCTCCGATGGAGCAGGGTCGGAACGCGCGCTGCTGTGTTCACACCCCCTTCTAGACCACTCGGGGGGGTCGCGGTGATTCACGGAAGAAGATTCAGGCGGATGAAAGCCACTGGCATGTTAAGAGCAAGGCGAGCGTAGCGAGCGTCTGACTCGGGGTGCGCAGCGAACTCGGCGCCAGTGTCTTGATCAGGGAAGCATGCCGCCGACGGGTCGGTGGGTGCGGCGTGAATGGAACCTCGCGTAGGAGCAGTGCCGGACGCCGTGCGTCATTTCTCCGAGCTACTTGTACAAATCCCCGCAACCGAGAGGGACATTGTTCGATGTCCCACGTGGGTTCATTGCCCAAACCAACGGTATCCATCTGGCGTCCAGTCTCCTGATCCTCCGACAATCGGATGCCGTGGCAGACGTTCACTGTTGTGATCCCTGTTCCTCTTCGGCGGGCTGAGCATCTTCATATAAGATGCCCCACCAGACGGGCGTCTCGTCAGTTTCAAGGACCGGCGACCCGGGCTCTTCATCATCATCCCAATCCGAGATAATGTCGTCGGAATCCATATCAAATTCATCATCCGAGCCATCAACCCAGATGCTCGGCTGGGAGAATCGCATCGCCTCGGCTTCGGGGATATGAAGATGCAGGGACGAGCCGTATCGATCCTTGATCGCGTTCTCTCTGGCCGATTCGCCGATCAAGCCTCCTCGGCGCTCGAGTGTTGGGCCGAGTCGGAACGAGACGGTGACGATGTAGTATTCAATCTCCCCTTCCCTCGTTTCGTCCCTGACCCATCGTCGGTTGTGCCAGGTGCTCGTTCCAGTCCAGCGGTCGACCTTGGCAGCGCCATCGCGGTTGTCGGCGTAGAGCACTCCGCCGTCGGGTCTCTTGAAGAACCATCGCTGCGCCATCTGCTTCGCAATCTCGTCGACTTGGGATTTCTTCCTCTCCAGAGACTCCAGCTCGACGTGGATTTCGCTCACTGTGTTTGGCATGGCGGCGCACGCGTCTTTGATCCAAGCGCCCTTGAAACTCAGGGGGTTGTCGTCCTCCCAGAACCACCAGTCGGCGTGGCGAATGGTGAGCGTGATGCAGCGCGGCTGAAGGTGCGGGGTGCGGAGCAGCGACGTCATGCCGCCCTCTTCGAGTTTGTACATCTGGGCAAAGACACGGAGTTTCTCGATGATGACTCTGTCCTCGCCTTGCAATTCAGCGATCTTCTGAACCCACTCGCGAAGCTTGGGCCTGGAGCTTCCAAACTCTGGCGGGGCCCGGTCCGGAGAGGTGATCCAGTAGAGCTGCTCCCTCAGCAGAAACGGCAAATGCCAGCATTCCTTGTAGATGGCCCGACATGTGCGAAGGAGCTCGGTGTCTGTTCGGCGGGGCGCAAAATAAGACGGTCGGGCGAAGCATGTGTCCGCGCTGTACTTTCTCTCGGGGTCGGGGTCTGGATAGTCGGTGAGGGCGAATGAGAAGATCTGGGAGCGAATTTCGCCAGGAAGCGTGCTGAAGAGTGGCGACCGTCTCTGTTCTGCCGCCGGTTTGGCAAGGATTTGGCTGCGCGCAGAATCCATCCCGAAGTGAACAAGTGGAGACACGCAGTCCAGGCTCGGGTGGGTAATGGCTTGGAGCAATTGCACCCCGACGTGTTGCTTAGGATGGCGAAAAGCTGGTCTGAAGCTGGCACTGATGTTCGCAAATGAAGGATGAGGGAGACCCGATTGAGATTTGCATTGTCCAACTCAGGCTTTATACTGGCACTGCCAGACTGGTAGGCAGCATGCACGAGTGGTTGGGGTTAGGCAGCCGCCCCAAGCTCCTCCGCCAAGTCCCTCCTGTCCCATCATCGCACGCAATCACGTGCCTCATATTGTCCTGCTTCAACCACATGTCTAGCCTGGGCGGGGAACACCCTTCTTCAGGTGCTCCAATGGCCTTCGTCGACACGGATAGGGGTTAACTTGTTCGCCATAAAGGCAAAGAAGTCGGGGCCAAGGCTGTGAAACAGAAACAAAGATTAGCTATCTGCTCTGCAAACCGCACTCATGGAGTGATTGATGGAAAGTGATATGACTGACCTGTCCCGGGACTGATAGAGGTTGAGACGCTTGGCCTCAACACCAGGCGTTGAGCCCTGGTGCTCAGCGTTGATCAGATCCTGGGCGAGCATGCCCAGGGCGCGTTGGTAGGTGGTGCCGTTGCGCCTCCTCTCCTCCCTCTCCTCAGTGCCACGCGTCTCTCCATCCAGCACACGGCTGTCTGCGCGGTTATATAGTCGACCCCAGTATGCCGTGGCAATGGACCGGGGGCCTGGCCGAGTCTCACCACGGAACAGTCGGATGGGACCCTGATCTGTATCAGGGTCGGCGAGGTTGTCGGTCGCTGTCTGTAAAGATACGGGACTGGTCAGCGCTGGAAGCAGGTACATGTAGCAAAGTGGGACTTGCAACGCGGTTCGCCATTTGGGAGTCTTGATCTGGGCTTGGTCGATGGCTCTTGTTTGGAGGGTTGACGCGATGGTGGGTGGCGAAGGTGACTTGGTGACCAGGGTTGAAAAAGGTTTGGAAGACGGGCTGTCAAGAAAAAATCAAAGAAATATAAAGGGTACTGCCCTACGCGCAGTGAATTGTGAAATCACACGCAAGTCACGTGTAGTCTCACGGAAGGAAGGACGTGTAGTCTTGCAAGAGGAAATATCAGAACCGAGGCCGGTGGGGCGCTATTGTTGAGGACAGAAAGCAAGCAGGGCATCTACATCCTGCAAAATGGCAGAGGGCAGGCACCTACCTGTCTCGATTCACTCCATACAATGTCATGCTTCCTCTATAGCTCAGGGGTGCAGTTTCGAGGTCGCAAGCAAAGGGCACCATCCCAGAGGACACTTGCCATGCATGTTTTTGCTCTTCATCTCATCATCATTCAATCTGACACTACAATATGTCCTTTCCACACAACTTTGACTGACAGGAGAGGCTGCAAAGTTTGCAACTAGGAACACATGACCAAGGGGACTGCTCACTTATTGACGGCGCCTGGTACATCCTCTCGCCCGTCTCTTGATCAAATCAGCGCCCTTCTCAGCAATGGCACAAGTCGGCTGCTGTGTGTACGCCCCAGGAAGATCAGGCATGATGCTTGCGTCAACAACGCTGAGACCTCGCACCCCGTAGACCTCCAGCGTTTCGGAAACAACACCACCCAAAGCTCGAGGCATCATTGCAGATGTCCCAATAGGGTGGAAGCAAGTTGGACTCATTTGACCTCGAATAGCCTCTCGAAGCGCCGCATCTGATGTGATATGCGCTCCAGGGCTCAGCTCCACAGGACCGTACTCTTTCAAGCTTGTTTCCGTGTAGAAACGACGAGTGAATTTGAGAAATTCAACCTGGATGTCGAGGTCCAGTGGGTTTGATGCGGCGCGGTAGTCAACAATGGGCTGAGCGAAGAAAGGGTCGGCGGGATCAATGTATATTGTTCCCCGCGACAATGGATGCAGGTAGACAACAATCCCCCCAATGTTGGCACCGCGGAGAAAGAGGTTGTAGCTTGCAGAGTTGTCCGAGCGAAGAAGCGCGGCCAAACGTGACTTTTGGGCAGCATAACCTGCAATAAGAGTTGCATCTGTTCCGGAGGGAAGATAGGCCGCCGGATCTTGGTCTTCCAGTGCCGAGGCAAGGGCGTCGAAGCGGGAGGGAGAAACCACTTTCAGGGGCAAGAATGCCATGAGGTTGCCGGAGGCAATGGATAAAGGGCCTGTGATCAAATGAAGATTAGGTTGCGTTGATACACGCAAAGGGAATAGGCCACAATTTACCGGTTCTGTTTACAGCAAACTCTGCTTCAGCTTCCGCCCGAAATGTTGCGTTTGACTGAAGATCGCTGGGATCCGGATGGACATCAAAGTTCGTCACTGGTCGTATTAGACCTTAAGCACGACACGGGTCAGAAGATGCAGGCGACTCACAGAGAAATGTAGCACCGCCGCCAAGTGGGTGGTCCTGGAAGTTGAAGCCGACGCCTGCGATTATCCACGTATGAGTGTGTGTCGACATGACTAGTGATCTGGTGATGGTGAAAAATACCTGGCAAATCCATCACGACCTCGATATTCGCAGCCTCCAATACAGATCTTGGACCCACGCCGCTGGCCTGTAGAATTTGGGGTGTGTGAATGGTGCCGGCGGAGAGGATGACTTCTTTTCTCGCGGAGACCACTCTCGCATCGCGGGCATCGCGAGCACTCTGGGGGATGTATTCAACACCAGTCGCAGTGTTGTTGTCGTCGAACAGAACACGCAAAACCCGAGACTCGAGGATGGTATCGTAATTGGGCCTGACACTGCCTTTGCCGGCCCAGTAGCCACTCAAGGCAAACGAACGGACGACCTGGGGCTGCTGTGCTGAGTGAGGGTACCAGAAGACACCAGCGTCACCAGCCCCCGAGTCGACCGGAAACTGCACACCCTCGACTTCCCCCATTGCATCCCATTCGTTGCCTTTGATATGTCAGTGTCGAGTTGCAAGGAACCAGGAGAGAGAAGTTTCATGTACGCAGAAAGGGATAATGGAAGGTCGGAAACGAAGCATGTATGGGGGACTCGCTGCCCCAGTAGCTCTCGTCATACCGAATGCCAAACTCTTCAATCATTTCAGGCGTCGGCGGGTTCAATCTCCAAGCCTGAGCCTGAAGTCAGTCATGCAATGGGGCTTGTCATTGTCTTCGAAACTACTCGCCTTCTTGAAGTATGGAAGCAAGGCCTCCCAGCTCCACTCGGAGTCGTCACTGAAGTAACGACCCCAGGCGTCAATGTCCTCCTTTTGCGGACGATGGGCTTGGAATCCGTTAACCCCTGACGAGCCGCCGAGAATGGCACCGCCAACGACGCCGGTTGTTTTGTTTCCCAGATTCTGTTGAGGAACGGAGGGGAAGTTGAACGTAAGCGAGGCGTTTGCAAACGCCTGGGAGCCCCCAGCAACGTTGTTGACCGAGCTGTCGTTGGCTGTGTGTGTGCAGTTAGAAATCGATGGCCAGGAATGAAGGCAGGCGCTAACTGACCAAAAATGCCAATTTCAATGACAAGAACAGAGTCTAGACGGAGTTCTTTGTCAGAATCACGCTGAACCTTGAACACATGCTAGCCTGGCACTGACATTCTCCGCTTTCGGTGAGTCGGTCAGCAACGACAAGGCCGGCTGTCCCGCCGCCTACAATGATGTAGTCATACTCGTCTTGGACAGTGGCCTGACGGACGAAATTTGAATGACTGGGAGGATCAGGTATGGCTGCACTAAGGGCGATTGCCGCACCCAAAATGGCCGAATAGAGGACCTGGGCGACCTGGGATCTGATCATGTTGAAAGCTGTCAGCTTCTAGGATGGAAAGAGGCGAAAGTTCCCTGGGACCCAGGAAATGAACAGAGACGGACGTCTGCTTCGTAAATAGTCGGACGTTGGGGTCGTCCTATGCTGTAACAGGAAGTGGTCATGGTTCCGCGTGGGAAGATGTCAGCTTCGCGTCGCAATGGCCCAGACACATGCCGCCAAGCTTTCCCCAGCCTAAATTCCTAAGGAAGTGTTGGACAATTGCACGTCCTTTACGGCAGGAATATGCGCCTGGCATTGAGAATAGGCAGTTAGGTAGTATCGGCTAAAGCGAGCGAAAGTGGCCGATGCATGTCTCTTCACCGCCCTCCTAGTCCTCTCAAGAATGTCACATTAACCCCTCACGAAATACTACATTAATTGGCGCAAGAACAGGAAAAACACATTGGGCCACGGTTCTACGAGTCTTGGCAATGGATCCTAACAGAGTGACTTCATATTATTCTTCAAGTGCAGGCTAAATGTACTTATGTGTGCATACCTGCGCCCCATCCAGGCGTCACACTTTGGCATATGTTCCATACTTGGTCGCTCTGGCGTGAAGCTAAGGCTCTGGTAGCTGAATTGAGGGGACCGGCCACTCATCATGTGAGTTTCTTGTTGAAGTGGCGCTCAATCCTCGTGGACATTCCACCAGGCACCGCATGTCCACCCGCCATCCTGGCGGCTGCTATGTACAGGCAAACACCCAATCGACTGACACTTCTTCTTGGTAGACACCCCAAGTCAGTGGATCATCCACATCCAGGTGTACAAAAACCTTCAGTAAAGACCTCTTTTCTCCTTGAAGTTGGATCCTGATTGTGTGAACTCGGTCCTCTGCTGCCGCAAACTGTTCGGGTTCTGCCGGATGGCTATGTAGCCAAAGCAGTCCAGGGTCGCCGCCACCAATCACAGACTGGTTCAGGACGTCCGCGAGGACTTCTGAAGTTGATCGATGCTGTAAGGAGGGGCGGTCGTGCTTAACGCATGGGCGAGGCGCACGTATCAGGGCCCCTCTTGCGGAGTGGCAGGCTTTGCAGAAAGGTTGGGTGGGGAGTATGCGAGCAGGGACCTGCGAGGAGATTGTATCGGCAGCGCCCGAGTCATGATGCGTTGGAAAGCCTTCCTGAGCATGATTCAGGGTGCATATGTCGTTGGCCACATTGGTGTTGAGAGGGCCCCAATGTCCAATCTCTTCCAGTGTCATGATGCGCACCGCAATGTGTTGGACTTGGTTGGATTCCCATATGTTCTCGGTGTGCTGGGATGTGGCGAGTATCTGAAGAAGGGCCAGCGCAGCCCGCCGTATGTATGGGTGTCTGCACTTGACCACTGTGTAGTTGAGAGGGGGGATGAGACCTGACTCGAAGCAAAACCGTGCCCCCGACTCTCTCGCTAGGGTTTCGAGATTGAGGATGTGTCCTGCCAGAACCACACAACTGGCAAAATGGGGCATGAATCGATCGTAAGCGCATTCTCGATGCACAAGAGGTTCAGCCAAGACGCCCACGAAGATAGTCATCATGTGGTAGTAAAGCCTGGCAATGAGACCAATGTGGTCATGGCCCAATCCGAGCTTGTTCAACTCGCGGAAGGAGTCATTCCAATGCCTCAGTCGGTTCAGCATTGTATCCCTTTGCATCTCGATGTGCGCCCTCTTCTCGGAGAAGCCCATTGTCAATGCTTCCGTACTCGTGGCCCAGTCCGTCATTTCTTGACCAAGCTGGCAGATGTCGTCCATAATCTCGTAGAGTGCCTGAGCCCCTTCAGTTGCTGTCTCAAACCGATATGTGTACGGGCGGTCACTTGGCAGCGGGGTCCATCTGAGCTGGGCAGGCACTGGGTCCGGCCTCGAACCTAGGAAGAAAAAGGTCAACGAGAGTCTCGTAAAAATCGGGACCAACTCTCGTTTCACCAGCTCGGCTGTAGGAGAGTGGCCGCTCCCAAACTGCGCGAGAAGGTGACGTCCTTGTTTGATATGAATTTGGGCGGCATGTGTGTCGTTCACCATGAACTCGATGCAGATGAAAAGCGCGCAGGCCAACAGTGGCAGCGCTGATGCGACCGTTCCGGCAAGTCGGTCGTGAGAGGGGAACTTCCATGCCCGCAGGCAGCTCATTGCCTTGCCGTACTGTATCGCCGCAAATTGAGTCGGAATCTTGTAAACGTTCGAAGCGCGCTGTCTGAGGTACCTCGTCTCGAGCAGCTCTCCAATGGCGAAAACAGCGTGACGTAGTGCAGGCTCGTGATGGCAGAGAGCAGGAACAATTCGCGACCAAAAGTCAGCGTTGATAGAGGTGAAGACGGCCGTTGTCGAAAAGCGATGATAGAAATAGAAAGCCCGCTGCTCGGTGGGCGTCCAATCGTTCTTGAATGAAGGCAGGAGGCGGGGCTTGGTGTCTCGAGGTCCTGGAGCGACAAGCTTTTCTCGAACCTCCCGGGCATAGGTCGAACCAGTCGCAGGTGTCTGTCCGCGAACTGGGAGGTACCCATCGCATCGACGTCCAGTTTTGGAGCATCGCAAGCACTCGGGCTTGGACTCATCGCACTTGATTCGGCGGATTCTGGCCTCATTGTGAGTTGCGCGTGCTTCATTTCATAGTAGAGAAGATGTTTTAGGCAAATCCGACTGTGCTTACTTGCAGGTTGCACAACCAGTCCGTGTCTTTCTTGATCCCTTTCGCCCCGTGGTTGAAGCTGTCCCCGACGCCGAAACCGAGGTCAAAGGATGCATCTCCATCGAGGCAGTCGATTGTGGTAAGGTGAAGCAAGCTGTAAGGGTTTAATCATCCCTGGTTGCGAACATAGAGCATCCTCGGTTTCGGTGTTTGATGTGCAGCCGAAGCAATGTCTGCATGTGTCGAGGTTTGGAGGAGTGGCTAGGAAGTGGCCGAAATTTATTGCCCGCGCCCCTGAGATGATCGGTCCCCACTGCACCAAAGCAGCCCACTGATGGCGCTCTAACTAAATTTGGACGTCGGTCGACGACGGGGGTTATCTGATAAAAGCGTGGAGCAAACAGCGCCTGTAAAACCAAGGCACCTCCACTTCCAGCGTCATCGCCCCCTTTCCATGTTCTCAAAGCATCCCTTTCTAAACCAGTCCCATCTTCAGCAGCCTGTTCCCGTACTCGATCAGGTAGTAATCCCCGTAAACCAGTCCGTGGTCCCAGTATCTCCGGTGGTCTTTCGCATTGTGGTTGGCAGTTGCATTCTTGAGGATGGCATCAAACCGCCTGCCACTCGTGTCGGAGACTGACCCATCGCCGTTGATGGAAGCTTTCTCGCGAGCCAAGGAGAAGTCGAGCGTGTCTTGAATGATCTCGATGGACATTTCGCGGTACCTCCTGTCTTCTGGTCGCCCCAAGCCCGCCAGTGCTTGGGACAGGACAAGCATTCCATTGGCAGCGATGACCCCGGCTGATGAATCGCGGAGTGGTTCGTCTGGGTTGACGGGGGCATCAAAGTCCCAAAGCGGCACAAGGCGCCCACGTGAGGGGCCGCCGTTTTTGAGTCCAACATAGGGCGAGGTCTCGACGCGGCGGATGAAATACTCTGCCAGTCCAATGGCAGCGTCGAGAAACTGCTCGTCGCCTGTCCAGAGGTACGTCTGAGCGTAACCAAGAATGGCCCATGCTTGTCCTCGTGCCCAAGTTGAAGTCGCTTGGTAGCCTTGGCCGGTGCGCTTCTCTTTGATGCCACCCGAGGTAGGACTGAAGTTGATGACGTGGATTGTGCTCCAGCAGCCACCCTTCTCAGGCCGAAGATGTGTCTTGAGGAGAGTCCTCGCGTGTTCTTTTGCCGCATGCCAAAGCTCCGATTTTCCGGTTTGCGCCGACGCATAAAAGAGGAGATCCAGGTTGCAAAGGGAATCAATGATGACCAAGAAATCCTCGGTCTGGCTAGAAATGTTGACTCCATCTTGGTCGAGCACGTCCCATGATCGAATGGCCCCTACTGTAGGGTTGAAGCGTGTGTAGAGTGACTCGGCAGCAGTGATGATGCTCTGAAGGGCCCTGGTATCGTGTTTCACTTCCCAGAGAACCCTCATTGAAGGCTGAACCATGAAAGACATATCATGCGTGTCGGTTCGCTTGGCTGTTTCATGGATGGGCTCCGACCAGATGCTACCGAGCGACCACAGCTCCTCCACTTTGCAAGACATGTGTGGAAACTTGGTCATCCGCTCAGCGAGAGAGTAGATGCAGCCGGGGAAGAAGCCGCAGGTCCAGAAGTCGGCTTCTCGAAGGATGTAAGCACCCGCATTGTCCCCAGTCTGCGGAACATACTCCGGGTAAGCTGTCGGCGGATTCTGTGCCATTGATTAGCTTCCAGCTCAGTGGCTCGTTCCATCTTGACGAGGACTGAACAAACATTCTCGAACAATGCCTCGCGGGATGTTCTCAGTATTTTGGCATAAATGTTCTCTTCAAAGAGCGGCGCGAGCCGAGTCCTGAGAGGCAAACTGTGTCTGATGTTGGACAACCCGGTGTCGCTGACACTCAAGTCCACGGTCCCATTTTCGATCGATGATGGCGACATGTTGGCGGTAGATGGCTGGCGGCAGGTAAACGAAGTTGACAGACCCGGGAAACCCCCTTCATGTGAGTGTGTGTAAGTGAACTCTTTTGTCCCGATCGGCCGGGGGAAAGTGTGCCGTCGATTGCCCCGAAAGCCCGACAACCCACAGGTGCGGGGATGGGACACGAGTCACACGACGCTTGCCCTGCATTACATCGGATTTCGCCGGCAGTGGCAGCGACTGGATCATTCATCCGAAGTACCGTTTCAATTCCAAGGTCATCATCGGAGAATATGGGCGTGGCTGAGGTCAGCCTTCGGAGAAATTTCATCGTCGGCTGTGAAGTCCGGTGGCTCGCATCAGCCAAAGCATGAGTCCCATCAGTAGACCCATGCATCGGTAGAGAATTGCAATGATGCGATGGATGATCTCGNGTGTGTATATAGATAGGACTTCGTCGCCTATCTATATTTGAAATCTCCAGATCCCCTTCAGTCTCGACCTCTCTGGAGAATCCGACATGGTGATCCCTGGGATCCCAAATCCAGCTGTTCCTTACGGGAGCACCATGGTTGTGACCGGCACCAGTGGCCTCATCGGGTCACATGTTGTTGATCAAGCTCTCGCAGCAGGGTACAAGGTTCGGGCGACAAGCCGCAACGTGAGCTCGAGCAGCTGGCTGTGCGACCACTTCAACAAGAAATATGGCCCCGGTTCTGTGAACCTCGTCGAGGTAGCAGACATGGAGGTTGATGGCGCTTTTGATGCCGCCGTTAGAGGTAGTGTTCTCTCTGATCAAGACCGGAATTCACCCCTGACACCCAATCAGGTACTGTGGCTTCATACATGTAGCTCACGACATGACGGGATCCCGCGATCCAAGTGTTCACATCCCAAGAACTGTCCGCAGCGCAATCAACGCACTGAAAGTCGCAGCAACAGAGCCTGAAATGAGGCGCTTCGTTTACACCTCTTCATCATTTGCTGTAACCCAGCCCAAGCCCAACAAGCAGTTCACAGTCACCAAAGACACATTCAATGAGGAGGTTGTCGACCGTTGCAAGCAATCCAATCCTTCCGGCGAAACAGTCTATTCGGCGAGCAAAATCGCCGCGGAGCGTGCCATCGCCCAATGGGTGCAGGATCACAATCCATCGTTTATTGTAAACACTCGTAAGTTAAAATACGTTCGGAAGAATGTGCAATACTGATATTGTGGTTTTCTTTAGTTCTACCTAATGCAAACATTGGGCCGCTCATCGACTCGAAAAACAGGGATATCCAACTTGAGCGCGGTGGGTATATACTCTGTGGAACAACGACTACGACTCCCTCGCAAATGATAAGCCCCAGCACTTCATAAACGTACAGGATGACGCGCGCCTCCACATCATCGCCTTAGCACACCGGGGTGTGCAGTACGAGAGAATCTTTGCGATCACGGCGCCGGTCAATATGCAAGACATTGTTGTTATACTGTGGAAGCTTCACCCCCCACAAGACACTGGGAGGATTTTCCGAACAATGATAAGGACTTGAGTATCATTGAACCAAGCGAGAGAGCTGAGGCTCTGTTGCGGGAAGCTTATGGCTCAGGATTTATTGGACTGGAGGAGACCGTCAGAGGCAATGCGCAAGACCTGGCTCGAGAGCATTCAGGTAAAGACGGCTGCGATTAAGGCTAACTAGGAGTCTCGACCTTACTGTTTCGAGTTGTTGTAGAGTTTATCATCCATCTCAACTTAAGGCAGTTCTGAATACAGCTTCCCAGTAGCATCAGGCCCTAACCTTCTGACGGGACTAAAGACCATCAAATGACCTGAGCCGAGCGACAAGCCGTATTCTACCATGTCAAACTGATGTCTGACGTGGCGAATATATTGTCGTCGAACGTAATAATACGATCCATTGACATGAACTGCTGATCCATGAGGAGGTGGGAGATGGCCGAAAGCTCATCCGGCTGTCCATCTGGTACCTCATGAGGAGTGAAATCGGGAAGAGGGCCCGGTTGCATGTGTCCCAGGGAGTCACCAAATGGCAGTGTTAGCCCCGACTTCAAAGACAGGGCGGTCCCTGCTGGCGACGCCTCTCCTCGTGGTGTTTCTGTCGAGATGGCGACCGGACTGGGGTATCCAAGTACGTCAATGACGTAGTTTGGATCAGCAGTGCAGCTGAGATGAAGACCCCTGAGACTCTTTGCATACTTTCCAGCCAAAGACTGGGTGGAAAGGCTGCTGAATGTTGGACCGACCCAGCGTCTGGCCATCTCGTCCAGACTATCCACGAGAGACCAGAACTCTGACGCCAATCGCCCAGCATAGTATCTCCAGTGCACTAAGGACTGCTGTCAGTGTGCGGAGACAGGGTTACAAGATGTATCGACTAACCTAGTAAGACCCTAGCATTGATGAAGACGCAGAATGCAAACTGATTTGTTACCGGACTGTGATCAGGCTTGTACTTGAGATACTTTTGGGTTATTGTTGCAGACTCGACAGCGGCGACTTGACACGTCTCGGCGCTGCAGAAGCTTGGTAACTTGACGATGTTAGACCATTCGGGTTCTGGATAAGCAATGCGTTGGTGTAGGAGAATCATGGACGTGTTGTGGGTGAGATGAGCCAAGGTTAGGTTGGGGTCCATGTCGACAAGAGTCGGCTGCCGTGAAATATTCGAGTCTCTCCACTTCTGGGGAAGAAACATTTTCCAACTAACAAGGTTAACGGCAACGTTCAAGAAAGTGGCCACTCATAGGTATGAGATTCATTGTGCAGTGGACATACTGAACAAGACGGAGGTCAAGCTCCTTGAACCGTGTAAGCCAGCTGCTCACCTGCTGCCGATCCTTGAAGTCAATGTTTTGTCGGAGAAAGTAAGTTGTCACCCTGCTGAGCGATTCGGTGGCTTCGATGCAATAAGCAAAGGCTCCGACGGTGGTCATGTCGACTTCGTTTGGCCCCGTAGTCTGGGTTGCTTCCGGGGATTTGTCCGCCGTGGGATAGTGACCGGGCAAGAAAGTAATGGAATTTCCAATCTTGGCTGCTGATCTGTCCCATATCCCAAAGTATGGCGTGGAAACGGCCTCTTCCTTGTGCCAGAGACCGCCGTCAGCTGGCAGCCTGCGTTGGACGTCATCGGCTGTGAGGCTTGTGTTCCAACCGGTGGTCACCGAGCAGAGCCTGCGAAGACTGGTCAGTTTGTTTCTGCAGGCGAGTAGATGTATCGATAGCAGATCGGTTTACTTACCTGTCCAGAGAGAAGACTGTCCAAAATACCCGACGTCGTTCTTCCTCTTCTGTCCAGCTTTGAGGTTGGGCAATTGAAGGCAGTGGTTTCAACAATGGCTGGCCATGTCGCCCATCGAACTCCACACTCAGCTGGAGGTATTCCACTGTTCGCGTTAGAGAACCAACGATTGACCATGTTTTCGATGCCTCTCCGTTTCCAATCTGCTCTAGATATCAGTCTGAGAACCAGGCAAAGCTCGAATGCACAATGGCTTACGTCTGTAAATGCGACGATGATGAGTGCCTGTAAGCTCTCCACCGACAGGTGTCCCATGGCATTCAAAATGACAAAGTCTCGCGAACGTTGTACCGTATGCTCGACCTGAGCAGCGGTCAATCCATGCTCACCGTGGTCGACAAAGCGAAGGGCGGCAACAATCATGGCGTGCACCACAACAATCAGCTGCGGCAATTTGTCGTGGACACGCCTTCGGAAGCGAGTCTCGTGCAGTATGGGGATCCAGGGTTGGATGAGGTTGAAGTGCGCTGTGATGATGTCCTCAAGCAAAGCGCTCGATGGAAGTGTAGTCGACGTATGATCAATGTCTTTGAGAAAAGGAGCGACGTCAATGCTCGGGTTGCCGCAACTGTCCACTCTTCTCCGTTTCCGCGATTGACTGTGAGGGTGTGATACAACTTCAACACCGTCCACATTTGTTGTAGTCGCATGGGACGCTGTTGGTGATGTAACAGGCTCCGGAGACCCTGGGCTGAGAGGAAGGCGGCTTCTTGAATTCAGTTTATGTAGCTCGCGGGCAAGAGCTGAAAGAATGTCAACAATGTTTTCAGTTGACTGATGTGAAAGGGAGCCGGTAATTGTCTGAGTTTGATCTTGAGATTTGAGCATCGCAGCCTCCAGAACTTCTGTGCCATTGTTAAAACTAGTTCCCAACTAAACTTGCTGCGGTCTGGTATCCGTGGTACTCACCAACCCTGCGGCTGAGGCTGCCCACCGCCCCTAGCTTGACGCCAGGTTTGTTCTTCTTGAGGTCGTATTCACACGGTGCATCTATGCTGGTCAGATCTGAAAAAGAAAGGATCCAAGGTTAGCGAGCGCAACAGACTCACCGAGTCGTCTGCAGTGGGAGCAGATGGGTTGCTCACGGGAGCACTTCAGCTTCCGTCTCCTGCATCCCTGGCAGGAAGGAATGTCGTTCGACTCCCCGAGATCCACTTCGGCACATGGCATGCACGGCTCCTCGTCCTGATTGGCATCCATGCTGCTGGTCAAGGATTCGCATTCGTTGTTTCGCTCAATGGTTTGCCGTTGTCGAAGCTGCGGGACGCTGGAGGGCGGAAAATCGGCATGGTCTTCGGCTGCCATTTGAAGCGAGACCTCGGCTGGCGAAAACCTGCTTTCGAGAGGCGGGGTGCCAAGCGCGTCGGCTGCTGCTGGGTCCCACCAGCAAGCATCTGGTGCCCTTGGGGCATTTGCGGGGTAAGAGCCCGGCAAGCATTGTCCCGATGCCTGGCCGTTGGTATCACTGGCACCACTGTACCAAGGCGGTTAGAGCACTTTGGTTGCAACGTACCAACCGTGTTTGTACCCATGTAACGAGAATCGCGCCAGTAATCACGGTTGGCGATAGCGACGGCGCATCGTGCTTTAAAGACGTGGATTCGTTCCCGCGAATTGGAAAAGATTTACAGGCTGGGTGAGCTTTTCTCGCACAAACCTCTTTCAATATGCCTTGTGCTTCTCAACACTGCTGGATCACGCAAGATGGCAACCCGGTCTTCGGCAGACATCCTTCGGGAGACAGGCCAACAGCACGAGCAGCAACATGGCCAACCACTCGCCAATGATGTCGTTACTTCGGCGGCGACCGCCTCAGCGCCACTTGAGGACGCAGGAAAGAACATGGAAACAGGTAGAACTCGCCGGGACCTTAAAGAGGCGCCGAAGCGATCCATGTGGATTGCATGGCTCTACATGTTCGACTGGTATCCGTCTCACTACCCACAGGATGAGCGGAGATTCCTGCGGAAGCTCGACGCTTTTATGTTGACCTTTACCTGCATCGCCTTCTCCTCAAATGGCTGGACCAGTCCAACATCATCTCGGCCTATGTCTCAGGCATGAAGGAAGAGCTTGGCCTCTACGAACACGAGTAAGTACGGACTCTAGTACCACGCCGCGACATCCCGCTAAGTTGACTTCCTAGGTACTCAAAGTTCCCGCTGTAGGTATCTTGGTCACTGGTCTGTTGTTCAAACTAATTGTTGGTAGGTTCTACAACTTGGGATATGTCATCTGCCAGATTCCGGTCATGCTTCTCCTCTCTTGGCCTCGGTACACCAGATGGTTTCTTCCAACATGCAAGATCCTCTGGAGCATCTTGACCTTTGCCCAATCGCAGCTCCGCAGTGCCAATCAGATCTATGGCACCCGGTTCCTTCTAGGAGTTCTGGAGACCCCGGTTGCCTCGGGCTGTCTCTTCAATCTATCCTCCTGGTACAAGCCTGACGAGCTTTTCAAGCGCGCAGGCTTGTGGTACGTGTACGTCTCCAAATATGCCTCCCGTGAATCGGAACTGCATGTCAAGCGCAGGGCTAATCCTAATTGCCCAGAGATCGAACAATATCGGTGTGATCTTGGGCGGCCACCTGCAGGCTGCGGCCTACCTCAACCTCAACGGCGTTCATGGCATACCCGGCTGACGCTGGCTCTTCATCATCGACGGCTGCATCTCCCAACCACTTTCAATTCTGGGCTTCTTCATCCTCCCCGGCATGCCAATGAGCGGGCGCATCTGATGGACGACGCCCGCCGAGTACGAGCTCGGCCAAGAACGCATGCGAGAGGTTGGAGTTGAGGAGCCCAAGAAGCTGTCAATGGCCTTGCTGAAGCGCATCTTCTGCCACTGGCATTGGTACCTTGGAGTCATCTCCTACATTCTCTTCCTTTCCGGCCCATACCCCCACGGTCAAATGGCCATTTCGCTGAAAGATCTCGGCGACCGCTACGGCACTTACACCATCCTACAGATCAACGCCATCCCCACGGGGGCCCAGGGCGTTTCCGTCCTTGTCGCCCTTGTGGCCACTAACCTGTGTATGGTGTACCCGACCTGGGTCATTTACCAGACCATCATGGCGATGGTCATGTTTGGGAACATATGCCTCATGGTTTGGGACATTCCGCACAACCTCAAGTTCTTCGCCTTTTACATCTTTGGTGCCAGCGCTGCGGTCACGCCAATCCTTGGCCAACGGTCAACTGGTGGCTCAAAGATTCGGCCGAGGCTCGCGCATTCTTCAACGGAAGCATGCTTGTGAGTCTTCTCCTCGATTGGTCGTGCAATTTGCTTGCTAATATGTACAAGCTCTTGGCTTCGCAATGAACTCTTTCTACCCTCTGGTGGCTTTCCCTGAGTCGAGGCACCGCGCTGGAAGAAGGGGTTAATCGTCAACTTCTTTTTCATTCTCGGCGCATGGGGCTTCCTGACAGCGGGATACATGATTCACCGCAGGTGGGAGAAGCGGCAGAAGCAGCGAGAGGAGGAGGAGGCTATGGAAGTGGAGGATGTCAAGGGCGGGGACACAAAGCATGTTGCTTGAAAGTGGCATGGCTCGTGTTATCAGTCCTGTCAGCATGATGCGAGTGTTGGCCAGGTCAGGTGGCTGCATGTGACCGAGGATGATCCAGGTCTCGGGTGTCATAGCGGCGAACTGGGTATTTGTTCTCAATGATAAGTCTCTTTCTCTACGTCAATACCCGAGAACAGTGGCCGCAGTGTTTACCGTGCCATCAATGTCAGGGTGCTAGGCGCCCCGGGCAACACTTGCCCGATGCCCGATGCACTGGCCCGGGGGAACGGAGCCGGCAAATCTCTACCCCAAAGCATAAATTCCCAGCCCGCCTCGGAGCGAAAGCAGGCATTCTGCTACCTTAGGTACCGAGGCACACAAGCACGCCAACCAGACATTTTCACCATGCCAGGACTGCCTGGATTCTCGGCTAATCCCTTGCGGAGTCGGGACGATGTCATTCGCGCCACGGTCGCTCTTCTCCAGCCCCTCGTTCCTCACTTTTCTCCTGGCAAAGCCCGCATCCGAGTACCCGTCGCTACAGCAGCGCATTTTGACGAGTCCGCGGCGCAGTTGGAGGGGTTCGCACGACCCTTGTGGGCGATTGGTGCGCTTCTACTTGGGGAGGAATCTATTCCCGACCAGGCCTTGCGTTCCATTGTCGATGAATTGGCGCAGCCATGGATCGACGGCTTTGTTACCGGAACGGATCCAACTCATCCAGAGTATTGGGGCACCATGAACACCATCGACCAGCGGATGGTGGAAGCCGAGATCATCTCCTTTGCTCTACTCGCAGCCCCCAAAAGAATATATGACCCCCTGGATGCATCGCAGAAGCGCAACATCACCAACTGGCTCAAGGCCCTGCATGGCATGCCCATGCCCCCAAACAACTGGCGGTGGTTTCGCGTCTTCGCAAACCTGGCCCTGGTGCGTGTTTGCGGCGAGGGCTTGGAAACAGTCCAAGACGAGATGAACGCCGATCTTGAACTACTGGACACGTTCTACCGAACGGATGGGTGGTCTGCTGACGGCCCGTGGCAAACTTCGGACCAGGCAGAGCAAGAGCAGGACGCTTACATGGTCACTGGACGACGAGATGCCGTAGGTATCGGGCGCCAGGCAGACTACTACTCGGGCAGTTTCGCCATACAGTTCAGCCAGCTGCTCTGGATCCGTTTCGCTGCAGATATCATGCCCGAGAGAACGAAAGTTTACCAGCAGCGAGCACGCGATTTTGGAACCCAGTTCTGGCGATATTTTGATGTCAACGGTACATCGGAAACAAGATTCCGAAAGTTAGATCAACCGAGCTAACAACCTCACTAGGTGCCTCGATTCCCTTCGGCCGATCGTTGACATATCGCTGGGCGTGTGGTGGCTACTTTGCGGCACTAGCCATGGCCAATGTCGAAAACATGCCCCCGCCCCTTGACTCCCCCGGTGCTATCAAAGGATTTCTCCTCAGACACCTGAGATGGTGGTCACAAAACTCTGATGACATATTCAACCCCGATGGGACGTTGAGCATCGGATGGCTTTACCCGTAAGTATGAACCATCATTGGTATTCGGTCCGCGGAGCTCTGACGAGTGGAATCAGTAACATGTACATGTCCGAGGACTACAACTCTCCTCAGTCGCCATACTGGTGTCTCAAAAGTCTGGTCGTTGTTGGTTTATCATCGTCCGATCATTTCTGGACCTGTGCAGAGGAGCCACACCCTGCAAAATTTCAGCCGACATGGGTTCCAGGCCCCCAGCAAGTACTATGCAATCATCCAGGGGGAAGTCATCACTTTATGCTCAGTCCGGGCCAGTTCGTCGCATGGCCAATGAAGGCAACGCAGGCAAAGTACTGCAAATTTGCATACTCCTCTGCCTTTGGCTTCTCCGTACCCACGGGTCCTCGCATCGAGCAGATTGCCCCCGACAACACACTTGCACTGAGCCGAGATGGCGGTGAGACATGGGCGGTGAAGTGGAAGTGCGGCATGGTTCGCACAGTTCGTGTCCGTCAGTTTTCACTTCAAGGCAACGAGGTCGAAGCAACCCAAGTCGATTGGTTTCCCTGGGGCGACAGGGCATTATCTGTTACGACAACTCTCATACCGCCGACAAATCGCTGGCCAGATTGGCACGTTCGGGTTCACAAGCTGAAGGTTCACAAAGCTCTTGATTCTTTGCACACAGTCGAGGGCGGCTTCGCCATCAACGGCCGCAAGACTTCAGACGGCAGGAACCTCCCCCTTGTTGACGACATGTCACCGGACGTACAACTGGGCTGGGAAGGTCAATGCTCGAACCAGACCTCCTCGCTGGTCATGTCAAGCGCTGGAGCATCGGGCATCCTAACTCAAATATCGGATAAAGGCGACATGACATCATCCTGCTACCCACTCAAGCCCGATGCCAATACCAACATTGTATGTCAGCGAACATTGATCCCAGTGGCAGAACACAGTTTTCGCCAGCGCCTAGAGGTGGGGGAGACTCTGGATCTCACCGAGTCAATCTTCGCCATCTCAGCCACAACGACTGGGTCTTTTGGGGAAGCGTCGAATGTGGGAGAACGTTGGAGGGACGTCCCCAGTTTTGTGACAGACTGATCATGAGATGGGACTGCCTGACAGCTCGGAGTCCGTGTTGGTCAAAAAGGGGTTGTAAATATGCTACGTGCTTGAAGAGAATCGCGAGTACAAAACGCCGGCTTCAACGCCCTCTCCTATGCCTTGAGGAGAGGCTCTACTCCTCGTCCCACAGGGCGAAGACGACGGCACCAGAAAGTGTAACCTCGCCCAGCTTGCCACCCTCCTCCTCAGTAACAATCTTGCCCGACTCGAGGTCGCGCTTCCAGATGACCACAGTCCTGTTGTTCTGGTGGCCAACGGCAATCATGTCGCCCACCTTGTTGAAGGAGAACTGACGAGGAGACCATCCGCCAGACGGCGCAAGCTGAACAAGCTCAAGGGTGCCGTCTTCGTTGATGGAAAATGTCGACATGGTATCCGAGGGGCCGGAGCCGAGGATGGGAGAATCGCGGAACGAGACGTCACGGTTGGAAACCACGAGGAACCGTCCGTCGGGCTACACACACAGAGAGTCAGCATTTATGAGGAGAGAGCTTGGGTTTGAGGGATTGTTCTTACGCTCATGGCAATCTCGCTGGTTGGGGCCTTCTCGGCAGGCAGGTTGTCATCCACAGCCGTAATGGAGAAGACCTTGGTGAATGCCAAGCCAGCGTCGGTGTACTCGACGCGGTAGGAGTACACCTTCTGGCTCAGTTCGCCATTGAAGAAGATGTACAAGTCTCCATTGGCGGATGTGCGGAAGAATGCGTGGCGAGGGCCACTGCCGGGATCAGCAGTAAGGCCAGCAATCTCGGTCAGGGGCGCAACGCCATCGTTGTTGTAGGTGTAGACGCGAATGCGGTCGCCGCCAAGGTCGGGGATCAGAACGTACTGGCCCGTCGGGTCCAGGATAACGTGGTGGAGATAACTCCTATCCTGACGAAGGGTGACAGGGCCAGTCTTCTCGAGGGTCGGGAAGATCTCCTGAAGCGGACCGGTACCCGGCAGAGCTCCGTTCTCTCCCAGGGCAAAGACGCCGACAGCACTGGCGTTGCTAGGGTGGAAGGTATGTTAGCAAAGCTCTTTTCCGGTCGGCTGGCGCTTTTCCGCGTTTCCGCATCAACACCCATGTCGGTGGTGCAGTAACTTACTAGGAAGCGCTCACGTATCCCCTGGCGCCAGACGGAGTTGTAACAATCTCACCAGCGACACCGCTCAAAGGACCAGAGACGCGGGCGATGCGGGGAAGCACGCC